>JARKIC010001051.1:0-156240 GCA_029378375.1 Mycena olivaceomarginata
TTCCCATTGACTTTTTTGTTGTTCATGCTGCATGTCATGTCCTTGGTGAAACTCCTTCATGGCATTTAGTTCTGTATTTGCTTCTTCCAAGTCCACCTTGATTTTTGCAGTTTCATTCCTTAGATCTGTAATATAAGATTCATAGTTGTGTCGGAGATAGTAGTAATGTTCCTCTCTGAATCATTTCAGCACATTTATGTATCAGGATATAAAGGGAAAGAGACACACGCAGTAAAATCACTTTTTAAGACTGCAGATTTTTCCCATCTACCTCCACCAACCTCAGCCATATCTTCTGAAAGAGTGTCTTCATAAACCTGGTCCAGCTTGCGAAACTGTTTCAGCCCAGCAGAGGAGTGTGTATAGGCGGTGAGAACCAAGGCATTCATGTGGACAATAGCTTGTGCAGTACTAGGGTTGATCTCTTGTTTTGCAAGAACATCAAGGTCTGGAACACAAAAGTTCACAGTAGGTTTAGAAAGATTTTTATCAAGATATAGCATCAGCTGATAGTAAAGAGAGGTCAAGTTGAGCCGTCGTTGAGCTTCTCTTGTTCTTGAGCCACCTATAGAGAGATCACTGCCTGAAACTTTGGGCTTAAAACCACTAGATAGATATTTAATTGTAGAACATGTAATCTGAATTTCTATTACACTTACACATCCAACAGGATATCAAACCAGAGAGAACCATTGCAAAGGTGCTCTGGACTGGAGATTGGCTTTTCTATGTGTTGTAGAAATTCACTGAATGCCTGAAGAGAAGCTGCAAGCTTGGAGCTCACTCTATCTGAGGTCATGATCAGGACCAAGAAGTGATCAACAGTCTTTGATAATCATAGTTGCTATTCATGATTATGTCACTGTGTACAATGCAAACAGCCACATAAGTAATTAAATGGCTATTACCTGTTATGGAAGTTATTGTGTGCCTGGTACAATTACCTTTTATAGAAGGTGTTGTGACCTATTTTTACTCTATTTGGTTTCAATATCCGGGCAATATCCGGACCCCATGTGACTTACCATATATGGGGTCCGGATATAGCCCGGATATTGCCCGGATATTTTAAATATCCGGGCTATATCCGGGCAATATCCGGGCTATATCCGGGGTCCGTATATAGCCCGGATATAGCCCGGATATTTTTAAATATCCGGGCTATATCCGGGCAATATCCGGGCCAGTTATATTGTACATTGTCCCCAGTGATAGGGCCAGATATAAGGTCGCGGTCTTGGAAGCACGACGGGCCAGGGAGGGTGATGGGACGTTCACGCCGGGGGTGTCAAAAGAGGATCGGGCGCGGCGACGGGCTCAAGAGAAGATGGAGAAAGAGGAGGAGCGTGTGGAGGAGTTGGAAGAGACGTTGGACATCGTGGAGCGTTGGACGACGGAGTCGCCCAAGTGGGCCACAACGGTGGATGGGATCAAGAAGCGGAAGTATGCCCTCGCGCTGGATTCGCTGGAGCTGCTGATTGTGGAACGCATTTTCGAGCTGACAAAAATGAATCAGTCCCAGACGGGTAAGTGGTATGAGAGTTTGGGGCGGTGACTGACAAGAGATACATAGGGTACAAAATGCGCAAGCATATTGCGAAGGCCCTGCAGGCGCGCTCGAAGGCCGTGAAGAACGCCATCGACCGCTACAACGAGGCCGCCATCGTACTCGAGCCCCCCATGCCCAGGCTGACTTGGGAGCAGGTGGTGGAATATGCGTTCTTGGCGGATTTCGACATCCTGCGGGATACGCGCCCAGATGTGCAGTCAAAGCCATGGACGCGCCCGGCGTATCGGCTGGCGATGGACCACTACTTCAAAATCCTGCGTGCACGCGAGGAGATCAAGCGTCTCAATATCGAAATCCGGCGGGTGGTCACCTGGATCCGCGATGAAAACCGGTTTTTTGCGGAGGATGGAGAAGAACCTCAGCAGCGAGGAGGGGAAGACGGAGGATGTGGTGGAGCTGGATAAGCAGATGGCCGTGCAGGTACATCTGTACCGCCGGCGGCGGGGGGCGCTATGACGCGGGTCACCTGCAGCGCTTCACGAAGCTTGCCCAGACACCGGGCTTCACGGGGACACTGCAGTGTGGGGTGGCGCTGGAGCATGATGAAGTGAGGCGGCGACTAGAGGAGCTGCGTGCGCAGCTCGCGCCCGGAGGTGGGGAGGATGAGTGGGTCGACGAGGAGGAGCTCGAGCGACAGGAGTTACGGGAACGGTTGCGAGGGCTGCGGGCAGAGAAGCGTTGGCAGACGCTGAGGAGCAGATGGAAGTGGAAGATGAGGGAAATGCAGATGTAGTGGGCGAAGATGACGAGGGCCCACGAGGCTCGGGAGGGAAGCCGTTGCGGGGCTGCTGTATCAAATCAGCAAGCTCGCCATGGACGATGGTGTACGGGGTGACGAGTAGGCTTGGCTGATGGCGGGCCTAGGTTTTTTTTTTGGGATTTTTGTATTTTTATTGGTATTTTATAAGGTGATACGTAAATTTCCTTTTGGGGCAATGGGAACACCCGACACCCGACGTGTCGGCAAATCGGCATTAAGTAAGCAAATGGCCTGAAAAAATCTCCAAGTCGTTTGCAGCAAGTTGGCAGCATATGCTAGCAGCATTTTTGCAGCATATTAGCAGCATTTTTTGCAGCATGGGGGATTCGCTATATCTCATTCCAACTAGAATGGGTAACCCCTAGTGGATCCCCTCTCTAACTAGAGTGAGAATTTGTAATCTATAGGTGCTACCAGAATATCATCCCTTGTGCCAATCATCGCCGAACACCAGTGCGAATCCACATGTCCCGGTTACAACAATGTTTTTGCGACACGTAATTGTTTTCGGAATTTTCTGAGGGAAGAATGGGCTGGCTTACATTGCTTTGCTTTTAGCTTGAGCTGTTTAGGTTGGGCAAAATTGTTGCGTGAGCCGGAGATTGTGGTGGAATTAAGTGAGGGTAGTGGGAGAGCGGTGGACCTACCTGCGTCCGTTGCCAGTGATTCATCAGGAAGAGTCTAGGCTGTTGGATCATGGTGTACGTGTTTACAATGACAAACACCCGAGCGTCCACAAGTCTAAGACAAGGGATTGGGGGGTGCAAGGTATTAACCGTTCGTCAATGAAGTCGAATAAACACTAGGAGAGGTACAGAATATATATGACTAGGCTACGACTATATACTGTTCGTTGTATCTAATCATTGTAACTATCGTCAAGTTCAACCGTGAGCTATACCTTCCTAATAAGTAACCGTGAGTAAAGTCTATGATCTGAACATAAGGCTTCGGCGTAGTAAATGTTCGTAAGTAATGCTATGCTACTATATATATACTAAATGAAGTGTCTGTGCATTGCTTCCATCTGTTACGCGTGTGTTCTTACCAAGAACATGCCATAGTCTGCAAGGCTATTAGTAACCACCACATGTATACCTTGTGGCCAATGTAAATATAACTGTTCATGCGTTATAGCATGTGTTCCTGCTCGATCGTACCAACTGATCGTTAACCCGATCTTTAACCCGAGTCTTTTGGTGGCTTCCTCGATCGTTCATGTATAATTATACGAAGCGCCGGCTCCCACTTTATAAACAAGCGATGCCTGTCAGATGACCGCAGAAGTTTACAAATGGAGATACGGCTTCGGACAGACAGAGAGGCTTAATTTTATAAAGAGAGTGATGCATGTAGCATGTGTTCAACCAAACGATCATTGTATCTGATTGTTCCCGTCTTCGGTTATACTCATGTTGAGTTTATAATTATGTTCCCATGCTGTCCTGCATGTGTTCTTTGTCGAGTATTATAAGGACTCCTCCTGATACCGTGGAACCGAGTGTATATCCTCAGTTGTTCCGTATGTCCTTCCATGTATGCGTGGGGTTCTTGTTGTCCAGCCTTTGTCTGTTGTGACTCATGTCTGAGTTCGTACTGGCGATCGAAAGCCTTGATCCATGTATGCGCCCGTACTCATATTATCCTGTCGGCACACTTCCTTCTATATATATCTTCTAAGTATCTGTTGTCTTGATGCTTCTTCGATCATGACTAAACCATCTGATCAGTGTTCGTGTGAGGTCTTGGCCTTGACTGCCTTGACCCTCGTGGTCTTCTGTCGTTTAGCTTACAGCAGTGTCGTTCTGCATCCTGGTGTTCTTCCGTGATCTGGGATATCTTCTAGGCTTCATATGTGTTAAGCCCTTCTCTTGATCCGTTATCTAGGATCTTATCCTGATCTCTTGATCTAGGGTTTGTCAATGTTCTTGATAATGTTTCCACTATCTCATCTATATGCGCTTATTATGCAACACTCTCAGATAACCCTTATCTGTATGTGCTTGTTGTGCTGCGCTCTTAGATAGGCGCTGGAACGATAAGATTTGCATCGAATCGTGACAGTATGTGGTGGTAAGCAATTGGGTTGATGATAAGTGCATTGAGCTGATGGCTTGTACAGATATTGACACAAACCCCACGGGCGGGGCGAGTGGAGCAGACTTGGGACACAATCTGCAGTCAGGACCGTTGGGTCAGGACAATTCAGGTGAGTGTATGGGGTATCGCCGGTTTAAACTGACATTACAGGCAGTTGACAACAAGGTGTTCGACTGCGGGATTTGTTGGGACACCTTATACAAGCCGGTGGTGTGAGTGCGGAACCTATTGGTGACCCTGACTGATTTCACAACTAGACCTTTGTGTATCCATGTATTTTGCTACGATTGTCTTCAAAAGTGGCTGGGCGATAAGAAGAAGACTTGTACTCTGTGTCGCACTCATGTCAAGGATCAGCCCATCCGCGACTTCGCTTTCGAGGAGGAACTGGACCACGCCATCATCGGAGGATGCATCACTAAGGTGGAAACGGAGAGGGTGATGGATACAGCTTACAAATGGACTGGGGTTAGGTTTGTGTTGGGGTGATACGGGGATCCTGGTGTTCCTTGTGTCGGCATAGTATAGTGTCCTGTCCGTCTGCGTAGATACCATCAAATTTGCTACCTCTATGGTTGGGACGGTTGTGTACAGTCGGTCCCAGGGGTGCGCAAAGCACCATTCAAATAATTACTCCTATCTCCGCCTGTCAACATGTGTTTGTGGTGTCCGTCCATTCAAATTGAGGATCTCTATGATGGAAAAGTCACATTGGGCAATTGAACCCAATTTAAAAGGACTGCTGTGACATCTGGCTGGATCATTTGGGGTAGAATACTGTAGTATTTCATTCAATTCGTAAGGTGGTTTGGGGGTGTGACACCATCGTACAAATTGAACCTTTCGTAACCAGTCCCCTTGAGGGAATTTGATCCGCCGGCAATGCTCGGCAAAGATCGGCTAGCTCGGCTAAGCCCAAAATCGCCTCTGTGATTGGGTGACTTACGAAAATTTTCGTAGATTTTTGGCCGTGTGACATGTGACCATACAAATTGAATGAAATACTACAGTAGCTGGTGAGCTTTCGTGTGAACCAAGCAGTATTTATGTCGATCCAGAAGGCACACAAGGCTACAGCAGCTGCCAGAAGGGTCGTCCAAATGGAACAAACATGTTTCATCTGTTGCTGCAATCTGACAAGAAAGACACGGAGTGGCGGTGCTACACACTCACTACTGTGGGTACTTGTATGTAGGCAACCACCCTGACCACCGTGACACCGTCAAAAACTTTGGGCAACGCAACCAGCACAAGTTTTGCCATGACCATTGAAAATTGGGCAACCAAAAAATATTTGACACACCCCCTCTAAGGGGTTTAAAGGTGGATTGAAGTCTCAAATACACACAAACAGGGGCTGAAGCAGATTTTGTGATTCATGAGCTTTGTTTGAGTGTTTTTTGACACCTCAGGAAGCACTGCCAAAGTTACGTAAAGGTCCTTTAAGGTGGGTTCTTTTGTAGTATGCAAACCCCCCTTAAGGGACCACATCTGCCAGGTGGACATTAGTCATGAATTGTCAACAATGTGTCATGTTCCCATTTGGGAAACATGCAGCGGGTGGACCACCCGCCCCGCCGTCGATTAGCACTGTACCCGCTGTTCTACCCCACACTGCTGCATCCCCTCTCCCATCAGCATCCCAGCTAATTTTTTGCACTCTTTTTAGGTTCAAAATTCAGCACATGGAAGACTGTGCGGACACGTCTGTCACCACCCGCCCCACTCTTGATTAGCCCGCCTACTGGTTCTTTGTCATGTCAGCAGCTTCCTGTCCAGCTCTATAAATCAATTTTGATCTCCTCTTTCCCTCTAGGTTCAATTTGTCACAAAATTTGGTGCCTGGAACATTGCGCAGATGCATCTGCCTATTGATTGTTGGCTTGATCCCAGGTTGAATTTCCATGCTCTGGTAATTCAGTCTGAATGGCCTTCTTTCTACTGACATAAAGCTTTCATCCAGATGTAATATGTTGGAATTGCAACTTATGCAGCAAAGTGGCGGGCATGTCCGCTGCTTGATTGTATCCCTGCCCTTTGCCCATCTTTCTGGCTTTGGTCTCGCACTTGAACAAGCAGCTGTTTACCTGAACCTATCCATCAATCTGCACTCAACCCACTAGATTTTGCTGCGCTGAGCATAGTGGCAGACAGGTTCACTCCTCGTATGACTACCCTGGGTCCCTGCCCTTTGGTTCAATTTGTCGGGTTGCTCTGTCAAGTACTGGTTCCCGATCAGGATCTGACGGAGTTCTGAGATACGCCTGAGGGAACAAAGTCCATATAAGCAAGACGAAGGGGTCGGGATGTAGAAGGAAGTATCAGAGTCCAAACGGAATACCGAACCCGTATACTGGAAGTGAAGGGGCTTGGCTTCAGCTTGTGCACTGTGCCCTTCTCTACACCTGGTGCCCGATTTCGGAGAGAGACTTGGAGGAGGACGGAAGTCCGAGAGGAAGAGTATAGGGCAGACCAAGTCGATATTCAAACTGAAGTCTAACTACCAACATGGCTTGTATTTATACAAGAGTAAAGTATTAGTGGGGATATAATGTAAGTACCGGAGCTTCGGAGTTCCGAGTGGGTCCGTGATGGATCAAGTCGTTATGAGTCAAGTGAAGTCAAGCTGACTCGGATATCATCGGGTCTCCGATGGCTTCATGATGGAGAAGCATACAGTGTAACATAGGAGTCAGAAGGAATCATATGCAGTACGAACCAATAGAACATGGGCGAATGCAGAAAGGCAGTGTTGGATATAATTGGGATCGGAGATTGTCGGAGTCCGATGGCATCTGAAAAGGATGTGAAGTCATGGCACGTGACATGCTCTTACATTCTAAGCAATTGGTTGTTACTTGATGTTCTTTTCTTCTAGATTCTGAGCTGCCGAGTTTTTGAACCATTGGATATTGTGGTAGACACGTCTGCCTACCCCAGTCCTCCCTGGTTTTTGCAATTTTTTGGTTGGTTAGGGCAAACTGAAGGGCAGTCCCTCATCTACAGCATTCCCTGCTTTGGGCTCTATTATTCTGTTCAGCTTTGATAACTCAAAACCAGGGCCGGACACATCTGCCACTTAATCACACACCACCATAGTTGTTTGTACCACCCTCCAAAAATCACATCTGTGCTTCAGTTCAGTCATTTCAGAACCAAACATCATTCTTGTGACTATGAATCAGATGTGCCACCACCTCACATACATGTCCCCATTGTGGCAGATGCATCTGTGTGCACTCAACATAAGCGGTGGCGGCAGTTTACCTCACCCGCTCAACCAATCAGGAGCCATATAAAGATCCATCTAATTTGATTTTTTTATATTAGACTTGTTTCCAAAGGTTTCAACACATTTCTGGGGTGGAATATGATTCTGAACCCCCTCTGGTTTCAGTCTGATTTATCTCCTATTTTTTTCTTGCATGTGAATTCAGTTGTACCGAACGGTCCGAAAAGTCAACAAGGTTCACAGTTGAACCTTGGCCAAATCCCCAAATGTATGCTCAACACTTTCTATAAAGTTTCTACCTTCCATATGTCTTCATATATTCTCCTTCAACCTTTTGGTATGTATTGGGATATCATTGACCTGTTCTTTGCAAGTTTGAAGCAACATATTTGGGTGGAAACATTGAACTTCAACAACTCATCTGGGTCCTAATCTTCATGTTTTGCAGCTCTATCGTTACAAATCATATCAATATGCTCCTTGAAGCATCACCAATGCAGATTCCACTGTGTTCCGAGTTGATAGAGCTCAAAAAGGCCTGCCTCCAGAAACAAGTTCAACATGACATAAATGTTGTGAACATAGTGAGCAGGCGTAAACTGTGTACCATTTCGGAGGTGGAGAATACAAGGCAATAATTCATGTCATCCACTGTTTTGTGTACAGGAACTGTTTTACACTCTTCCAATATTCCCCTCGGATTGGTTGATCAATTGCCAGCCCGAGATCCCCGCAGCTGTCTGATTCAACTCAGATGACATGTTCAACCCTGGTTCAGCCTGATTCAAGGGTGTATTATGCCAAGTGAGTGATTTCCAAGCAATTTGTGATCTTTCTCAGCCCAAATAGGTGGCCCGGATTGCTTGGCAGACGTCTGCCCCAGTGCTGAAGAGTTGGGACATAGTAGCATATAAACAACAAAAATACATAGTGGCAGCAATTACACTGTCAAATTGACGAGCTAGATACACTTACAATTAAGTGGTGGACAGGTCCGCCAACATCGCCCCAAAGCCTAAAGTCGATGAAATTGAACCTAGTTCAGGGAGAGGTGTTGGATACAAACCACATATAATATTCCATACCAGTGGAAGAAAGGGAAGGCAACAACAAGGCCGGCAGTTGATTGGCGGACACGTCCCCCACTTTGCTACATAAGTCGGAATTCCATATTACATCTGGACGAAAGCCAGATTTCAGTATGAAGATGGCCATTCAGACTGGATTACCAAAGCATGGAAATTCAACCAGGGATCAAGTGAACAATCAATAGGCGGCCACGTCTGCGCAATGTTCTAGGCACCAAATTTTGTGACAAATTGAACCTAGAGGGAAGGAGGAGATTAAATGATCATTGAGCTGGATGGGAAGCCGCTGACATGACAAAGAACCAGTAGGCAGGCTAATTGAGAGCGGGGGCAGGTGGTGGCAGATTGTCATGAATCGCCCGGGTTCTACTTTTTCGCGCGACACGTCCGTATGGATACAGACGCGTCTTAGCGGCACGGGACTCTCATGATGCCACCACGTGACCTTCTCACCGTTGAAACCCGGCCTCGGATTCTAAAGCCGCAGACTCGGGGAGTCTGCGCCACGGGATACAGAAGATGTTAGGGACTAGGAACCCGTGCAGACGGACTCTAGTCCCTGGACGCACCAAGGGCTGACATAGAAGAGTACACAAAGTACAGGAGTGGTTGCAAACCCGATCGGGGTTTGAACCACTGGATACGATGACACTTAGGACTAGGAAACCTGAACGTCGGGTCTTCTAGGTCCACCGACGCCACGGAAACCAACACAGAGGAGTCCAGGAGCATCAGCATTTATGCTCCTTAATGCTACAGTGCAGGAACTGATCATGATTGACCGTGATCACTTCAATTTATTAGAAGCCTATATAAGCACGGTAGAATCTCCATGTACAGTAGATTCTACCTCGTCTAATCTCAGGCTTCTACCTTGGCTTGACATAGGCATTGTCTCCACCCTGCCCCGCTTCCTTCGCACCATACTACGGGTTGTATCCAACACCCGGGTTGTATAGCTGAGTGGATATCACACCCTTTTCGACTCGTTCCGGGTTCCACCTCGCATCCCGACCTACGACATACGGCCTCCTAGGGAGGACGCCGTGCGACTGGTCCTACTGCTCGGGGAACACACGAGCTACTAGCGTCTATTGGGTTTATCCTGGTCGGGGTTCTCGTCGGGTTACTCGCTGTTTAGCCGACCCAGAGGCCGTTGCTGACAGAAGGTAGAATCTCTTCTGCCAGCCCCGACAAACCGATTGACGTTTGGAACGAGAAGATGGCACCCACAAACATTATGGTTGCTGGAAGCACGCCTGGACAGGGTGTTGGAGAGTGGGTTGGAAACCTACTCTGGTGGGGAAGCGTATTCGCGGGGATCGCTGCGCTTGGTGTCGCCTTAGTATGGGCAACCCATGAGGGACGATTCGCTCGTCCCTCGGGCGGGCACAGGAGGGTTCCAAGGTGCGAGCCTTGCAACCCCTGTATGGAAAGGATCCGGCGAATGACGGAATGTGTTGGAACCTGGTTGATGACGATTTCGGTTCCACAGGTGGAACCGGGCCAAGGAGCAGAGAGAAGGAGAAACCGCGCCGGCCCTGAAGGACGAAGCGGCTCCTCGACGTACAGAGAAGCCGCGCCCCGACAGGGACGCCAGAATGAAACCCGGTCGCATGGAGGCTCGGCGCCTAGACAGGGGCACCAATGCGAAGCCGGACCCCATAGGGAGCCTGCGCTCATGCCCACCCGACAGAGCGGAACCCGAGGTCCCCACTCCAATCCTAGCGGACAATCTTATGTTGTCAGGATGGGCAACGCCAACAGGGCGGCACTGTCCGTGTTTATAGATGGACTGGAAGCCGCCCAGGTGCAAGGAGACCACCCGGCTCCCCCTGCGTGCCCTCCGATGTCCCGGACCTGGTGCCGATTGAAGAACCCGAAGCGGTTCTCCCCTTTGAAGAGGGCTTCAGTCCTAGCGCAAGGGCCTGGTTGGAACAAGCGCGCTTGGAGATAGTGCGAAGCCAACAATAAGGGAAGGAACAGCGGCGGCAACGAAGAACCCGTGGAACGGGTTATACCCATACCCTTCACTCTTGAATCTGTCTACAACTTGTCGATCCTTTGGCGAGAAATCTTAATGAAATCTAATCTTATCACGCCGAAAAGAGACAACACTACGCTCGCTTCCGGATTTGGAGAAAACTACAGAAAATCACAAAAACACAACTACGACACAGCCCGACCCTTCCCTTTCCTGTCTCGCCAACGACACCCCAGTGTATTGCCTGCCTGGCTAAAGATAGCCGACATGAACAGTAGGGCGCTCTCTACACATTCCTTGCCTGCACCACTCTGGTCGGCCCAGTTGACTATTTTGTCGACAAAAGCCGTACGCGAAGAGGGAGAAAGGGCCTCCATGGTACGCAAATGGAACCCGAGGAAATGCGAGTCTGGGGCATTGGACGGCGGATCGTCCAGTGTAGATCGTGAAGAAGAAGCGTGCTGTTCCGGGGGAACAGCCGCTGGGGCGGGCTCCAGAGTGGGGTCGTAGTTGCGAGGATCCACTCCGATGGGAGGGTTGGGAGAGTGCATGGACACGTCCTCGTCCGCATCCTCCGGATATCGCAAGTCCCCGTCCTCGTCCATCACAACAATCACCTCTGGGGAGGACGCTTCACGAGGAGGAGATGTCTTGCGCCTCTTCAAAGGCGGAGCATCATCCTCTGAATCTGAGGAGATGACGACCACGGGGTCGGAATTTCGGGCTGCAGCAGCGGCAGCACGACAACGCGCCTCGGCATGCACCATATGCTGGGCCGGGCGCAGTTCACTGGGGAATTCTCTATAGGTATAAGAGAGACCTATGAGAAGGGTATCCATCAGACGAAGAAAGTCGGACTGGAGGCTCTACGCACGAGTTTGCGTTAGATCCACGGACCGGGGGTCGGGATGCAACGGCTGGAAGGAACCCGACCCTAGGTGCTCCCAAAAGGCCACCCGGAAACCCTGCAACACCGTGTCGTTCCCATCCTCGTAGGCATTGGAGAACTTCATCCAGGAACTACACGTTGCGTGTGCAGACTTACAGGGAGAGCAACACCGCGGGGTCTTCCCGGGTAACCCTCTCGCGATCTCCAGCACACACAAACGGCCGGAGTTGTTACAACGTCAACAAGGAGGAAACAGAGTGCACACAACGGCTCCCTGCAGACGGAACCCCTCCAATGGGAAGGAGCGGAGAGGGCTGAGAGGGGTCTGGAGTTGTGACAAAAGAAGACCGTGTGGGGAGAGTCGACGCGGTGGAAGGCGGTTCAGGACATGGAGGACTAGGACACCGCGCTCTATTCGCCTTGCGGTATGCTCGCGGTTTGGTGGGGGTTCGCCGACGGGGCCTCTTTTGCGTTCGAGGCAGTACGTTGGAAGACAGGGACACCCTCTCCCCAGCGGTGGTGGAGGGCGGGAGTGCGGCACCCAGAAAATCGCTCAGTGACAGTCCGGCAGTGGCGATCTCCCGGTCCAACTCTTCGCCCACGAAAAAACGCCCGGGAGGCGCAAGCTCCTCTGTAGGAACCCGATGCTCGTTTGAAGATGCCAGCTCTGCGGAAAACCTTTAGCAACCAGGGTTCCATGAGATTGATAAACGACTCGCCGTCCAGCTATTCCAAAACTCCGCTGAACGAAAACCTCACGGTAGCACCTCGCGCCGAAGTCACATTGGAGGAGGGGTCGGGTTGAAACCCGGACTGTACATTGGAACGGGAGCCATCCCAGGGGATGAGGCGGAGATGAGCAATACCTGTTGGAGCGTCCAATGGGTTTATGCCGGACTGAACATCTTCTGGGAATGTCAAAGACGGGTTGCGAGAGAAGAAGAGGCGGGCGCGGAGCCGATTGAACTCTGCCTGGCACTAGGCAAGGGGGAAGTCCGAGAGGACTGTCGGAAACAACTGCTCGAGAAGTTCGTTGTAGTGGACGGACCACGCAACCCAGAAACCGAGACGGCTCATCCAGAACAAAGTGTGTTTCATGTTGAGCTACATACAAGGGTTTAGCACGATGGTCCCGGGTTCCACAACCGGAAGGACTCACAACCAGCTCAAACAGCTGCTTGCAAAGGGCGTCCTCCTCCACATGATCCTCACAGGCTCAACGATACTCGGCCATGAGATTCTCAAAGGCCAACACCATCCGATCCAAGAACTTGTCGAATACCAACGGAGGGGCAACAGCTGCGGAACGTTGCAGCCAGCAGATCCGGATAGGCCACCTGGCTGGACCCCTCTCTTCGATACACCAGAACCCGAGTCACGCACACGCGAGGAAGTGCTGGTGCGCAATGGTGTCCAGTGACCACTCCTGAGGATAGTCCTCTATGGTGACTCAGAAATCGTAGACAGGAAGAATAGGGGGAGGACAAGGAGGGGAAGGCAGAGCCTGGGTCAGGAACTGGAGGAAGGAGACACAGGATACCCCGACAGGAGGGTAACGAGACGTGGCGAGCCAATAGTGGAGAAGGAGGTCTGGCCGACGAACGGGTTCTGGCCCAACGATACCCCTACTACCAGAAACTGGTCCTAAGTATGGCTCCAGTGACGCAGTATCCGAACGCTTGTGGAAGAATCGGTGTGGGGTGCAAAAACTCTCCATGTCATACCCGAGCGAGAGGCGGGTTCCATCCGCATTACAATGGTCCCAGTCCAACAGAAAACGGGGAGACGTCGACGGGTTGAGAAAGAAACGAAAGCCGATATTCCAGGCCAGGGCGAAGCTGCGGAAGGAAGAGGACATGACAGTAGAAAGACAAGAGAGTCTGAAGACGGGAAAGGAGGAGAACCCGAGACAGGGGCTGGGTTCTGAATTAGATCAGAACCCATGAAACCCCAACATTGGGAGAAGCCCAAGGAGAATCCACGAGGTCGCTTGATTGAAGACATTCTACTTTGGGAAGTAGATCAAGGGCAATTGCCACTTCCGGCCCGAAGACGACCTAGAGGATCAAAAAGGAGAAATAGGTAGGGGGGGGGGGCAAAAGTTGCCCAGGAACCCCGCGCATGTACAGGGTCGAACCACAGAGGAGAAGAAATACGACAACATGGGGAGTCGAGCACCGAAGACATTGGGGACGCCGGCGTGACAATAACCGATAGGCAGTGACAATAAGTCCTACGACCATGCCGTAGTATCTACAATCCGGATAACGGGACCACCACGAAGGGAGAACACTGGATAATTTGGATTGCGGGTTCCCGAACGGAGAAGACAGAAGGACGCCTTCGCGGGTATTAATCGATGGGCAGTGACAATAAGCCCCACGACGCAGGAAAATTTTGAAGGATAAAACTCGCCTTGAAGGAAACATTGGGATGATGGGGACGCAGTACCTACGGGTCATTGAGGACAACAACCTTGAAGAGGGGGGGTGATGTCATGAATTGCCTGGGTTCTACTTTTTCGCGCGACGCGTCCGTATGGATACAGACGCGTCTTAGCGGCACGGGACTCTCATGATGCCACCACGTGACCTTCTCACGGTTGAAACCCGGCCTCGGATTCTAAAGCCGCAGACTCGGGGAGTCTGCGCCACGGGATACAGAAGACGTTAGGGACTAGGAACCCGTGCAGACAGACTCTAGTCCCTGGACGCACCAAGGGCTGACATAGAAGAGTACACAAAGTACAGGAGTGGTTGCAAACCCGATCGGGGTTTGAACCACTGGATACGATGACACTTAGGACTAGGAAACCTGAACGTCAGATCTTCTAGGTCCACCGATGCCATGGAAACCAACACAGAGGAGTCCAGGAGCATCAGCATTTATGCTCCTTGATGCTACGGTGCAGGAACTGATCGCGATTGCCCGTGATCACTTCAATTTATTAGAAGCCTATATAAGCACGGTAGAATCTCCATGTACAGTAGATTCTACCTCGTCTAATCTCAGGCTTCTACCTTGGCTTGACATAGGCATTGTCTCCACCCTGCCCCGCTTCCTTCGCACCATACTACGGGTTGTATCCACGCCCCAGTTTGTATACCTGAGTGGATGTCACACCCTCTTCGACTCATTCCGGGGTCCGCCTCGCATCCTGACCTACAACATTACGGCCTCCTAGGGAGGACGCCGTGCGACTGGTCCTACTGCTCGGGGAATACACGAGCTACTAGTGTCTATCGGGTTTATCCTGGTTGGGGTTCTTGTCGGGTTACTCGCTGTTTTAGCCGACCCAGAGGCCGTTGCTGACACAGATGTGTCTGCAAAGTCTTCTATGTGCTTGAATTTTGGAACCTAAAAAGAGTGCAAAAAATTAGCCGGGATGCTGATGGGAGAAGGGATGCGGCAGTGTGGGGTAGAACAGCGGGTACAGCGCTAATTGACAGCAGGGCAGGTGGTCTGCCCACCGCATGTTTCCCAAATGGGACATGACACATTGTTTGCAGAAAAACCCTGAGCCCAGAAGTATACAGAAGTAGGTATACCACCATATATTCCATAGACCTGGTACACTTGCAGGTATCTCTGTATATACTCACAGCACTCCCCAGTACTATACTATTACGACCAAAGGTTCAGGTGACAGTGACACCCAGATTTTTTTGATGTGTTTAAAAATCACGTTAATTCAAAAGGAAATTTTTCGGTCATCTCAGTGAGTAAAAATTCTAAAAATAGTGAACCTTTGGTTGTAATACAGTCACGGCGAAAAATGATGTCCCTTCCCGATATAGTAATTTCTTGATGGCCATCTAATTGAGCCACCAAAACACGCACAGTTTGCAAACCAAGAAGTATTTCGGGTATATACAACATCTGGACTGTGTTTTAGGTCAAGATATAACTAGTAGTCAATCCAAATAAAATTATTCTCCTTCAGTGCCTCCAAACAACGGGGAAAAGAATTGTAACAATTGATTGCATATACCTTGAATTCCAGCGACGACCAGATCTCCTGCGCCAATCGGAAGAGCGCTTCTGCAGACTGGACATCAGCATAGCGTGGATGCATGTGAATTTCCCGCTTCAGCTGTGCCCAGGCATTCTCAATCGGAGACAGGTCCGGAGACTTGGCAGGCCATGGGAACACGGTGATGCCTTGATCGCGGAACCATGCCTTTGCAAGTCGCAATGTGTGCTTGGAATCGTTGTCCTGTTGGAAGTACAGGAAGGTGTGTGCCCGATTTTTGTAGTGGTCATACAGTGGGACCAATGCATGACTGAGGATATCGACATACTGCACAGCAGCCAGATTTCCGTCAACCTGCACCAGCTCGCTGACACCCTTGGGGTGGATGGTGCCCCAAACATTGATTTTTATCCCTCTAACCCCATGGGCCTCGCGAGGCTGGACAGTTTCCATGGTGAGAACACGCTCTCCAAAACGTCGGCGACACCAATGACGGCCAGTCCCGGTTTTGAGGTCGATCTTCGATTCATCTGAGTTGATGAAGACTCCTGCAGCGAAAGCTGCAGGGTCTGTCCATTGCTGAAATTTGTTGTACATCTGCTTGCGCTGCTCAATGTGGCTAGGCTGCAGGTTGGGCTTTACACACTGAACATGTCCATCCAAACCGGAACGGGATAGTGTATCTCGGACCTGAAATGATGTGTTATTAGGGAGCAAAATGGTGTCAGCAGTGTCGCGCACCATACGCAACGGGACATCAGGTAACATCTCGCGTTGAACATCCTCCCCGTCAATCAATTCCCCGGCGTCGATCCAGCGAGCTGCTTCTTCCAGGTCCTCATCCGAGATTGCCTTTGGACAGCCCGCATGGCCCTTCCGGTTATTGAAATAGAGGTCGCCATTGTGATCTTTCACCTGCTCATAGTTCCGCTTCAATGTCTTCGGATGAAGCGAGGTGTGTTTAAAAGGCGAGATTTCGATCATCTTTTTGAAAGAATAGTGGAATTGGTCGCAAAGAGTGACCACAACTGCTCGTTTGGTTGGGGCACATGTAGTTACGACGTGTTTAGCTTGCGGAGAGGTAGATGAACGTGTTGGGGGCATCGTAGAACATGTTGAATGGTCGTAAACAAAGAGATTGATTACAGTGATGCAGTAGTTACATCATACATCAGGCGGTAGCTATATCGGGGAGGGACATCATTTTTCACCGTGACTGTAGTACAGGATAAGACTCAGGATAATATATTTGCTCAGCTAGGTCCCCTTTCGGAACATGCCGAGTTGTAGTACCATAGTACAAACCGGCCTATTGAATGTACTACTACTAGTATACTTGATAAACACACATAGGATATGAATTTGGTAGACTCGGTAGACCCGCCACTTTGGGTAATATTTTTTGGGCTGTACAATTGACGGCAAATTCAAACTCCGCAACACGTCAATTAACGTACAATCTTGCTCTTTGGACACGTCGCCGCCAGACTGGACACGATGGATACATTCAATGAAGTTTATGCGCAACTCAGCAAGGTCCCTGGCCTCTGTGACTCAATTGGCATGGACAAGGCTATGCAATTTATCCGCATAGCGGCATGCCTGAAGGACACTATTACCGCCAGCCAACCTCCGCATCACGATGCTACTGCAGCTCCGGACACGATCCCTGACAATTCAAGGGTTCCTGGGATCTTCTACCAATATGCTGATCGACTTTGTTGACGGATGCTGATCTGGGAGTATGATGAGAATGGGAAGACGAAAGGCACCGACGCACAGGCATTCACAAAGCATGGCCTAGACCATCTGCTCTGTAATTACTGCCCCTTCTCCCTTTACCGGTCTCATATTATATTGCAGCCTCTTGTATGCTCTTTCCCCTGAGTCATTATTGCAGTACACCCCGGCTGCATTAACCAAAACCCACTCCGAGTGGCGGATGTGGCCCCTTAAGGGGGGTTTGCGCACTACAAAAGAACCCACCTTAAAGGACCTTTACGTAGTCTGTTGTTAAGCGCGGGGCTCTGATCAGGGTAAGCACTTGTTACATAATCTGCACCGCCACAGTGGCAGTGCCTGTCGTTGCGTCGTTGACTGTCGCTCTTTTCTACCGCTTTCTACACCGCTTATACACATTTTTTTTCTTTGTTACATCTATAATCAACCCCAGCCAATGAAGACACCTCTATGGCACCTAGAATCTGCTGGATGGATGAGCTCTAGCGCAAAACCATCGTCAAGAAGATGATTCATGAAAGGACGAAGGGACTTCCCCCTGTACAATAGGATCTCGTAACGGCAATTCTCATTGTTTCTCTGCTGTACGGCAACTGGCAACAGGAAATCAGCGGCATTCTTGGTCCCAATACTAATTCTCAAGGAGTACAACGCAAACCTGGCCTTATATCCCCGTGGACCACGTACACGCCTAAATCCTGTGGGAGTTTTCGTTACGCTGACGAAAGGACTCGCCAGGACTCACCAATAATATAGTGCGAGGCATTATTTTCGTGATGTGTACACCGCAACTAACTCAGTATAGGTGTCAGAACTCGCAAAAACTGCAAATTTCAGCCTTCACCTACTGCTGCGAATCAATTGCCGATGCACAATGGAACGGCGCCAACTTAGTGGACGAAATTAAGGCCTGTGGCAGGTGGGAGGTTGTTATATCTGTGTCAGAAGAAAGCCGGAACCGGAGAATAGCTGGAGGATGGAGAATAGACGGAGGGCGGAGAAAAGCCGGAGGAACGGATAAAGCTGTAAGTGATACCACGTAGGAGATCGGGTACACCAACTAACTTGGCTCGATGACGAAGGAAGTAGAAGTCAGACCACGGAGCAATGCAGAGGCAAAGCACGTTAATTTTCAACTAAAGATACAGTAGAAAATAATACGTATTTATACTAAATACGGAGATAAGTCTAATGCGGAAAGAAGTATGTAAAAGACAATAAGTACAGAGAAAGACAATAAGAACAATAAGAGAGAAGCATAGTTGCATAAGTCATATGTTTGATTTGGGGAACGCTCAGAAGACCTTCATTGTGAAAACCCCAAAGGGCGTGCGTCAACAGAGTAAAGCTGGACGCACAGCAGTTTAGACGGACACGAGCCGGAGTGTGAGTCGTATCCGGAATAAAAGGATAAGTCGGAGCCGAGGCTCCGGATTAAGATAGCCAGA
Organism: Mycena olivaceomarginata; assembly: GCA_029378375.1. Taxonomy (NCBI): domain Eukaryota; kingdom Fungi; phylum Basidiomycota; class Agaricomycetes; order Agaricales; family Mycenaceae; genus Mycena; species Mycena olivaceomarginata. The sequence goes on from JARKIC010001051.1 coordinate 18,785, forward strand.
GGAAAGCCGGGGAAGTTCTGGAAACTACATGATCGTAACAGAGGTCATCTGCGTACCCTGAGTTCTGAGTGTGCCAGTTCTAATTTCCAGCCCATTCATCGTGTCATCATGGCTTAATGTGCGTGTCTTCCAAACTCCTTTCAAACTAGCCTCCACTAAATTCCATTAGGTCGCCATGTACTCCTTTGAACTTGTGCTGTGCGGCTTCTATTTCAAGCGCCGCTCCCGGCCTTTGCTGCACAATACCGATGTATCCTTCCTTAGGAAATCCGCCTACGTGTTCAACACATTCCTCCACCACCCTCGAAGCTTGGAGCACATAAATATTCATGATCGCATTGTCAAACGATGGACACCAGCTCCAGTAAATCTAATACAACGAGTCGTAATTATCTATTCACCCACCGCATCATATATTATATTAGTTAGCAAATAACACCACAACGACAGCCTGCATCTTGCCATCGAGTAGCCTGTATGTCGAGGAATGTCAGCCATGTATGCAAGCAAAAGCGGGCGACACACCTCATGTTCTGCCCGACAGTGACGTCCTGCCCAATCCCTCCTTAAAGGAGCCGAGGTTCTCCGTCCCATACATCTGGATCCCGAGTGTCACGCGAATAAACTCACAGATCGGCTGTGTCTTAAGTTCTCAAGCAAAGCATTTGCAGGCGCAGGGCCCCGAGCTCCCAGCAAATACTCTTTGCGCAGTGCGATCAGTTTCGCCGCTGCGCCTGACATGACGGTCCCGCGGAATGACAGCGGGAATGGACAACGAGTAACCGTCAATTTCAATCACCCTTGCATTTCTACGAGGTTTTCAGCGCGGCATGTGGCTACTGAGAAGAGAAATGCACTTGTAGGACTCGAGTTCGAGGTAGCTCCAAGAGCGAGAATGGCGGGTCATAGCGGGTGGGCCGGTTTTCCGTCCCAGACTCCTCTACTCCGCCATAGATGAGACTCACTTGATCAACATCTGGGGTGCAGGATATCGGCTGCAGTTTGGGCAGGAGCATGCGAACAGGATGAAAATCGGGAGCCGGAGAGACAAAACTCGAGGGCTCTGGAACCCAGCTCAAAGGCTCAGGCCTATACAAGTTATAGTTTGCTGGTGGAGCCACAGGAATGGTCGGATTAGGGTCACGAGTGGTGCCTTTCGGGTGTATGAGCAGACAATCTTGCCTCAGACAGGGGTCGGATTTGGAGCGAGATCCATTCAGAATGAATTTATACGCATGAACTACGCTGTTGTGGGAAGAAAAGACCACCAGGGAACGCGAGAACACGTTGCTGGTAAAAGGAGTGATGACAGGCACCCGCCACTGTGGCGGTGCAGATTATGTAACAAGGTTTTACCCTGATCGGACCCCCGCGCTTAATAACAGACTTCAATACAACGAGGTACGAATTTAAAAATGTATTGAAGTGTCTGGCTGCGAGAGACTAACCTTTACGTAACTTTGGCGGTGCTCCCTGAGGTGGCAACCGACCCCTCCGTTACCGTGACGGTTGCCTACATACAAGTACTTACAGTACTGTACGATTTCGACCAAATATTCATCTATTTTCGACCGAGATGGCTGATAAATTTTGTTTTGAATTACAGCCGTTTGCATAATTCCGTGAACACACATTTTTTTGTTTTCGCTGTCACGTGTTGATCTGAGACCTCGAGGCTTAAAAATGCAGGCCACAAGAGTTGGTCTGGGACAAGACTGGGCAGCAGTACTGTAGGAAATATCCTCAAATGCTACCTGTAAAATTCCGACGGTCCGGGTCTCCAGTCAAGCTTTGCAGTTTCGGTGATCTCGGCATATGCACGTGATGGCGTTAAAAAAAATTGTGTGTTGAATTCACGGAATTACAAGGCAAAACATGTTATTGCCTTTTCTAGTTATTGACCCCAGGTAAATTCGTACTTATTGATCTGGCTACCTGCCAGTTATTGATTTGACCCAACTTTCCCGGTATGGATCCAGCTTTCGGCGACTTATTGACCTGACCCACTTTTTGCAGATATTGACTTGGCCCCAGTTTTTTGCTATTGACCTGGCCATTTCGGTTGTTGACCTGGCATTCTTCAGTTATTGAATCAACCCCAACTTTAGGCATGCACGACTTATTGATCTGACCGAACTTTCAGTTATTGAATTGACCCAACTTTTAGTGGTCATGTGACTGACATTGCACTTCGTCTACTCAGTTGTTGGCTCGACCACCCTTCCAACAAGCTTGTAGCAGTCAATAGAATAGTCTTATGGGTCATTGCTATCCCCAGGTACAATCATTATATTATTTTCTTTTAACTTTGACGCCGTAGCTTTAAATTGGTCGGAAGTAGACCACCACCTAGATTTAGTAGTATTTTGGTGGAGTACACCAAATGCATGATCACCCAAGCAATCAAAGTGAGTACATGATGCTGAGACTAGGCGCATATCCTATTCACTTTATGCTATATAGACTTTCCATCGAGATCTTTTCTACATTCAAAACACGGCTATAAGTTCCATTCAACATACTTTTGATGTGATTTGAACGCGTCATAACGCACCCAGATGCCCTATAGTACGTTTGGATACATTTTGAGATGCCCATAAATTAAGTAGTGATTCAAATACGGGGACGATTGTGCAATGACAGATCACGTGACATGCAAAAGTGCGGTCAGTTCAACAATCAGCTCACTGAAAAAAGTCGAGTCAGTTCAATAACATGACATCTCCAAAAGTAAGGTCAGTTCAACCACTTGAGGAGGTTGATTCAATAACCTGAAAAAGCTGGTTCCACTTCGAAAATGTGGGTCAAGTCAATAAGTCAAAAAGTGTAGTTAGATCAATAAATCCGAGGTTGGAAGTCAATAACTGGCCGGAGGTTGGATCAATATGTTGAAGGCCAAAAGTGTGGGTGGATCCATAAATGAAACATGGGTCAGGTCCATAAATGCGCATTTGGGCAGGATCAATAACTAGAAAAGGCAATAACATATTTTCGAATTACAAGCGGCCTCTGATCTCGTTATCAGACCCACTATGATCAACACGTGCCCCCCCCCCCCCCCCAAATATTTGGCCCCCATCAAACACTTGTTCGAGAGCATTTACCACTCTCTCAGCCAATGTAAACCTTGAAGTACAGTTTTACACACTCTAGATGACCTTCTTTTATGATATAAAAGTTACTAGAAGTTACAAGTCCCGGAACGTGCTCCACTGAGTGAAAGAGGCCTTCCTGCCAAATTGGGGATGTAAATCCGGTGATGCCTCAGTTTCAACCAAACTCCTCAGGGTTTTTTTTTTGTATCCTCCAACTAACCTCATACATGTCCAAAATGTCTATAGACACTCTCAAAACGGATTTATTTGCCCTCCTTACACTTGCCCGAGGTCGCCATCAATTGGATCACGTGTGTTGATGCGTGGGCGTGATAACGAGATCGGAGGCCCCTTGCGGAATTATGCAAACGGCTATAAGGTGATTTTTGCACACATCAAAAAAAAAAATTGTGACCTGTAACCGAATACTTGGTCGAAATCGTACAGTACTCCACCACGTCCAGGGTCGATTCTACCTTGGGTTTTCGTTGTATACCTCCCTATACCTCCCCAGTTTCATGTCGTCTACTCCACACGAGATCGGAACTCTCATCGTCGTTATTCTTAAAGCCGTGCGTCTATTTTGCTTCTCCTCGGTTACGTTCCTCACAACGTCCCAGAACCATCTTCCCAATAAAAGGTGCCCCTTATCTGGTCATTCGTACGATCCACCTAATTGGTTGCAGGACTATCGGAAAGCAGGATCCTTATTGCTTGGTCTCCGTCAATGGCGAGAAGCAACGGACCAAAGTTATTAAACGCGGCGGCCAACATCCCGAATGGGACGAGGAGATTCGTTTCAAACTCTACGAGGACGACGCTTTGATGCCAGACGGGCCCGACGGCGCCCCTCCGCCTCTACCACCGAAAGATGGCAAGAGGACCATTAAAGGAGGGACAGTCATGAAGCTCTCGTGCTTTGCAGACGATCCTCGCGAACCCAGTCTCATCGGCGAGGCCGACGTAGATTTAACCGAGGTGTTGACCAAGGGAGAGACTGATGGTGAGTATCCCCGCTTCGGATTTACGCCAGTTGACTGAACAACGTGTAGAGTGGTTTACCCTCACGAATAAAGAGAAATTCGCTGGAAAGGTCTACATTGAGCTGACATTTTGGTCCAATGTTCGTCTTTCGAGCCTTTCGAGCCCCGCCGTGCTGACCCCACCATTAGGAACCCGCTCCAAAGAAGAAGGTTGTACCGGTCTTGCCGAAAGCCAACAAAGAGTATATCGGTCGTGCCGAAAGCCAACAAAGAGTATGGTCTTACCCGGACGCTGGGTCGGTGTACAACCCTCCTCCTAGCCGCGGGCCCCGTTACAGCTCTGGGTTCATGCCTATCTCGAATTCGAATTCATCCAGTTTTGCACCCCTTCCTTCGCACCCATTTGAGCCTTCGAGCTTTGCCCCGCCTCTGACACACACGCCTGCTCCTCCAGCGGGCTATCCGCCATCCCACATCAATCCAGCAACCTCTTATCCTCATGCTACATCACAGACTCCTGCTCCTGGTTATGCACCTCCTCTTCCGCCGTCATCGGCCGGTTTCCATTACCAGCCGGGCTTTCCGCCTTCTCAATCTCAATATTCACAGTTTCAACCTCAACAGCAGCACAACCCTCCTCCGAGCCATATACAAACCCCGACACCGCCGGCACAACAAGGGTATGCGTTGCCCCTTCAGCCTTCAAACCAACCTCCGGCTTCTCTGTCGCACAGTAATTCGCTGTCGTCGAGTACAGGACCTGAGTCGCGACCCTTACCGCCCCCAGCCGCAGTTCCATGCCGGGCAGGGGCACCAGTCGTACAGGTTTACCTCCAGGAGCGAGTCAACCGGCGCATCCAGGGTCGTACGGTCCCACGCCACCAGGGGCTTCCACGTTCCAGGAGAATTATCAGCCCCCGCAGCTGTACCAGGATGGAGGCTACGATGAGGGTGAAAACAGTGCGCGCCCGCCGCTGCACACTACCTATGACGGCGATGGCACGCGCCCTCTGCCTACCACAGCTAATGGCACTGTTCAAGTGCCCATCCCATTTACCTTGCCCCTCCAATTTACCGACAATTCAGCTCCGTTGAGCAACCCATCTTTCCCGCCTGAGGAATGCATTCACCCAGAGAATCAAGACGCCGCAACGACGCCAGGAGATGTCCAGAGTTTGTTAGCGAGCTGGGAACGACGATGCCTGCTATTGACAATCGTGGCAGCCAGACGGGGACAGTCAAGGACTTTCCTCCCGTCAGAGGGAAGATCTGAAAGTTGTCGAGGCGCAGATCACGACGTTTCTCACCCACATTCTTGATTCTCAGGATGCGAGGCATGCGGCCCAGGAACTCGAAGGGAGCAGCGCCCAATCGTTCGTAGATGCCATTCAAAATGTTTGCTTTTCTCCCTCCTCGCTGTTCTATTCCTTCTAATCTTGATGGACAGGTGCTCGATTGGGGGACGCTTGCGGATGCAAGTTCCCGTGCCAAAGCTCGCCAATTGATGCGGAAGGTTGCCGAGGCTGGGGAACAACTTCCGTCTTCCCTTTTCATCACCGGCGTCAACGACCACGACGAGCATCCGACATTTGGCGGAGGTTTCGGCGATGTCTACCAGGCTTCCTACGACGGGAAGAGGGTTGCACTGAAACGCATCAGAACATTCACGGCGGATTCCACTACACGTCGTAACCGCTTGGTGAATTCTCTCTTATTTCGTATAACTCTGACAGTTCATGGTAGCATAACAGCAATTTTACAAGGAGGCACTGGTCTGGCAGAGTCTCCGCCATCGTTTCATTCTTCCACTGCTGGGTATCGATCGTTCAACGTTTGCGCCGTCGTTCTGTATGGTTTCGCCCTGGATGAAGTACGGGACCGTACTGAAGCACCTACAAGACCACGGTCGTGGGGACGTAAATCGATTGGTTAGTTGGTTTGCATGGCTCTGCTTGCCCTTAATCGACACACGCGACAGTTGCTTGAAGTTGCACTGGGCCTTGAGTATCTTCACTCTCTGAATATCGTTCACGGAGACCTGCGGGGCAGCAATATCCTAATCTCCGATGACGGAAACGCGTGTCTTTCGGACTTCGGCCTCGCTTCTCCTTTTTCCGACACCGATTCGACTGCAGGAATCACAGCCAGCTCGAATCGCGCTGGGAGTGTCCGATGGTTTGCGCCAGAACTAATCTAGCCCGAGTCTTTTGGTTGCAAGAGATTCGTACGGACAACAGCAAGCGACGTCTACGCCTACGCATGTGTGTGCCTCGAGGTGACTTCAATTACCAAATCTCTCATAAGTATTTTTCTAATGAATCCTAGTTATATACAGGTCGCCCGCCTTTCGCCCATCTACAGGATGTCGCGGACAATGCTTCGGGTTATTGCGGGAGATCGGCCAGAGCAGCCCACGACCATTTCAGATGTACTGTGGCAGCTTGTGACCGCCGCATGGGCCCCGGAGTCGCATGCCCGCCCCAGCATCCACGAAATAGTCGTTGCATTGGAAGGCGGCGCCGCAACGCACCCAGCATCTTCCACCTGATAAGATGTTGGTTCATACGCTCCGTTCAAAATATTGGCATAGCACCGAACTATCCGCCAGGAGCCGCGACGCTGTGCGATTCCCTACCGTCAGGAGCGACGGCGAATGTGTGCTACGCCGCATGCGATTCTCTTGTGCCGCGGATTTCTCGACAGATCGGACGCTGACAGTGCTATGGCACCGTCCTCCTCGCAGTGGGCGTTCGGTGAACTGCTGCCCGCTATCGTGATTATTCTTACTTGCTGCAGAATTTCTCGCACTTTAGCTCTGCTCACCCGCTTCGATATTGTGTACTGAGTGCGCCAAAGCGCCCAAGCGCCCGCGCTTTCCAGGCTCCCCAAGCGCCCCGCCGTGCGCACGCGCGAGCTGCCTTCGCCTTCTGTTTCTTTCCGTGCGCGTCTCCCCCCTCGTCCCATACTCGCCACGCTGCACTGCCTTCCGAAGTCGCCCACGTCGGCCTCCTGGTCTTCTGGAAACATAACCGTTTTCGTCGAGCGTCTCAACGTTGGATGAGAACATATCCGTCCACGGCGCAGGAGCCGGCCGTTTCGCTTCACCGGAAAGAAAATCCGTTGATTTTTCGGCAGAGTCGCACAACAATTCGCTGCATTTCCATTCGCGTACATACACCTTTTCTTACGCAGACTACATAGCCACCAGCCCGCAATCGCAACGCTTGGCCCCAGACTCGGGCCAAAATGGTTGGAATCCGCCTGCGCACTGGTAATGAGCAATGTACATATTTTGTTTTTCGTGCGAAATTCAAGTCAACATTATACAAAACATTACTTTATAATTTATTGCTCAAAGACTTTAGACAAAAGCGACGAAAAGACGGACGAGTGCGATGGTCCTCGAACCCAATCGCTTATTGGCGTCGCCGCATAGCAAGTACAGAAACAGTTGATTAGAATATAGATGAGTATGCAGTGGTTACAATACAGATGGTGGGATAACTTAAAAACATGTATGAAACGGCGTTACTTTCGTGTCAAAAAAATCCAGAGCTCAAACGACGATCACCTCCTGCCCTTGTTCGTCTGCAGCTGATTCGTCAATTCTTCGATGCGGCTCTCGCGGCGTACCGCACGCGGAGAGTTCAGTGGCTTCGTCTCAACCTCCGCAATTCGCGCCCGAAGCTCCTTGACTTGTTTCTCCAAATTCGCCTGCCATGCACCGTTGAGAAAATGGCCAACTGGACAGAAAACTACTCACGTTTAGCCGATCCAGCTCGGAATTATCGACGCGCACTCTGCCAAGCTCGATTTGGCACTCATTGGCATACGCCTCCGCCTTCTTCATCCGGTCCAGAGAGTTGGACGTGCGGTACTCTTGCTCTTCCAACGAGCGCTCCAGATCGAGCTGCTTGAGATGCAATTTTTGGACCTCGCGGTCGTCCTGAAACCTGATTGCCATCGACATGGTCGTGCTTGATGGTCTCTAGCTCGGCCTGCAACGCGCGACGAGCTTTCTGGAGTAACATCCTGTCCGCCTCTGCATCGTCCAAGACGCCACGCAAATCCCGAACTTGAGAATGCAGCGCGCCGATCTGAGAACGTTGCTCGGCTTGCGCAGCTGCAGACGCTTCATACGCCTTCGTGAGCTCCGCAATCTTGCCCTCCATGCGCCCCTTCTCTCGGCTCCAGTCACTGCCGTCAATACTATACCGGGAAGGCGAAACCCGACTCGTCTTGGCTTCGATGAGTTGTCCCTCCAGTTGGGCAACGCGCCGAGCCATCGAAGGCGGAGCATCTCCTGTATCGTCGGCCAGTCTGCGAAGATCCATGTCCAATTGAGCCTGGTCGCCCCGCGCCTGCTGAAGCTGCCGTGTAAGTTCTTCGACCTGGCGCTGTGAGCTCTCAAGCTCAATCTGGAGGCGGCGCGTCTGCAGCTCCGAGACGTCCTTATCCTTGCGCACCCGCTCAGCGTCCGCCAACGCTTTGCTCATTTTTTCTTCCTGCGCCCTCACCGTCTTCTCCTTCGTCCGCAGCTCAAGCCGCTCGCGCTCCGTCTCGCGCGTCAAATCTTCCGCCTCGCTCGTGAGACGCTGCTTCGCCTTTTCCAGCGACCGAATATAAGCCTGATTGTTCGCCAGCTCAGCTTGTGCATCTGCGAGCTGGCGATCAGTGACCCGCTTGGCCTCCTCGAGAACGTGGACGTGTTCGACGATAGTCGTATGCTGTACTGTCTGAATTTGTATCGCTCGGGCCTCTGCTTCCCTGGCCGCCAGATCCGACAATGCCCGGTTCAGCTCAGCATCAAGCTGCGCGTTGCGCTCCCTCAGCTTTGTGAGCTCCGCTTTGTGGACTGCAACAGTCTTTTCCAGCTGCGCACGCTTGGCGGTTTCGCCCTCGAGCTGTTTTCGCGAGGCTTCCAGTTGGCGGTCGTGATCGCTCTTCTCCCTCTCCATCTGAAGCATAAGGTCTTCGATATCGTGATATTTGCCTTGAGCTACCGTCAGCTGACGCTCGAAAGTCTGGCAAATATTGGGTCAGCTCTCCACAGAAGCATAAGTAGAGAAGCTTACCTCCTTCGCTTTTCTAGCATCGGCGAGCTGACTTTCAAAGTCATTATGGCGAGTTTGCAACGACTGCAGCTCAGACTCGATGGAGCGCTTGGTTCGTTCCAATTCCGCAAGAGCTTCCTGGGTCTTGGACAAATCCGCCTGCGCATTTCGTTCGCGCTCTGAAAGCGATTTGTGACTCTCTTGGAGGGAGGCGTGCTCGCGAACCGAAGTATCCAGCTCCAACTTGAGTTGTTTCTGGACGGCAAGTAGCTGACGACGGCCCTCGGTGAGATCGTGTTGCAACTTTTGCGTTTGTTCCCGGAGGTCCGCGAGCTCTTGCTCCTTGTTTTTCTCCACCTGATCTCGGCGAGTCGCCTCGCTCGTTTTTGCCTTCATGAGCGTCCGCAACTCGTCTAATTCGCCCTGGAGCTTCTTGCGCGTCTCCATCTCGTTCTCCCGGTCGCCCCGCTCGGCGAGGAGTTGATCATCAAGGGTAGCGAGGTCGCTTTGAAGCGCGCGAATCTCCGTCACTGCATCCCCGTGAGTTTGCTTCATCTTGGCCAGCTGTTCAGAAAGAGAAGCGATGCGCGCATCCCTCTGCTTGATCACGTCGATGGACTCGGTCTGAGTCCGGCTCAGTTCCGCGAGCTGCTGTTGAGCATGTCGACTGTGCTCCTCCAGCTCCTCCGTCTTTCGCTTGGAAGCCTCGCTGCAACAGGATCAACTTCGAATGGCTGACGCGAGCAAGGAAAAAAACCTACGCGTTTCGATGCTCCGCCTCCAGCTTCCCCTCGAGCTCCTTTACCAAGATATCGGTACGTTCCTTCACCCGAGCCAAGTCTTCCTCTCGTTGCAGCGCGAGGTTCTTGAGTTCCTCGCCAACCTTGTGGAATTCGTCGAGGTCGCTGCGCATGGTATCCGACCCCTGCTGCGCCTCCAGCAGCTGAGCGTTCAGCTCCTCTTCCCTCACCGCCCACTCCTTCTGTTCGGCCTCCATACGAACCAGGTGCTCGGCGGCCTGATTGAACATCTGGCGAAGATCCTCGTGCTTCTTTTCCGTTTCTTTCTGAATCTTCAACACACGGTCGACCTGGGAATCGAGTTTGTCGATTTCGTCCTGCAGGGTGGCCACTTCATCCTCGAGCTCGCTCTCGCGTTTCTTGCTCCGCTCGAGGAGGGCGTCCTTGTCCATGGTGAGCCCCCGTTCCGCCTCCAACTCCTCCTCGATACTCCGCTTCTCGGCCTCTAGCGTCATCTTCAGACTTTCTAACGCTTCCCGCTCCTGCTTATCGCGTTCAGCGAGCTCCTTGACCAGTATCAACTCGGCCTCCTTCTTCCGCAGTTCGTCGTCGTTCCGCGTTGCAGCCAATAGAGGGCGAACCTATCGCATGTCAGTTCACGCTCAATGAGACAAAGTGAATTCGCGGACCTTCGTATACAACTGCCACCAAGGCCATTCCCTCAGCTCGCCGTACACCCTCGCGTTCCGCTGGATAGTCCGTATTGCCACAGCGCGATTCAAAACCTTCTTCATCTGCCTCCTTGCCGTCCACATCCGTGCAACAGCCTGCAGCCGCGAAAAGATCTCAAACAGCAACGCATCACGCCTCTCCTCCAACTCGGCGAGCACCCCCGCCTTGAAGAATATCTTCGACGTCCCGATCTTAAAAATCGCGTCGTCCAGCTCGAGCGCTTTGACCATCCGCCGACACGCCTCCCGCCCGTCCATATACCCGCGCGGGATGATCCCGGGCGTCAGCACCTCATAGCGCTGCCGAAACTCGACAAACGGCAGTCGATTCGGGTACCCCAGGCGCGCGATGCGGATGCCCTCCAGCACGCCGTTGCACCGCAGCTGGTCGAGCACGAGCGGGATGTCCATGCGCCCAGGCTTCTTGTTCGCGTTCGGCACGATGCAGCGCACAAAATGCGGCTGCGTCGCCTGCAGTTGCGCCATCAGGCTCGAGAGTTGCTCCTTGTGCCGCTGTGCGACCGTCCGGAATGCGCCCTTCTTCGTGCGTTTCTTGCCGGCATTGAAAAATGCGCTCCCGCCGCCGCCCTGTCCAGCGAGCGTCACCGGCGCGTCTGCGTACTCGGCAAAAAGCGACGCGACATAACGGTCCGACGAGGCGGCGAGCACGCGCGTGAGGTTGTCATTGAGCGGGTCCTTGTTCTTCTCGAGCCACCCGTCGGTGCGGTACTGGACGTCGGCCGCGTAGTGGTGAACGATGAAGCCCTGATGGAAGCGCGTCGGCTCGTACTTGGCCAGCCCCGGATGCTGGCGTTCGTCATCCTGCCCACCCGCCCACATCCCATGCAGCTTGTTCGTGAACGTCAGGTCCGTGGCCCGCGGCATGATGCACTCCTCGTCCAGGCAGCTCAGTATCCCAATGACGCTCCCGCTCGCCTCGATGAGGTCGATCGTGGGCTGCAAATCGAGTCCGAAATTCACATACTCCCACTTGATCCCTTCGCGCGTGTACTCCTCCTGCTCGAGCACGAACATGTGGTGGTTGAAGAACTGCTGCAGCTTCTCGTTCGTGTAGTTGATGAGCAGCTGCTCGTACCCGTTGATCTCGAAGATCTCGAACCCCGCGATGTCGAGCACGCCAATGAAGGTGGACTTGGACGACGGGCGGTCGAGCGCGACGTTGATGCGGTCGACGATCGCGCCGAACGATTTCTCGTAGAGCGTCTTGCACAGCGCGCCGAGCTCCTCGAGCGCCTGCTTCTGTGTGCGCGCCTGCGAGACCCATTCGCGGCCGGCGAGCGTGCGCGGGCGGAGGACCGCGCGCGTGAACTCCGCGACAGGGAGCCCGAGCAGGTGACAGACGCGTTCGGCCTGCGACGGGTCGGGCATGACGGCGTCGTCGGCTCTGGTAGCGGTGATCGCGATGTTGCCGATGTGCAGAACTGCAGCGACGATGCGGAATAGATCGAATTGCTCCGCGACGGTGAAACCAACAGTGTCAAGGGCGCCCTTTGTGGGTGTCAGGCCGATATCTATATCTACGCAGACAAGAAAACTCACCTTCAACGCAGCCCATTCCTCTTTATCGTCTACCCCGTCTACCTCGCGCCGGCTCTTGTTTAAATATTCGTAATCCTCTACTCCGCCTCCGAGCAGGAGGCTCTCTGGCTGCGGGATCAAGAACAAGAAGGCAAAGGGGAGAAGAAAACTGACCCTTCAACGCCCCAGCGCCCGCCATAAGCTGATAGAACACATGGAAGCTGCGCTCCGCCTCGCTCCTAAACACGACCCGGCTCTTCTCGAGCAGATACCAGTCGATATTCGCGCCAGCAATGCTCCCGTCCGGCGCGAATGTAATCCGGACAAACTTGCCAAACCGACTCGAGTTGTTGTTGCGCTGCGTCTGCGCGTTCCCAAACGCTTCCAAGATTGGATTGGCCTGGAGGATCTGGCGCTCGAGAAGACCTAAACGGCCTCGGGCGGTGAGAAGGTGGCTCCCGCTGCTGCTGGACACCGACGGAGAAATGGTGTGGCCGCGGCGGAATGATTCGCTACGGCTGACCATTGTACTTGAAGCGCTGATGGTCGGTGAGCGAGAGTGCGATGGGTGGACATCGGTGGCGATGGCTGCGAGGTATTGGATGACCTTCTTGGTGCTTTCGGTCTTTCCAGCCCCAGATTCGCCCCTACAATGTGTCGGCACCAAAGCAATGGCGATCGATATGGGAGACGCACGTTATGAGTATACTCTGGTTCTCCCTTTCCTCGCCCATGTTGACCCATGCTCGCTCGGCAACTGCAAATATATGAGGGGGATTCTCGTCCCGTCGTTTACTGCGGTATTGCTGGACGATCGCATCGGAATACAGAGGCAGGCTTTGGTACGGGTTAATAGCGACCAGGAAAAGGCCAGAATACGTCTACGAGAATTAGGATACATCGGAATAATCAAAGAATTACCCACATAGATGGCGCCCGAGCCAAACCGCAGACGGAGATTGTGGACGACACTGGCTTCATTAAGAAAGGTAAGATCCGCAATATCCTCGACGCGGTCAAACTTGGGCGGGTTCATCTTGGAGAGGGCATCGAAAGGGACGTTTCGAAACTGAATGGTGCGAGTGAGCCAAGATTCGTTCTCGAGAACGGCGCGACGTACTTCGCCTCCTGCGGCCATAATGACCTCGGCAAAGTCGGCCTCCTCCTTGTTCACCCAGCCAGCCAGATATCCATCCTTTACGTCGTGGACCCAGACCCACTTCTTTTCGTTGAACTCTGCTTGCTGAGCAGCCGCGCGCGCGGCCTCTGCGCTCTCAGATGGGCGAGGAGCGACCATTTGAAATGAAAGGGGACCCTATGTTGTGGGCGACAAGCTAGCTGCGAGTGGAACGGTACAAGTGGGGATGGGAGGTCAAAGAGAAAGCGCAGACGCGAGAATGTATCGTCTGAAGCCAGAATTGTCGTGCGCAGTGAGTGGTTGGTTCGAACGCGCGTCACGCTTATCGGCCCGCCTTCCGCTCTTGCCTCCTTTGGTTTCCAAGCGGCTTCCGCCCAATCCACGTCCTTCCTCACTCTGCAATGGCTAGTCCCGCGAGAATGTGTTCCAATTCTACAGCGCACATTGCCCTTGAGCCCAGGAGTCTTTCCGTTGTTACCCTCTCGTCCTAACGATCATTGACTCTGGGCATCTCAAGACGTAGTATAATCGTCCCCGCTCTTTGCGATCTCCGAATTTCAGAATCTTTTCTTGGGCCCAACTTTATTGATACTCTGGCCTCTTTCATATCAAAATCGTCCTGCAAACTACAAGAACTCTGCGTCACAGAGGAGCTCGGTGTCCTAAGGAATTCCTACCATAAAGCTTTTCCATCGATGAAGGTATCTTTCGATGACGACTGAAAATTGTACGTCCGCTTTCATGTCCTGACAGTACACCAATGTCTTGCAGGATTCATCACAATTTTTTGCGGCACACGTATTGCTGCATAGTACTCTGATGCGACGCGTTTTCATTCGCCTTCAACTACTACACAGACTTGGGCGGGAACCGAGCACATTTTTTGGGCTTTATTGAGCATTTTTCTCACTTGTTCAAAGTTGGGTACCATAAAATCCGAATAGACTTTGTTTGACTGCTAGTGCCAACTTCCAAGTGGGACCGCAAGAACGAAAGACCTAACTTTGTCGGGCTCTCGTCTCTGCAAAATTCAAAACGCGTCGCATTGAAGAGATCACTGTTCATTGATACCACCGCAGACAAGGGATACTTTTACCAGCGGCTGGCTAACAATCACCTCAAATTTTCTCGGGAATCTGCAACAACGCAGGCGCGGCCATAATGTTGAAGTTTTCCTCGGTGTACGGTGCGTAACGGATACCGAGGAATGGCTCCGCTCTGAGATGATGGTCAGGACGAGCAGTACAAGAATGAGGGCCGACATACTCCTTTGGAAGATCGACACTTGCTCGTTCGTAAGAGAATTCATTCAAAGGTATACTTGAGAATTTGACGACCTATCTTGGACAAAGTTTAGGTTCAATAATGATGACAGGTTCCGAATGCGCACTACGTCCTGATTCACCGACGCCGCCCAGCGGAAGCTCGTTGACTTGAGATGGAGCTGAGTGCTGAGCACAGAAGAACAGCAGAACAACACACCAGCAAGCTGCTGGAAGGTATCATTGAAAACCAAGCTGCCGCTGAATGTTCCACGTCAAAACTGGTGCGAAATGAGCGGATTAGAGGAGGTAAATACGGACGTTTGGTTTTCACTTGGGAATCTTCCGTGAAGGCGTACAAAACCAAGGGATGGTGACTAGCCGGTCCATTAGGTGAACTGGGAAAACACGGAATGGAAGATATGACCCACCGCTCCCTCACGAAGTCGATGGCATCTTGGATACTATCAACGGGAACAATGGGCAAAATCGGCCCGAAAATCTCTCTGAAAATCGTTCAATTTCTATCCACGATGTGAAAAATAGGCGGCTTACCCTTCCATTAACGAATCATTGGCCGAAACGTTCTTGACCACAGTAATTTCGATCTTGAGGTCCTGGGATTTGCCGCCTAACACTACCTCACCCTTAGTCCTCTTGAGTAGGTCCATCAAGCGAGAGTGGTGCTCCGGAGACACAATGCGCGAGATCGAGTCGGACGCCAGAGATCCATCGGGGAAGAATTGAGAATAAGAGTCTTTGAGGGCTGCGATGAACGCGTCTTGGTGCGTACGCGGAACAAGTACATAGTCGGGAGCCACGCAGACCTGGTCCCATACAAGGTCGGAGAGAAGCCTCGGGTAGAAAAAAAAGAACGCACCTGCCCACAATTCTGGGCTTTGCCCCATAAAGTCCTTTTTGCCGCGATAGCGATATCAGTCGCTGGATCGCTCTGGATCGACGATGACCGGGCATTTGCCGCCGAGTTCAAGAGTGATCGGAGTGAGATACTTGGCAGCAGCTGTTGCAATAATGCGGGCTATGCGAGAATTGCTGGTAGTAGAAAACTTGGATTTGCGCCGCTATTGAGCAAATCTGCAACAGATATAAAGATTCAAACACGTACTATGGTCCCCTAAAATATAGAAGGTGAGATGAGCATTATTGACAATGTCGTGAAAAAACGCACATTGCAGTTCAAGCAACTTGGTAGTCTCTGGTACACCACCCAACACAATTCTGAATGCTTTGGGGTCCAGATACTTAGGGGCAAGCTCCGAAAGTAGAGCCGAGTAGTGCGGCGCGATTTCGGACGGCTTGAGAATAGCGCAACAGCCAGCAGCAATTGCACCGACGAGTGGTTGAAGGCTGAGAATCATGGGGTAGTTCCAGGGCCTACATGCGAGTTTCAGTTCGAGCGCGTCTCAGTGTAAACTTGAAATACGGACGCAATAATTAACACAACCCCTTCGTGCCCTTGTAGATGGTGGGAGACCACGGTTTTTGCCAGTCCCAGTGAGGCATGTAGTGTACGGGGACATCGACTATGGTGGGTTTGACCCACTCGTCCAACTTCTCTGCGCTGATCAGGGAGCGCTGTACAATGGGCGCCTAAGATATGACAAGGTAAGTGGCACGAATCCACGACAACAATGTTAAGCCCACGATTTCAGCAAAGTACATCTCGGTTTTCGGTTTGCCCATGTCTTTTGAAACCGCTTCAGTGAAGGCCGGTGCATTTTATTGCACCATGCGCGCCAGTTGAAGGAGCTGATGTTTGCGCCATTCGACGGGCAGAGAAACACCCGCTCTGAAATTTGCACGTAGGCTCTTTCGAATCTAATAAAGGTTCAGTTGGGTTGGATGCAGTGAGTTCCAGGATGCCTTACACCATCTATCTCGAGAATCGGGGTGATCTGCATCGTAGATGTAAGTGTATGGGGAAGCAAGAGGTTAGCACGGTGCACGGAATTGAAGCGGATTTTTATATCTGTGGGCGAACGGGGTTTTACGAAGCTGGACGGCGTCTCGTGCCAGCAGATCAAACCGAATTATCATAAAATGGAGCTTGAATGGAGCCCTGCACGAATGATTGGCACAACGATGATAAGATTAATAGCAGGACCCCTGACAATACCTTTGGACCCTAGGGCCTGCGCCGGACAAAAATCTGACATTTTGGCTCGAAAACCTAGGTTCTGACCGGACAAAAACTGGGGTTTGAGGCCGGACAACCTAGGTCCTGTCCGGACAAAAACTTAGGGTCTCGTCGACGTTTAGGTCGATGTCCGGGCGAAAGTTTGTCACCAAATTCGGCTGGAAATGATTTCTTCACCTCAAACTCAAGTTCAACTCGGCGTAGAAGAGTAGAAAGGGTATACGAGGAAATTTAGGGATTTTTTTGGGTCGTAAGAGCGGGAAATTACCCGTTTGGGAAGCCTAGGGCTAGGTCTTGTCCGGACAAAAACAACGCGATCTCGAGGAAATCTGTCCGGACAAAAATCGAGGATTTCCGGAATTTCGGGCCCTAGCCTTCAAAGGGATGTCAGGGGTCCTTTAATAGCGTGCACGGAGTTGGCGCAATTGAAAGCGAAGGAAAGGCATGCAACCTTACTGGTCGCTGATGCGAGGTGAAGTTAAAAGGCCGCATCAACGTGAGGCGTCACACTGGGTCGTCACAGCATCTCGAACTTGTCCGAATCGCCATCATAATCCGCTCTTTGAACACGCATGGAATAGAACAACGTCTATTCTTATACAGCCTGCCAGCGACCCCTGTGTGTTCTTGCCAAATTTAAATCACCCGACTTATTTGTTGTTGTAATTTTAAAGTATTGGGAAGTAGCGCAGGAAAAGCGCGGCAAAATTCAGAGACTTCGGAGCAATACATTTCTGAGGAGCCTGTGAGCATTCACTATCATAATCATTAGGTCTTTCAATTCTATTCATTGCACTTGGTCGTGGGTAGGGAAATCACGTGTTTGATATCATTATTCAACCGTGGGAATTTGGCCCCAAGTTACGAGTGCGTCGCCAAACGGCCACTACTTAGTAAGTAGCAGCGCTCCAAAACGGTGGCCTTTTTCAATCTTAATTCGGGGTTTTTTTTTTCGCTCTGTCAAGCTGGATAAATCATCAACAGCCGCACAGACGCTTGGGCCAACGCAGCAACAGTGCCACTTATTGCCGACCATGGCGATGAGATCCGACGAATCCCATTTTTCATCGAAGTTCGGCGTCATGGTAAGGTAAGGTAAATTCCGGAGCGGTCCCGTTAAGGAACAACCGGGGCCCGTACTACATACATGTGTCACTTGTATGCTACAGATGCTCGTTCCCTTTGACCTCTCTACTAACTGAGTGCCCGTCCACTCGTCTCCCTCACCAATTCCAGTAGAAAATAATAAAAATACCGCTGGAGTTTGCGAGATGAGGTCCGGACCCCAGCGTGGCCTGGTCGCCAGGATTGAACACGAAGAGAATAGAAAACATGTGTTATTCCAGGGTAGAGAACATGTATGCAGCTGGTCACGTAGGGAAATTTTCAAGCACTTCGAACACTGTGTTTAGCAAGTTGCTGCATAATATCTAGGTCACCACTCCGGATAAGGTACCGAATAAAGTGTTCTGCAGACAGTGATTGAAGGGGGATGTCGGGAATAATGCGGGAGATATCCCTCAGTAACGAGGCCCGCATAGCTGCAAGCGAGGGAGTAGAGCATCCCAGTAGGGCTGTGAGCCTCCGACTCCACGGCAAGGTGGCAGAACCGACAAAGACGAGCGAAACTGCGGGACAGGAGGTTTGTCGTGTTCCTGATAGCGTAGTATCTCTGGATCCACTCCAAGCATATGTGAGCACAGTAGCAGCCGAATGAGGGCCTTACGGTGGGCGGGGACGGGGACACGAAGATAGAGGCGGAGCTTCAGCGGAGATGGCGCAAACACTCCATGCTCGTTACGATCTAAGCGTCCCCGTATGAGCGGTAGACGCTCGAGAAGGCTGAGATGCTGTCGGTTATCCACTTTTCGTAGGACTCACGCAAGGACTTGCAGATATTTACAAGTTCTCAGTGAAGATAATCTCCAGCCATTTTCATTTGTAAATGTTTTAAACGGAAATAACCGTTTATATTTTTGTTTATTAATAGTGGTTGACTTTCCATAAGCCTAGAAAATTCCCGGGGCATATTTTCAGTCGTTTGGCCGAGATGCCGTGGCAGCTGTCAGGACCCCATCAGGCTCAGATCTCACTTAGAATATTTTCGACCCTCGTTCAGAGCTTAATCAATTGTTATTCTGAAGGGGGGGTCGCTACCCCCTCTTCAGATTATTTGCCTCATGAATAAACAGATTCGTGCGTTCTCATCCGTTCGCGTTGCCTCTTTGGGCTGCATGTCACTGACGGAGTCAAGCTTGTCACAGAAGTCGCCACCATCCTCTGCCTTGTCGTTAACCCACGTCTTGTCTCTGCTCACACGACCCACACCCATTGGTTCTCGACGACAACGGCGACAACGGCGACGATGGCGACGACGGCGACGATGGCTATCACGATCCACTCGTTCGCTCGATTCCTGCCCGTTTCGTCCTGGATATCCGCAAGTAATTCGTCATCCTGGATGTCCTTGAGGTGTTCGTAGACGAAAAACGCGTCAATGTCCATTGTCAAATGCGGGACACGTTGTTGACGGAAGAGACGCGTTGCTGGGAGGTGTTTACCACATAAACAGATATTTATATTTAAGATACAAAGACAATTATTCTTGCGCTGGCTTGTGGGAAGCAGGAAGGAATAGAATTGTGGGATATATCGACATGCCGGCAGCTCTGGCACCGCTCAAATAGGCTCGGATATCCCGCCAGAATTTTCTAGGCTTATGGAAAGTCAACCAGTTTGAGGACTCCTGTCAGCAAATAATTAATAAACAGTTTGTAAACGGTTAAACGGTTACCACTCCCGTCCCAAGGCTTAAAGGGCTGATTTCTGACAACATACAGAAGGTCTATGGGTGTTTAGAATCGCAAATGACCCAGGCACACCTTATTGCTTGCCCTCCACCGTCTGTCGGACATCGAAGGTCCCAGATTGGGTGGCTGATGGCCCCACCGCAGACGATATAGGCAGTGAATTCACCTCAATCCTCTTCGCCGCACCTTTTCTAGGTCATGTAGACAGTTTGGCAGATGAACTGCCTGGTTCTTATCGGCTCATGTTGACGATTCCTGGTCTGGATCAAAGGTTAGCAAAAAATACCGTTTATAAACTGTTTAAAATGTTTTAAACGGTTTACCTTCCGTTTTCGTTTAGTTTAGGCGCGGCCGTAAACGAAAACAAAATGGTTGGAGCCTTAGATCCGCGTGACACCTGTCATACGACATCAAGGAGAATCATGGACCTTGGGTGCGATCGTATTCGATTTGATGACATCCAAAGATAATCATCTCAACATCGCAGAATAATATCAGCCGTGAAAGCGCGTCCAATCAGACGGACTGATTCAATTCAGGTCCCAACAACTCGATGTGCGTGATATTGAAGTTTATTAGTGTACTGCAATTATCTAAGAGAAAAATCCCGACTCTCGAAGATGTTGTTGGTGCTGTTCACGATGTGCACGGACACGTTTGTCCACAGACATTCTCCAAATGGGAGCAATGACCTAATTGTATTAGCGGGGTTTCGGCCAGATTATTCCAGAGACTCACGAATGCCGCCATATCGTACAGAGGGTCCAAAAACATGTTGTGCCTGGGAGCCACACCGCGAGTCGAAGCCCGGAAGAGGGTGGTGATCATATCGGCGGTGATATGAGCGTGGCCATCTTGTACACCTGTTCGTTCCAAGGTCGAATCAAAATGTGCATCAAGTTCATAATCTGCTTGCCTTGGAGGAGTGCTTTCGCCGCGGCATCGGCTGTTATTCCTTCATCTGTGCTTTCAATATCCTTCGTAATCTGGGGCTTTGTTTTGTTCTCCTCGTCGTATCCCGGCGTGAACATGGTTGGGGGGAAGAATATGTGTACGTCGATGTCATACAACATGAACTCAGATTGCAATGTGTCTGCAAGACCTAAAGCCGATAATCAGTAAAGTTTCATTGAGGTGTATTTGGGCCACACCTCTCAATGCATGCTTTGCGGGGGAATATGACGCAAATCCGATAAACGACATATAACCAAGGGTGGAGGAGACAAGAACAATTTTTCCCTTGGACCCTTCTCGTACCATCTTCTTCGCTGTTGCCTGCAAATTAAAATGAACGGTACTAATTATCATTGATTCAACTATAGATTGCGCAACGCTCACCATCGCCGTCCATACCTGCACCCAGTAGCCATTGATCATCCCTTGCTCCATGTCTTCTGCACTCATTTCCAGGAAGAACTTCGGCTTGGAGCTACCTGCGCATGCAAAAACAGCATCTGGGGCATGTCCACCGTGTGGCTTGCAAACTGCCTCAAGGGCTGCCGCAGACTCTGCAGCAGTGTTCAAGGAGAAGGAATATACTGTTAGTAGTTGGTCTGGATACTGCCGGTAGCTCTGTATAAATCATGTTAAGTTAACATCTGAGTCGTCCGGAAATAATTGCCGTGATCTTTACCTCCATTGCCGCCAGAGCACTGTCTAATTTAGCTTGGTTGCGCGCGACGATGGATACGTGCGCCCCTTTTTTTGCAAGAAGGAGAGCGAGAGAGAGCCCCAATCCTGTACTTCCCCCGGTAACATAGATGTGCTAATATGGAGGCAGCCTGGAGTCAGTGTGTTTGTTCCGAAATGAGCTAATTGGAACTTGCGAGGCCGTTGGGGTTCCAGGTTTTGTCGAAAAACATGGAGGCAGGTGAGATGGTCACTAGTAGGAAGACTGGGACGTGCGACAAAGCCTCGGCATGCGAATGCGTTATAATTAACGTGCACCAGGGGGCTGTCAGTCAGCCGTGAGAATGAAATCGACTCCCGGGGGGTCGTGCGAACATCTGTGTCATCAGCGTGATACGCGTCAGCCGCCCAGCCAACGCTGTTCTGCAGCCTCCCGACGTCGCCGCCGCCTCTCGTAGGGTGCCGCCGGTGCAAGGGATCGTCAGAAAGGCTCTGGGATCGATCTCAGTCAGTAATTACCGAAAAATAATCTACATAACCGCGAAAATTACGGAAAAATGCGAATAAATTCAGGAAAAATCACAGGAAAATTCCTGAACTAGTAAAAAAATTATGGAGTAGAACCTGGGGCACCCTACGAGAGGCGGTGGCGACGTCGGGAGGCTGCAGAACAGCGTTGGCTCGGCGGCTGACGCGTATCACGCTGATGACACTGATGTTCGCACGACCCAGTCGATTTCATTCCCACGGCTGACTGACAGCCCCCTAGAATACAAGAATACAATTAACGTGCACCGTGGGCGCCGACAAACAACAGGACCGATGATTATCCCAAAATAGAGTCGGGTCCCGTAATCCCGACAGGATTCTGGCAAAATTTCGACCCAAAAAAATTGAAAGTGACCGCCTCGGCGAAAAAACGATTTCTGCACTCTCAAAAACCGTGGGAAAGTCCACAAAGTCCCGACAAATTTTTGAAAAGGCCTAAAGTTGGGATGCGACCTCCAAACCGATAATCATCGGTCCTCAAACAACAGTACTTATCACGGAAGTCAACGCATGATGGAAGCGATATGCCTAAAAATGGTATCGGGATGTGCGCAACCAGTCTGCATCCCGGAAAACGGAAAAGAACAAGTTCGGCAGCAGCCAGCCGCACTTGGAGAGCTTGCAGAGCCAACATTCGGCTCAAACGCGGAATTTCTAGGTGAGTTGCTTTGCCTTTTCGCCCCCAAAATAAATAGCTTACCTCGTGGATCAATCTAGTCTCTTCGATAGACAGATGTTCTACACATGCCAACCTCGTACCTCGATGCATAGGATCAATGTCGGGCAGCGACACTGGTTCGACTCGGAGGCCGTTATAAATGCTCTGACTGGTGATTGAGGGTCCGCACACCCCTGCCCCCACCTCTTCGCAAAAATCCAAGATGGAGGTGTCTGGAGAGTCCCCTGAATCGATGGCGGCTGACATTCAATCAGCATTCTTACTTCAACAAGTGAAAGTCAGTTCTATATTTCTTGTAATTGCGCGGAACTAAAATCGATCAAAGTACATGCATGGCACGCGGTTCAGCCGTGATTTAAAAGAATAATTACTAATGTTGCCTCTGAAGTGGCCAGTATCACAATTCTTGTACGTCCCTCAACAACCTCGCCTGTGTCCGGCCAGATTGTATTCAACACAACCCTAGGTTTTCGACTATTTTTGTCCCTCAATCTCGAAGTAAGGAAGTGAATACTATTCTGATTGTCATTCTGAGTTACTCCACAGGTATCTTTAGTCTGGGGCACGAAATGGAGCCTCACCAAGATATTCTACGTGCTTGCTCGATATCCTCCTTTCATCGATGTTCCCTTGATATTGTGGTGTACGATCTCTTGCCCTGTCGAGTCACCGAGATGTTGCCTAATACGAGCCTAGTTGAATTGACTCCTAATATTGATACGAAGGTGTGTGGCATCCCAAGTAAAGGATTCAATACATTGAACATCGCTTGCCGAAGATTTGTTTGCCGCTCTATGTTTTCACGTCCTGTAGGTTTTCATCCATATGTAAACAAATGTGCGGTAAATTTATGGACATCAAGGGGGTGTTGTCTTCGGCATTGCGACTGCAGAAGGTGTGTGTTTGTTTTCTTTCAGAATTATGGTTTTTCTAAACCCTTCAGCTCTTCTGGTTCTTCGCACATACGCCTTGATGGGCTGCAGCGCCCGTGCTCTCATTCCACTCGTAGCGCAGTACACTGTATGCCCGCTTTGCTGTATTTTCTCGAAGTTGACTTTTCTGATAGGTGTTTGCTCTGATCACAATTGTTGTGGTCTCGTTGTTTTTGAAAAGTCTCAAATGTGAGTGCTACATTGACAAAAGCTCAGAAAATCCGAATAATCAGTACACCAGTCGGCCAGCCTCCACTTGCCATAGTTGCCGGATGCCATCTGGTTGACGGGAGCATCATCCTTGTTGTGGCCTTTATTCTCGCTCTATGGAATGAAACCGGTATGCAATTGCTGAGTACTGCATTCATGTTACTGCTGCTCAGATAAATCATGCATAGTCCTGATGATCTGCACTCTTTGGGTAGGAGTGAAGAGATTTCGACATTCAAACAACCCTTTAATCAAGACACTGTATCGTGATGGCATCTCGTACTTTGTTCTCCTGTTTTGTAGATATTCACCGCATTCTTCGTTCTGTACTCGCTGATTTTGACCGAACTAGTAATTTCGGCAGGAAATCTCGCCGTTCTTATCTGGGCACCTGTAAGACACTGAATGTCTTCTCTGCTGTCTCCGCTGAACGTCCTCGAATGTAGGTTGAACTGGTCGATCTCTTCAGCACGTGAGTGAAAATCAGCGCGCTTTCTGTCAAATTCATGCCTCCTAGGTTTCTGCGTGTTATGCATAGCGTGTTGTCAACGAGAATCGTCTTACATGTCCGGGCGGCGGACCAGAGGGAACTGCAGCAGGGAGGAACTTCCCCACAGTCCATGATAAAATTTAGAATACCTGGTACAACCATGGATTATACGGTTGAATAGGGCCCCATGCACATTTTATTTGACGACTTTCAGTTTTCCTGAACAATGAGACTTGTAGACATTGGACTATATTGAACCGTGGGAACATTGATTTTGATGGCCGGGAATAAGGTAAAGGCTCGGCATCTCGACACTCATTGCTTCGTCTTCGGTACAAACTTCAACCTATGCCGCCAGTGCAACCCATCGGGCCCAAAGAGATGCACGTCCCGCTCGAGCATACTCTCCGCCATCTTCACCCACGGACTGCTCGATATCTCCGGGCTGCAATCAAGTCACATTAAAATCAACACACTTCCGTGGCTTCAAAACGCACTCTTTCGTAGGCCACTTGCAACACGGATGCTGGATCTCGCGCAGCGCAGGGAACGCCGCCGTGGTCCGCAGCCCCGCTACCAACTGGTTCAGCTGCGTCTGCTGCGGCAGCTTCAACCTGCAACGGATTAGAGGTGTACTGAGTGGTGTGGTGAATGGAGTGTGTTTCATACCGATACTGCGGCGTAACGAAGACTATGCGCTCAAGACACGCGTGCACGTCGGAGGTCGTGAAGCAGAACGAGCTCACGGGGTGCTGCAGCGCGCAATCATCAATAAGTATATATATAAGAGAGAGCGCACTACCCACCTTCTCGTCGCACGCAACACCGAGGACAGTCAGAGCGGGACAGTTGCGCCATATCGCGAGTTCAGAATGCACGATCTGGCTCTCCGAAAGCGTCAACTCCCGCAGCTTCACGCCGTGTGTTTGAAAGAACTTCGCACCGCCGCTGGCAGCGGCCCGCCGAAAAAACGGTCTTTCGCAGCGCAGGCAACCTGCACAGTAATCAGCACAGTTCAAAGAGACTCTCACTCGAGACGCACTCCATGTACGCCAGGACATTCAAAAACGACTCGTCAAACACGCTGACCGTCAATTCCACAAGCATACCAAAAGTCCCGCTCGGGATCAACTTGCTCTGAACCTTGAACACCGTCATCGACGCCCAGCAAAACTCCCGCATCTGCGGAAACAGCGCAAACGCCTCCGGGTTGACTGCGCCACTGGCCTTGGCGAGCCGTATCCCGCGCACGGAGCGCAGACTGGCCCCAGTCGCCGCACCGAGATCGCTGAACACCTTCCATGTGATGGGCTGACAGTAACTGCCGCCATGCAATTCAACCAGCGCAGGCGTGTGCGCGATGATGCTCTTGAACATGGCGGTGTCGCCGCCGTGGTCAAGAAGCAAGGACCGCACGTGGCGCCCGAGGGCGGGTTTCTGCGCCAGTCGCTCCGCAAAGCGCTGTGTGGACCGGATATTCCTCAGTTCGAGGTTTAGGTACAGGTGCGGGATGCAGAGCCGCTACAGAGACGGAGAAGAAATGTTCAAGGAGGCTTTGAGATGGAGGAGGCGGACGCACCGCAAACATCCGGCACACCAAAAGGGGCGCCGGCACCTTGCGACGTGGTGGGAGCACCCACGTCATGTCTGAGTCTGAATCTGAATCTGAAGCGCCAGATAGTCTCTCTAGTCAGACAGTTTATTGTTTCTAGCTCGTACCTTCCTCAATAAAAGTGTTAGACTGCAACGCGAAAAACAACACACGGCTCCAGATCGCGTCCTCGTGTGCCGGGTTGGCCGCCAGCCGTGCAGGGTATACGAAGGGACTGGAGGGTGGCTCAATAGGGCTGAGTGGCACCTCGTCGTCCGTCGGCATGGGTCTGAGGGGGAAAGTGAGCCCAGGAGCGCAGACAGAAGTCGCGAGAATTACATCTCGTCCCTCAAATCCAAAAGCACCTTCAACCTTGCATCCTCCTTCATCGAATCATACAGCTCCATCCGCCGGGCGAACCTCAACTGGTTCTGCGGCGACACGATCGGTTTGATTTGGATATGTTCCAGTGCAGGGTTCGCGGCGATCGTTCGCATATACGCGGCCACATGGTCCACAGTATAATGCGTACAGTCCCAGACCACCAGCGTCTTGATGTTTGGCGCCTGGCGCAACCCCGTGGAAATAGTACTGCTCTCGCAGGCGTGATGCAAAATCTCGAACTGCGCCTGAATCGGTATGTATACATGAACAAAACGCGAAGAAACAAGAACAACGGAGGGGGCACCAGTTGCTTCCAGGTCGGAATACACTTCTCGAGCGCCTCAGCCAGTTTTTTCGCGGGTTTGGTCAGATCTCGGTAGTAGCTGGGCGCGTCAACGATGACACGGACGGGATCCACCAACGGCAGGCCGCGGCACAGCCCACACGCGTTGTCGGACGACGCGACGTCCAGCGAGAGGAACAGATCGGTGATACTCCCGCACGCGGTCTGCAGAATCTTGAGCATGGAAATCGCGTATCCGCCCTCGACGCGCAGCTTCTTGATGAAGCGTCCCGAGCGCGGGGTTGGCGGTGAGGGTGGCGGCGAGCGCCTGGGCTTGGGCCTTTGAGCGGATTACGACGACAGCCGTATAGGAGGGGGGTGGCGACGCGGAGCCAGGATTTGGAGACGACGAGATATGCTGAGCTGGACTCGGAAAACGTCATGAAGGGAGAGGCGCCGGCGGACGGATAAGGTGGAAAATGCGGCGTCGGACACTCGAAGAGCGGGCGACAGTATTTCTGAAATTATCTCGTCTGGCATGTCCACTACTGGCTGGCATGATCGGCGAGGGAAGGTGGTATACGAACAGCGTAGGGTGCAGAACAAAGGATGGTGTGTGGGACTGCGAAGCAGAAAATTTAAAAGAGTGAAAGGGGCTGGTGGCAGTGCAGATAAGATAACGCCATGACCTATCGCCCCTGCCATCTGCCATTACTCTGGTCAAGTCAGCTCAAATGAATCCTACACTAGGGACAATTGTGCCGGCTCAAGACACGAAATCCTCCCAGCAGCCCAGCACATGTCACAGTCCGGGTCCAGCACGCCCTGCGCCGCCTAGGCACGCATCGCTGAGCGCCGAAAAACGCCTCGGGCTCGCGCTTCTCGATCTCGACGTAATGGGACATTGTACTCGCGTATCTCGTCCGCTGCATCCCCAGCGGAAACGAACTGCTCCATCAGGTCTCCTCGCGAGACAGGATCGCTAGCAAAGGAGGCAAAGCAATCAGCTTCAGAAGCAATTAAAGATCGGAAGGTCTAGGCTCTCAGTTTCGAGAGATGGACCAGGGCATAGGTGATTAGAACGCCAGCTTGGGGATCTAGGAATTATGAGACTTGAGGACAAGACGTGGGCCGGGTCGACGAGGGTTTGGTACACGATAAATCCATTCATTTCGTGCGGTTTATCGGCGGTATGGGCCGCTCAATGTTTTACAAGTGTCAGGCATGGGGCATGAGGATGCATTCATGTCATATGTAGCGAGTATATAAAAGAAGGAATGCAAGCCGCAATGCTCATGCGATGAGCTTGACGACGCCGCCCGCCTCTTTGATCTTTGCTCTGCCGGAACGTCAGTAGGTCGAAGAACACAGTAGACGCGAACATACTCTGCAATCGCGCTGACGAAGCGTGCTTTTACGATGAACGGCAGCTTGGGGAGGAAGCCGTTTCCGAGGACCTTGCCGTAGCCGTGCCTCAGGGTGTCGATGACGGGAACAACGTCGCTCTTAGCGGTGAGGCCCTTCTTCTCCTCTGCGGGGACGAGGCTCCAGAGCTTGTCGACGTTGATGATGGGCCGCCAGTGCTGGTTGCGGGTGAGGTGGAAGTGGCGCATACCCACTTTACCAAAGTAACCGGGATGGTACTTGTCGAAGTTTGTCCTGCGGAGAATGAGGGGGAGCTAAATAGAGACAAGACAAAAAACGCACCGGTGGTGGTGCTGACCACCAGCGAGACCACGACCTCCGGGATGCTTGCGGTGCTTGCCGACACGACCGTGACCGGCGGAGACGTGGCCGCGGTGCTTGCGCGTTTTGGAGAGGTGGGTCGGCATCTGAGCAAAAGTCGGTCAGTCGTCCGTCATCCACATTCATATCGCCCATCCAGCCCATCCCGTCCGTTTTCCGCGCTGAAAACTGCATACAGCCAGCATACGGACAACTGGGCGGCGCTGGACGGTGGTTCATGGCGCCAGGGCTCACCTTGAGGAGGAGGAAAGGGAAGGGAGTGCTGGGCTTGAAGGCGCGCGAAAATTTGTCACACGCCTGTGACACTGGCTGATGCTTTTACGTTATTTCGCTCCTTCAACTTGAACGCCAATGTCTTTGCAGTCTGCCAGCTTTATTCCAGAGACGTTCCAGCACATCTGGCGTCAACAGAATCGAGAATCGAAACCGCGCGTCAGGCGACGACGATATTTGCTTGTACATCTTCCTCTTGTTCCAACTTGACCATGTCAGCACTTCGCACTTTCACTGTTTCAGCCTTTCGGAAGAGGCCACCAAGAAGGATTTCCTGGAAGCGAAAATTGATCTCTATCTGGCTGCACTTCGGGTTCTCTTTGCGGGTGCTCTGCTGAGTGTGCATACTTTACATGCTTGCGGGATTGACTTGATGTGCAAGGATGCGCATTGAATGCATGCGAACTGGGCCAGAACATCATACAGAACCTGGACTCCAGAGGAGATTCATCGCTCCTCGCGCGTCCCAGTCCGCGCATATGTAAATCAATGGTGACTTAATGTCCTTCCTCCTTCTTCTCCATCGTTCCCTTCCTCCAATCTTGTACAACTCTATTAGGAACGGGGTATTTACATTGCTATTCCACTACATATATTATGTGCGTCTGACGCTTCGCAGATCGGAAGACGCGGTTGTGAATCTATGGGACATCCCCGATTCCCCTTCCAAAAATCCCAATGCCCCACCCCCCAGCGCACCCCGCCGGCTGGATATCAACCTGAATAAACGTCCGGACTCGGACCTGACTGCGCTGCATTGGAACGCCGAAGGCACACGACTCGCTATCGGCTCATGCGACTCGATTCTCCGCGGGCTTCTGCGAGCTGTATTTCCCGCATTATCAGCACCAGGTAATGATTTCAATGTTTCAACCGTTATTGGCATCTTGAACCCGACGCTGAATCCGTATCGCCGAGAAGCGCCCCGTCTCTGCTGTCAAAATCTTGCGACATGGAAGGTGGCCGCTTACGGCCAGTCTGGACTGCACCGCCTGTCTGTGGGCCGGGAAATGAAGGCACGAAAGCGGAACATGCAATATCGAGCGCACACCGGCAAGTACTACAGTTTTTATTGTTCGATTATGGTGGTAAAAATACTCAACATTCCACGTCAGATTGCTGTCTCGACGAACCGGTGAAAACCTTTCCGTGCGGTTGTAAAAAAAATAGACGTGATCAACTCGCAAATTCAACCACAGCAGGCACACGTATGAAATCGACCGAATCAGGTGCAACCCCTCCGGGACGCGTCTCGCGTCCTGCTCGGACGATATGACCGCGCGCATTTGGACGGTCGACGCCATTTGCGCGCCGCCCACCGGCGAATCCAGTATGTACTAGGCCGGGTCCAGTCCTGTTGAACACGCGGTAACCAGTGCGCCTGGTGTCCTGCCCATTGACATCCTGCTGGCATAAACAAAATTATCGCGACGTGCGTGCTTGTTCTTAGTATAGATGTGGTGTCAATAATAAGAAATTAATTCGGCGCGCAGCTCGTCCTGGAACACCGTCGCCCGCTTGTGGGATTCCGCGACGGGCATTCCTCGAGACCTTCCGCGATCACCTCCTGCGGATTTGCACACTTAAGTTCAGTCCCCCCGGGCGTTGGGTTGCGACGGGAAGCAGCGACGGTATATAATGTCGAGGTATGCCACGATGCTAGATCTCGAACAACAACTCGCGTTCGACATTGAACCATTTTGTTTTTTCCAGGAACGCGAAAGGCAGTGATCATGGTTCGCTCGGCACGATAAACCGGGTGTGTACGAGATTGACCGGCAGATGGGCGAAAATCTGGATCGGATCGCGCTGGCGTTAACGTTGGAGTGTTGGAACGTTGTTGTTATTGATGTTTCAAGGATCACCGCGCTACGTTGAAGATATAGTTGGACCAAAAGCAAGGTCATATTCGTACAAGTACAGATTGATGAGAAAAACCGTAGCGTACAAGTAATCCGTGGTATATTGTAGAAGGAGTCGTTGATAAGTTAAAGATTCGTTAGATCCACCATATCCAGTAATACATTGGGTTTCATTCAGATCGTTAACGTTTATACAGCTCCAACGTCCTTCATCGAATACGTTTCGGGACGCCAGCTGTCGCCATCTTCATGCCGGTCGGTCTCAGACTTGACTGTGATACTGATGTCGAGATTATTGGTATTCTGGGCTGCCGGCGGATGCGATACGAATTGCAATCCGCTAAACGCTCTTCGGCTTGGTGGCCCTTCTGAGTTTGTTACCGTACCACGTTCGGTGTTGTCAAAGGTGCTAAACTGCTCGTCTCGTCGTGGAGTTGACCGGATTATAATCACATTGAATGTAATCCCTGTCGCTTGGAGCGTCTACACCGAGAGATCAGGCTCAGGTTCGCTGGGAGGGGAGTGGACTTACCGCGTCGGAAAGAGGGTAGAGGGCATTGCTGTTGCAGACACTCACAACAAAAGTCAGGAAGACCAAGGTGCTATACGCTAGACCCGACTCTGCGACTACTCGGATGACTTTGCGAAGCCGAGGTTGCTGGACAGGGGTAAACGAAGCAGTTCTCCCGCGGAACATCACATTCTGGTGTTCTACGCGCCATATGCGCCACACCAGGAGAGCTGCAACACGAAGGTAAGCGCTGGATATGGGAAAAGTGGGGAGCTTACAAGTTGTGAGAACGTTTTGGGCTGCAGTAATGGCGAAAAAAGCAGACCACCACGGTTTGATAACATTGGAATTGAGAGTAATCGCTCCGTTGCCCGCCGTGGTTGTAATCTCAACGTGCATCAACTTGATCGCCATTGCAATCCCGGTGAGGTAGAGGACAAACGACGGCACGACGACCGGCCACCGCCGATTATAGACGACGAAGCATCGGTATATAAGGACAAAGTCCCCAACAATCATATTGGCGGTTTGGTCAAAGGACTGAGGAATATCAGTTACAGTAATGAACGATTGTAAGAGTAAATGGTACCCTACCCTCACGATGTTAATCCAATCATGAATGTTTGTGAGCTCCTCCTTAGCCCCGCCACTACCCTTGTACTTGACAAAGGCCGCCAGATTATGGACCAGTCCGATGACATCGTCGAACGTGTTCACCACAAAGATGAACCAGAAGACGCTGACCAGGAACCACCGGATCTCGCCCGATCGCCTGAGTCGCTGCACCCCTCCTACTTGTATCCAAAACAAGCTCTGGGCGCAGAAACAACATGTCACCAAGTACATGCCATATGTGAGAGTCTCGCAGTAGTTGCCCAGAATTTGCGCCTCTGTTATGGGAAAAGACGCGGAATCATCTCGAGAAGCTATCATCGCGAATAGAACAAAGATGGGCTGGGTGACCGTGAACGGGGGGAAACCGGCGGGTACATGCTTGGAGCACAGCTACTTATAAGTAGAAGGACACGAGGGAAGGATAAGCTGTACGGTGTTCTAAAAATGATGGCGTCAATCAACTTTTGGACTGCTAACAGCTCACCGACAGCGGTCTTAACAGATTTAATTTTGGACTGAGCTTCACTCTGAATACTGGCAGGGTAGAAAATGAATCAACACACGTATCCCTCCTGCAGACCTTTTTGAAGTTTCTGTCAAATTTAGTCGGCTTATCCAGATGGATTCCCCGACCAGACTAAATAGCGGCATTAGCCAAAAACTGTCTAATTAAAATGCGGGACCCATGCAGCCATCGGAGTAAACAGCCTCCGCGATAGGCGCTTACCCAGGCACTGTCCATGGGACCGGTGGTAAAGATCGGAGCCTTGCTTCTAAATTGGGGGCAACGGGTACTGTCGTAGAATGCACTCCTGCCCACTCCTGCATCGACAACAATCAAGAACGCGACATCGCGGCAAGCCGTGAGCAGCAGTTGAGTTGGGAAGGAATGCCAAGGGCGCCAATCCGTCGTCCATCATTGGCCCGTCAGCGCGCGTATCGGAATGCGCCGAACAGCCGACACTGGCAGGATCCAGAAGACCTCTGGAGAAAGCCGACAACCAAGGCTGGATGAACAGACCTCAGTTCATCCGTCGAGAGTTAGCCTGGTTAGCCAGCCCAAGGATCTGAATTTCGAGAAAATACTTGGAAGGAAGCGCCGGAACTCAGCGAGGGGACCCACGGTGGGCCCAGGCGGCTGGACAACGCGATTATTTCCAGAATGAACTTGACATCGCCCTGATGCATGAAAACAGTCCAGAAAGCTCGGACGGCATGTCGACGAACGAGAGAGAGAACACGTCGATCACCGTGATAGGCCACAATCAAGATCGCCTTGTTGACCGATTGATTACGCAACAAGGTGGCTGTGCCAGCAGTTCTGAATCGGCCCTCAATCAGTGAGTTAATAAATCTGAAGATATTCATGTAGATCCAAATCAACGGGTATATGGATGTGTACTGCGAACGCTAAGTTTTTCACCCAGCCGTTGTCCCGATATGAGATCGGCTTGTAACGTGGTTTAATTCTTTGTGTCTACAAACTGATCCCATGGCATCCTAAGTTCTGGATGAACCACTTCGCCAAAAGTTAGAGACCTTGCTCCCTTCGAATTCTCTACATGCTCAAATATCCTCAGAATTTTTGGCTACCATCACGCGCTGTACTGCAGTGTTCAAAATCAGACGGTCAGTCAACAACATCATGACTCGGATGATCTAGTAGACCATATACTGATCCTTACTTGTTCGACATCGGTATATCGGTTCTGTAGCAGAGACTAGCCCACAACACTCACAAATCCCGGGTGCCTGTTGCACAATGACCATGAACGGCGTCTCGGTCCATACACGACGGTGTAGGATATTATATTTGCTATCGAAGAGCGGTGAGCTTCTCGAGCACATGATTTCTCACTCAAGTGACAAGTTTTCTCTGATATCAAGTCGGGTTCTTCCATGTTTGTATTCAGACGTCGACGTCTTTCACCTCACTTTCACCTCGGCGGCAGCTATTGGCGAGCGTTCCTCCTGTCTTGTTCTTGTTCAAGAATACACATGATTAAACCACGATCTTCTTCTGTCCACCGAGCGGTCAGTCAGTGCGATGGCGAGACACGATTGTTGGCATGTATGTGATTCTTCTGCCCTATCGCTCGGCTTGCATGAAGCTGATACACATGCTCACAGGACTTATCAGTTGCCATTCACCAAGCGCTACGGTATGGATTGCTTTTTTTTCCGACTGCCCAGGCCGCTAAATTTAAACTGAAATCAATCGATAGTGTAAATCTACATCTTGGCCTTTCATCTCCACCTTTACGCACGCGCGGGGGGTTGTAGGCAGCGGCTCAGAGAGCTGTTGAGAATGTCAATACGCCGCTTCATTGGAAATGGTTGTATTCCATGCCACTATCTACGCCACAGATGCTTACCCTTTGAATGACTAGGGCAAGTCGACGACTCCGAGCCCGATAATTTCTCGCCATCTACAGACTCCATAATACATATTACCTCTGAGGCTCTGCCACCATCCTGCTGCTAAATTCGCACCTCTCCTCGCCTCAAATTACTTCTTGGACTCCTCACAGGATAGAAACTATGTGTAAGATCTAGACAGCCTTTATCCTCTCGTGCAACACATCTACTTCGACCACCATATCACCCGGATCACATCGAGTGAAACCTCTCACTACTCCTGAAAGACTCTTCGCGCTCTCATTATTCTGTTCAGTCCCGTCCCATGCCTAAGTGCTACTGGATATTTCTGAAACACGGTCTACCAAAGTGGGTAAACTCGAATTTGTGCTGAATTTATTGTTTTGCCACCGATTCCTAGAATTTTGGCAGTGTTTACCTAGCTTTAATCGATTTCGGTGTGCTACTACTCGCCAGCCTTCCTGCAGATAAACTGTCGAATTTTGAACCGTGGGAATGCCCCCCGGGAACTGCCGCCAGCGACCTCTGCACTGAATACAGATATGCTCGACACAAGAATTGGACTCGCTGTCCTTTCCGGATGCTTAAATTCTATGCGAAACCCTGCTGATGCAATCTGCCCATGGTCGCCTGACTTGGAAGACTTTCAAAATCCGAAGCAATTTGCCACTGCGAAGATGAATTTGCAGCAGGTTTTTTGCTGCAGTGCTAAGCAAAGCCAGTGGATTGAAGATGCACTGTTTTCGGCGCGATGAGAAGAATATTCAGTAACATCGAGGGGAAATGAAGCAATGCATAACATTGAGAACACGCGGCTCGAGTTAACGACGACAAAAATCCATGTCTCGCCTGCTCACCGGACAAATAAATCGTCCTGCCAGCATCCCAGCGCCTGCAAACTCTTAACCACAGTGTCCCGATACACCCCCTTTGCCGTCCCCACCTTTGCCGCACCCCAAGCCTCTTCCCCGCGCACCCCGATCTCAAGACAGGATCGCAGGTATTCTCGCAGGTCGCTCAAAGCCTGAGAAGAAATGAGAATCAGAATTGGAGAGAATTTAGGAATGGAGGAGCGGGAACGCTGAACGGAATATTAATAAGTACACACCTCCCCTTCGGCCCCCAACACTGCCGCTCGATCTATCTCCCGCGCCCATTGTGCCGCGATCTCGGGCGCTTGAGCCGCAA
Organism: Mycena olivaceomarginata; assembly: GCA_029378375.1. Lineage (NCBI taxonomy): Eukaryota > Fungi > Basidiomycota > Agaricomycetes > Agaricales > Mycenaceae > Mycena > Mycena olivaceomarginata. The sequence continues at coordinate 53,616 of JARKIC010001051.1, forward strand.
GGCGGCTAGTGAACTTGGCTTCCCAAGTGTCGATTAGTTCCTGGGTGTTGGGTGGGCGAGACGTGGCAGAGAGGGACCGGAGATAGCCTAGCAGGTTGCGGAGGGGGGACGCACGGGAGGCGAAGGAGGGCTGCATCCAATGTGATTAGTACTATGCTTCAGCATAAATGAAGAAAGAAGGTCTATGGCAGGGAGGAACAGAAGCAGCGCTTTACCCCGATCCCGGCAAACTCCCAGTCAATGACCGCCTTGATACTCCCCTCCTCGTCCGCGAGGACGTTCCCGAAGTGGAAATCGCGGTGGAACAGGCGGGGGCGGAGCTCGTGCGCGTCGCGGAGGCGTTGAACCCACGGCGCCTCGCCGACGGTGAGGATGGTAATGACACGTTGGAGGGGCGGTAGGAGATCCCTCAGCCAGTCAACTGAAGGGTGAATCGAGATGACGTGCTCGTACGTCTGGAGGAACGCGCAGATGTATTCGGGCCAGGACGCATAAGAGTCCGTCGGGTTGAGGCTCCCGAAGGTTTCGGAGGTGAGATTGTAGGGCGGGGCGTGGAAGTAGCGTGTAATGTCGGGTCTGCACAAGAGAACGTTAACTTAGACGGATCAGTATATAGAGAACTTCAACGCACAGCGTCCACATTGTCTCCTCGATGACAGGCCCGCTCGTGCCGTCGAGACGCAGGCTGCCATGCATTCGGGGAACATCTATGGTCCACATCTTGATGAAGATGTCGACGAGCTGGTCGAGAACAGAATCGAGCTGCCCCGGAGAAAGACTGGGCCAGGTATCTGCTAGCGATGGGTACGCGATTCCTGATAAAAAGCAAGAAACAAAATAAAATATTTTATCCTGCCCTTCACAGATATTTGGCGGGACATGCATACGTTCAAGGCAGTTGTACTCGTACTTTAGAGGATTGTTCGGGTCCGCATCGAAGAAAACCACTTCGGGCACAGGGATTCCTGCTGCGCGAAGGTCGCGGAGTAAAGCCATTTCGTTCTCTGTCTTGACCTTTTCTATCGTCCTCCTGAAGAAAAAGGAATTGTTTCCGATATGTATTGAGGTTGAATGCAACACACCTCGCAACACGCAGTACCTAGAAGGATGGGGTCAAAAAAATTGAGGGTTTGTGCGAACGCAGTACCACATCCTTTCCCGACCACGGATTATCGGCATCGGTGTTGTCTTCCAGGGACAGAAAATACACCTTATGAAATGCGCCTTGGCTTGCGGACACCGTGATACGGGTCGGGGTTAGTCCAAGGCACTCAGTGAACAGCGCAGAGATCGCTGATTCGGAGACGACTTCCTGTGTCGTGAATGCGAAGTCGTCTGCATGAAGCATGGCCATGGTGAGTCCAGTAGAATTCAAAGCGACCGGAGAGTGGTTAGTCCTAGAGAGAGGTGATTATCGGGCTCGGAGTTGGTCGCGGTAGGTCGCCAATAATTAGATCGCAATCGCAGAACCGGACAGTGTCGGCCCGCCACACCGTCATCTCCATCACCGTGATCTTTTGCGCCGATACTGTCTGCCATTGCAGATTCGCATTGCTTCACTGATTCAGTTTCCCTTGCAAAAACTCGACCCTCGATCATTCTATCCTTCGTATACGGCGCTTACGCCATTCATAAATTTTCACTCGATGTGTGGCATTTGTATCGATGCCTCATTTCCTCATTTAGCGCCTAGCAAGGCCTGGCATCCGTGCCACCCACAAATTCCACCAAGATTTGAACTTCCGGCGAGCTTTGCCCCATCATCCACTTACGCGCCGGCAGCGCACTGCACAGCGCACCTGCAGACTCCTCTGGACCGTCGCCAGTTTTGTGACTTGTCTGGTAACTAAGAGTTTTCTCGTGGCCACAACATTGCGAACACATTACCGTGCCGCAAGCGTCTGCCAGCGTCTGCCACGCAGACCTTGGGATGGAGTTGAGGTTAATCAGAAGCAAACAAACAACCGCTCTCGTCCGCATTTGGAAGTATTGGGATTGGCCTTTGATTGGCCTGCCGATTCGTCGCCTTTAATTCATCTGAGAACTCTTAACCCTAGATTTCTTTCCAAACACCACGTATCCACTTACAAGTGCGTGTGCACAAGACATATGTGCAATTTATTCCTTTTCTTCGCTTGAACATCGACTCATCCGACGAACTATTCGATCATATGCTCGCCGAAAACCATCCACTTGAGGCCGAGCTATTCCCGCGTGGCAGACACCTCCTCACCCCCCTGAAGCGTGTCGGAAGATTTGGTTGACAAACTTGTAACCGGGAATGCGGCATGAATAAATCAAATCTCCCGGAATTGGCTCAGCAAGCCGCTCAAAATATTCTTGAGTAGTAGAGATGCCGGCGTAGCTACTAAGAGATTCTGACAAAAGAGAGATATTGGAACTAACACTCAATGAATCATTTGACAGCAAAATCCTTGAGAACGAGGCATTGAGACCAGAAGATACGTGTTCATTTCACACTTGCAATCACTCTGTCGAGGAATTAGAACCAATCATCGGGTATATCACGCAACTGTACCTTGATGGTGGTCTGCTGAAAGACGATGATACCAGAGTCATGATTCGGGTGCAGACCCCTATTTGGCGATGATTCACTAGAGACGGTCAAGAGGTAATAATCTCTGAGAGTTCTGTCCTCTCTCCCGAAGATGCTTCTGGGCACTCAGAGAGCAGTCGCTCACGATTCAAGTCCCATGAATGAGTTGCCGTGGTAATCGAAAACATCGCAAGCGAGAGTGGACGCCGATTGTATTGTAATGGGATATGTACTTTTTAAAAATATCAAAGATATACCGTACTTGGTAAGTGCACTGTGCTTTCCAATACTATAGAGATTGGTGCAACGGCTACTGCGCATTCAGAGAGCCATCGTTAATGCCGAAACGGTGCTCCATCGGACGTCGTACTCCTTTGAATAGTGAGGGTAAATAAACCCTACTGCCAGCCCGACGATCGTCTCGTCACCCGCTGGCTCCATAGCATGTGCTCCCCTACTAAAGCTGCGGTCCTCCTCACCCCAAATCACTTCTCGGCCATGATTGGTGCGGATCTGGATCGGCCATTCAGGTGGGACAAACGTCGCATCGAAGAAATGGCAGACATACCTTCACAGCTTTGATCTCATCGTCATGCACCACATCTACGCCAACCACCGCCTCCCCTCCAGCACCATCGACCTCGAACGGCAGCCACACGCCATCCGAGTCGAACGTGTCCATCAGCCGCCGTCCCGCCTCCTCTCCCACCACACGGGCCGTGATGCCCGACTCCAGCGCGAATTCGACGCGCAGCGCAGCGACCTTGCGGGCATCGATCTTGTACGCCGAAAGGCGCCGAACGCTCCGCAGCTCCCGGGCGTCTGCAGCCCAAATCAGCACGTCGGTGGGGACGATGTTTTCGTGGTATGGGGACTGGAGCTGATACGGGTCGAGGATTCGCGTGGTGGATGGGAGGACGCGAAGACGCGTGCCATGAGACCAGATTGGTGAAGCTGTGGTATGCAGGGTGTTGGACGTGGATGGGGTCGGGGCTTTCCAAAGTGGGCGGGGGATGACGGGCGGTGGTTCATCATCGTCGTTGTCGTCGACTTGGTCGTCTTCGACCAACGGATACTGAATTAGGCCGATGCGGATGATTTGGCTGGCCTGTGCGGTGTGTGAGTGGAAGACAAAGATTAAGGTGAAAACACACTTCGGTGATATGCCCCACCATGCCAGTCAGGGCGTGGTCTGCTTTGATGATGAGGGGTCGCTGACAATAGTGGGAGCTCGTGTCGCCTAGACGGTGAGCTGCCCCAGATGTCGTGAGGACCTTGTGTTTATTCAGCGGGTGCCGCGCTTTTTGGTCACATTGGGCTCACCGTGATTCCTTTAATTGAGGTTTCCACCTTTTCATGGAGGAAGATGTCGGGCAGATGCAGTACTAGCCCTGCAATCCCGCTCTCAATGTTAACCGTTTCTTTCGATGCTCCTCCAGTCTTCCCAAAGACGCTTGCCACCGAACCCTCGGAAACCGTCAACACCATCCCCACGAGCGAACCCTCCCCGTCCCAGAACACCTCAACCACCCCGCCCCGCAAATCGCTCATCTCATCGCAAATCCACTGCGCCGTCGCCGTCCGCGTCCGCACTCCCTCTTGCGTCTTCGGCCACACCACCGCTGGCAGATCCACATTCACCGACTTCTCCCAAATCGACTCGGCCCTTTCGCCCCACGCACGCTCTCCGGCTTTCACAACGGCTCCAGGCAGGTATTCCTCCGCGAGCTGCTCGCATACACCCCAGATCCGGCGCCGATTTGCAATTGTCATGAACGGTCCGTGCAACCCCTCACGCGGACGCGTCTGCTGCTCGGCCCACAAGAACAGGCCCCTGTAATCAGTGGTCTGCGGGTCGAGTACACCGTCCCGCATAAGTTCGTGCAGCTCCCAGAACCAGGGCATGCTGGAGCGCAGTGCGACGCGCCAGAAGCGGCGGTTGGAAGGGCCGAAGAAAGCGTGGACGGGGTAGGAGGCGGCACAGATGGCAAGGATGGTGTTTGCAGGGAGGAGTAGAAGGATTGCATGCGCCACATCGTACGGGAGGGTTGCAAAGGGGTCGTGGCGAACGCGGGAAGTGATCACGACAGGAGTGGGGAGTGTAAAATCTGTAGCAGAAACGGTTTCGCGGAGGAAGGCAACAAAGGTGGGAGGGGGGAGAGGGTTGACCACCAGCATCTGAGAACGAGTTCGACAGATGTATGGAGAAACGACGTGTTCATACCTCAAGTCCGCGGTTGGATGCCCAGGATTGGTCAAATCCGCTTTCTGGTTCGCCGTAGTCGAGATCGAGACATGACGCGAAGCATCGCATCCGACGGGCCATGACATGGTAGAGAACATCCTTGTCGATGTCTTCTTCATTGTCGGTGCCGCACAGAGCCCTGGCAAGGAGGCGAAGGCACGGAGCGTGGATCGGATAGCAGGACGTCTGCGTAGCGTCGCAGATCGTGAAGCTATAATAGTCTGTCAACCAATCGTACAAGTAGGAGGTGCGACGGGCTGCACCATTGGAAGTTGGGGGAATCTTGCGGAAAGTTGGGATCTTCAGTGGAATATTAGATGCTCGCCTAGTAGGCACAGCTGAGTATACACTCACCTTCGCTTTCGTCAACCTGGAAACAGCCCTCGGAGGAAGGTGAGACAAGGGCGAAAGGGCGAATATCAGCCAAATAACTTACATAGTCATCATAGGACGCTGGACCCGTCCAGTACGTTCTTTCCGGAATAAGGAAGCTGTCCCAGTTCCAATGGAAAAAGCTTACTTGTCAATTGCAGTCGGCCGCGCGTTGAAGCCGAGGAGAATGCAACGTTCTACCCATCGGACGTCCTCCTCACTGACGATCGCCGAATCGTAGCCTTCTTCGGACATTGAGTCGTCATCGTCAGAGCCCGTGTTAGAGTCTTTTGAACGTCCACTTTTTACCGAGTCCGAGTCCGAATCTTCTCTAGGCTCTGCGAAACGAACGCCGCAAGTGGGACCACCGCAAACGGCGCATTGTATGTCGTGGCCCATGGGAAATCTGGATTTCAAATTGTGGTAGTGTCACAGTCGTTCTTGAGTCTGAGCCTCGGCGGCGGCATCAGTTCAAATTACTGGTCAGTGTTGAAATGCTCCAGTCCGACTTGACGACGTTCCGAGTCGGCAAGATGTCTCACAGCGCTAGCGCTGAGTACATACTGAGAATTGAGTCATCCGTGGTGGTGCGTTTGCCTTCAAGTTGCTGAATACGCAGCAATACGGAAGTCTGGCAGTCAAGATAAGCCACGCGCTTCTCAAGTTGAACAAGGAGAGGAACGGATACATGTTCACGCATCAATTTGATCAATCTGGGCGGCCCGCCGGCCCGGCCATTATTTTGCCGCGGCGAGCAGATTGTCCACCTTAATCCTGAGTCTTATCCTCTTCCCTCATGGCTGACAAGTCGACGTCAACCGTACGCGTTTCTTCCAGCGCCAATTACCTGCTCGTATGCCACGGCGGCGCTGGTACCATGACCAAAGCCAATTCCACACCGGAGCAGCGTGCAGCGTACAGGACCGCGATAAGTGCTGCGCTCAAGGCAGGCTACGAAGTTCTCAGCGAGGGCGGTACGGCCTTGAAACACCGTCTTGTTCACATAATGCATTCCCGCAGGTGAGGCGATGGACGCTGTTACTGCGACCGTGTCCGCGCTGGAAGGTACGGCGCGTCCTTTCGTTTCCATTGTCCCTCTCACCCATCTTACAGACTGTCCTCTATTCAACGCCGGTGAGTCCCTTCAGCTTCAGGTTATCTGCTAATTTTGTGCTAAAATCTGATAGGCAAAGGCGCCGTGTTCAATACTGCTGGGAAGGTGTGTGCCATAACATGGCGCGTAGACTCGATCCAATACCCCACAGAACGAGTTGGAGGCGTCTCTGATGCTGTCCAAACCGCCGGCCTCGGCCCCCCAAATCCTGCCCTCCCGGCGTGGTGTCGGCATGACACTCCTCACACACGTCCGCAACCCGAGTGCCCTTGCTCGTGCGCTCTATCTCGCGCCGGACCTGCTCCCCCACCCCTTCATCTCCGGCGCCACGGCAGAGTCGCTCGCCGAGTCCCTTGGCCAGGAACTCGTGGACGAGTCGTACTTTTACACCAAAAAACGCTGGCTAGAGCACCGCCGCGGACTTGGTCCGCCGGACGGGCCCTATCCATACCCCGACCCCAGCGACCCAGAGGAAAAGGAAAAGTTGCCGCTGCTTGATTTGATGCCGACGGGAACAGTCGGCGCAGTGGCGCTCGATATCCGCGGATGCATCGCAGCGCTCACGTCCACGGGTGGTAAGACCAACAAGCTCGTTGGGCGTGTCGGCGATACACCGCACATGGGCTCTGGCTTCTGGGCAGAGGAGTGGCCGGTGGCGGGATGGGTGCAGAAGGCGTGGGGCAAGATCTGGGGTCGCCCTACTTCCTATGCGTTGGGTGTTTCGGGGACGGGCGACGGAGACGTACGTGTCCGATTGTGGTCATTCGACGCTCGTTTTTACCCTCGTCCAGTACTTCATCCGGCGCGCAACCGCTGTGACGATCGCGCATCGTGTCAAGTTCCTAGGCGAATCGTTAGAAAAAGCGGCCGAGTCCGCGATTGAGGAGTTGGGCCAAAACGGAGGTCTGGGAGGGGTCATCGCCATTGACAATCTCGGAAATGGTATGTGCGCAAGTATTTCATCAACCCATGACCGACCGCATTACAGTTGCAATGCCTCTCAACAGTTCCGGAATGTATCGTGGCCTTATAAAGAAAGACGGTGTTGCGCTGACAGCAATCTTCGACGATGATATTCTTGAATGAATATAATCACGGAGTATCGATACAATCGAATACCGTTAGAGTGTTGTAGCGTCGCGCGTCGCGCTGTCCGAGTAGGCTGAGCAGGCTGTCATCGTGGGGAACTTTCTCCTCGATAGGGCTCTCGGTGGGTGTCGGCGAGATTGGGATGAGTGGACTGGCTACAGAGGCGAGGAGGTGATAAAGCCCCAGCGTAACCAGGAAATGCGTTAAAGAGACGCGCAAGGCAGCGACCAGCACGCAATACCTATTACCAGAGGAGCACCAAGTGTGAAGAGATACGGAGAATAGACAACTTGAGGCGATGTGCGCAGAAGCAGAAGTAGCTTCGGGGCGCGCCGTGAGCTCTGCGAGAAGAATAAGGGCCCACGAGAGGGCAAGGAGAAAGGCATGGCATGTGCTGGTCGAGGTGAGGATCTCGAGGACGCGTCTAACGGAGTGGATGGTGGTGACAAGAGACAAGCAGAGCCAACATGATGCCAATCGAATGCTGCTGCTACTGACTGTCGTGTCGCGTCTTGCTGCAACTGGTCTACTCCTCCTCGCGCGTCTTTTTCCTCCCTTTGACGCGGCTACATCCCACCTTCTTCTGCGCTGGGACGCCCTCCATTTTGTCCACATTGCGCGCAGAGGCTATGTCTACGAACACGAGTGGGCCTTTCTCCCCGGCATCCACTTTGTCCTCTCTCTGTCGCTCCTCGCCCCGACCCTGCTTTCGCTCTTAATTGCATATGACGCGTCCTCCACCATGTACAGGCTGTCTCTCCACCACCTCGGGTCCCCAGCTCTCGCCAGACTCGCTGCGATTCTCTCCCTGCTTCCCAGCAGCCCTGTCACCCTTTTTCTCGCGCCATACTCTGAGCCTTTCTTCACATATCTGTCCTACAAGGGCATGCTCTATTGTGCAGAGTCTCGTTACTTCGCCGCCGCGGGAGCCTTTACTTTGGCTGCCACATTTCGCTCAAACGGCTTCCTTTTGAGTGGCTTTATCGTCTGGGGCCTCCTCGTGCAACCCTTTCTCCAACGCAAGCCGGTTCGTGCGTTTCGTTTTTTGTTTTCACCCTGCCGACATAGCCAGATTCACCCCAGTCGCACCATCTTGTTGTCCGCGCTGCCTTTTGTGCCTTTTATCGCCCACAACTACGCCGCCTACCTCGCGTTCTGTTCTGCCGCAGACGCGCCCCAATGGTGCGCGCGCCGCCTCCCGCTCATCTATCCGTTCGTCCAGAGCCGCTACTGGAACAGCGGTTTCCTGCGGTACTGGACCCTCCAGCAGCTTCCCAACTTCCTCATCGCTGCCCCTCCGCTCCTCGCCATCTCCACCTTCAGCATCCACCATCTCCGCCACTGGATAAAATCCCCCGCCGACTCGGGCCGCGCTTTCCTCTCCGCATCCATCGCCCCCCACGCGATCCACGCCCTCTTCATGTGCGCCATCCTCCTCTTCGCGTCCCACACCCAGATCGTCCTCCGCCTCGCCGCGTCCATGCCCATAACCTACTGGGCCGCCGCCTGGCTCCTGCTCGAACACCCAAAATGGGGACGTGCATGGGTCGCTTGGAGCGTAGTGTGGGGCGCCCTGTCGATTCTCCTTTGGGGCGCGTTTCTCCCGCCCGCATAATATTATTTAATTTACAAAACACACCGCCGCAAAACCCCACACGCAAACCGATTACCACCGGCACCTTCCCGGGCCCATTGCGAAGCAGTATAGGCGAGTCGGAAATGCGGTATGTCCGCTCCGCGTGTTTTCCGTCTGAACTCAGCTTCACTTGCGGTAGGTTCCTCCACTACTTTCCGAGGCACGGGCCCGTGAAGCGTCATGCCGTCGTCAGAGATTATCCTGAATTAGAAGAGTGCTTCAATAGGAGTGCCACTGCCAGCACGTCGGGCCATAAACGGGGCGCGGACGAACTTGGCCCTGGATCGAAAGAAGATGATAGCAGCAACGAACAGCCTCGCAGAGCGTAGTCTTGTGAACAAAGATACGAATAGATTCAAACAGCGTGAATCTCAAGCTCCGTCCTTTGAGGAGCAGCCAAGTAGACCTTGACTGCCTTATTTCGTTGCTTTGATATTCAGAGCGCAATGCTGGCTCTGCGTGGCAAAACAGCGAATCCCCAAGAAATTCTTGTTTCGTGCTTTGTGGGACCTTTGATTTATATGTAGATACTGGGATCATTCTACGAAGGTCTGCCAGCGTTTGCGGTTAATCTCGCCGTTCGAGGACTAAAGCCCTAATCCTACTCGCAAGCTCTAGCCTCTGGCAGACCAAGGGAAAGTGAAAGACTGGCGGAAAGGCCCAAGAAACGCAGTTCAAAGCGAGAATAAGGCCCTAGAACAAGACTACGCGTCCGACGCGTGAAGGCAAGAAGTAGTAAGCGGGGATTTCCATTCGACGGATCAAGGATAGTGATCTTGATCAGTCTTGACCTCAACCTTTCTTTCTTTCAATTGGGTCTGGGAATCGTCTTCTCATCGCCTGGTATAAAGCTTGAGTATCTGAACTCACCCCATCCATGGCCGTCCGAGCCCCACGCAAGGGCGAAAACTACGAGCTCAGCATCGACCTAAACAGCGGTTGGCCCGAGAAACGCAAGGATGCCATTAAGGTCTGCTTGGCTATTGCTTTTCCTCCAATCTCGTATTCTCATCTCATCCAACTCAATAGCGCACAATCGCGTCGATGACGGTGGGAAAGGGTGCGCACCGAGACTTGCTGCGCGACGACGTGTAATAACATGCGCAGACGTCAGCGGGCTCTTTCCCGATGTTCTCAAGGTGTGTACGCGTCTTTATCTTTTTCGTGACGACCTTTGACTCTGGCATAGAACATGCAGACGGACGATCTCGAACAGAAGAAGGTTCCTTCGTTCGTGCAAATTAAATATGAAACTTATTCAACGACGCGCAGCTCGTCTATCTCTATCTGATGAACTACGCCAAGACGCAACCAGAGCTCGTTATTCTGGCTGTAAACACCTTCGTCAAGGATACAGATGATCCCAATCCCCTCGTGCGCGCACTCGCGATCCGGACTATGGGTGTCCTACGTGCCGAGAAAATAATCGACTACTTGTGCGATCCATTACAGAAATGTCTCCGCGACGATAATCCGTACGTACGAAAAACCGCCGCGCTGTGCGTCGCCAAGCTGTATGACCTCAAGCCCGAGCTTGTACTCGAGAACGGCTTCCTGGAGCAGCTGCACGACATGATCGCCGACAGCAATCCCATGGCGCGTCTGGTCTACCAATATTCGTGCCATTCAGCTAAACAACCAACAGGTCGTGGCTAACACCGTCGCCGCGCTGACCGACATCCACATCGCCGCCTCCGCTCAGCCCTCAGGCTCGAACCCCGACCCCGCGCTCTTCGTCATCACCCCAGCCATCCTGAACAAACTCTTGATCGCACTGAACGAGTGTTCCGAGTGGGGACGTGTTGCCGTACTAAATGCCCTTGCACGGTACGTCGCGCAGGACGAAAAGGAAAGCGACCACATCTGCGAGCGGGTCGTACCGCAGTTCCAGCACGCCAACGGCAGCGTCGTCCTCGCCGCTGTCAAGGTGCGCTCTCGTCTGCGTCCCCATCCCCACTCTTACGCTCCCCGCAGGTGATCATGATCCACATCCGCGGCGTGCAGCGGGAAGACCTCATCAAGCAGCTCGTGCGCAAGATGGCGCCGCCGCTCGTGACCTTGCTTTCCTCCCCGCCTGAGGTGCAGTGGGTCGCACTGCGCAACATCAACCTCCTGCTCCAAAAGCGGCCCGAGATCCTCGCGAACGAGATGCGCGTGTTCTTCTGCAAGTACAACGACCCGCTGTACGTCAAGGTCGAGAAGCTCGACATCATGGTGCGCCTTGCGGCGGAAAACAACGTCGATGCACTGCTCAGCGAGCTGAAGGAGTGGGTTTTCGCGTCGTATAAATTTTGCGACAGTGTACTTACGGTACATACAGGTACGCGTCAGAGGTCGACGTGGACTTTGTGCGCAAGAGTATCAAGGCAATTGGGCAGACGGCGGTGAAAATTGACGTCGCGGCGGAGCGGTGCGTGAACGTGCTCCTCGACCTCATTGGGACACGCGTCAGCTACGTCGTCCAAGAAGCCGTCGTCGTCATGAAGGTCTGTTTGTTCTTTCCCATCCGTTTGTCCCCTCATCCCATGCGCCCCGCAGGACATCTTCCGTAAATACCCCTCCACCTACGAAGGCGTCATCCCCACACTCTGCGCGAACCTCGACGAGCTCGACGAGCCCGAAGCCAAGGCGTCGCTCATCTGGATCATCGGCGAGCACGCCGACAAGATCGACAACGCCGCGGACCTGCTCGGCGTCTTCGTCGACTCGTTCATCGAGGAGTCGCACTCGGTGCAGTTGCAGACGCTCACCGCGGTTGTCAAGCTCTTCCTGAAGAAGCCCGAGGCGGCGCAGGGCGTGGTGCAGCGCGTCCTGGACACTGCGACAAAGGACTGCGACAGCCCCGACGTGCGGGACCGCGCATACATTTACTGGCGGCTGCTGTCGACGGATCCCGGGGCGGCCAAGGCCGTCGTGCTGGCGCATCGCCCGCCGATTTCGATCCCGCGGACGACGGTGGCGCCGGGTCTACTGGAGGAGCTGCTGGGCGAGATTTCGAGCCTCGCGAGTGTGTACCACAAGCCTGAGGAGACTTTCGTCGGGCGGGGCCGCGTTGGTGCGGACTCGGTGCGCAGGGGCGGGGAGAATGAGTCCGTTCAATTCTTTCCTTCGATCCCAGCATATTTTCTGACGCGACAACGCAGCGACGCCTTCTCGACTCAAAAAGCGCTGCAGACCGTCGCGCAGGGGCAGCAGGCGGAGAATCTCCTGTACGCTATTTCTTTCACGCATCTCTCCTCAATACTGACATCTCTGCAGCGACTTCGACGCAGAGCCAACGGATGGCGCGGCGCCTTCGGGGCTGGCGGCGACGGAGATGCTGGTGCAGCAGCAGCCAGCAGCGCGCAAGCTCGCGAGCGGGCTGTCGGAGAACCCACTGGACGACCTCGTGTCGATCTTTGGCGGCGCGGGCATGGGCTTTGGTGCTGGCCCGATGGCGGGATCGTTCGGAGCACCACCGATGCAAGCGCAAGCACAAGCGCAATCATCGCCACTTGGCGTGTCGCCAGCGTTTGCAATGTCGTCGCCGCCGCTAGCGCCGCAGGCCAAGCAGCAGCAGCCGCAGGAGGATTTACTGGGACTGTTCTGAGACGGATGATAATATATAGAGCTCGAGGTGTAATAATATAATATGGATGGCTATACTGTACATCAGCCCTTGAACACCTCTTCCCGCTCCAGCACCGACTTTTCGAGCTTGATGAGGATGGTGGTGCGCGAGGGGAACTGGGCCATTGGCGTATTGTGTGCGGTTACCCGTGCGGGCTGCATGCAACATGAGTAACTTTATACCAGAACGGACGAGAAACCCACGAATCCCAGGCCGTCGAGCACGGCCTCGACGATGCCAGCAGTGAACGACGAGCAGCTGAGGGTGCTCATATCCTTCGGGACGGAGATGTACCGCTCGACGAGCGGGTCGTTGTCGATGATCATATACTCGTCCGCATTCTCCACGCTCTTCTCAATCGCATCCGCGGGCTTGCCGAACACCGCGCGCCAGACCTGCGTATGGATGCTCATGAGCGCGGGGAGGAAGCGGATCTCGCGCTTGGGCGCCTTGCTCGCGGCCTCTGCGCGCCACGCCATGAGCTCGAGCACGCGCGCGCCGATGCGGTACCCCAGCGTGTTGAGCCGCCGCTCGAGGTCGTTGATGCCGCTCACGCGCTTCTGCGTGTACTGGACGACTTCGGAGAAGAGGAAGGTGAAGGCCGCGCCGGAGACCTCGGTTATGCGCGTCTTGTTCAAGTTGCGGTCGTAGATGTTGGGGCGCACGCCCGCTGGGCGCGGGTAAGCTGGGGCGCCGGGGGTGGCGGGGATGGACGGCAGGGAGAAGCGGGTCGTCGACGCGGTCGGGGAGAGGTGCTCGACGGAGGACGAGTGCGACGACGTCGAGAGCACCGAGACGCGCGAATGTGGTTGGGAGTAAGCCATGAATGATTCAGTATTAGGTCTAGAATAAATTTGTGTATTGGGAGACGGCAGAGTGTGTACACTACAGCTGCCCTATTCTCTGCGCCATTTTCTCCTTCACTGTCTGGTACGCGCTCATGATCGTCTGCTCGTTGATGATAATCTCCGTCGTGTCTGGCCGCGGCCGGCTCACTCGCGATGCAATGGCGGCCGGGTCCGTGTCGACGATAATTCTGCACCAATGGTTAGAAGTGCACCGAGGGGATACGGACGGACGCACCCGTCGTCAATAGTCTCGTCCAGACACAGCAGCACCAAGTCGAGACTCTCGAGCACGCCACGCTTCTCGATCTGGTTCCGCAACAGCAGCGTCAGCGCATCGACGAAATTGTTCAGCGCCGTCGACAGCATCAGCTCGTTCTCGGACGGGCCCGCGATAAAGTACATGATGAGGTCCAGCGAGTGCTTATACACCGCCAGGTGCCCATCGTACAGGATGATGTCGCCTGCAGCGCAGTTAGCATTGCATACGAAATGTGCAGCATAGCGCACTCACCTCCGGGCTTCTTCGTCTTCTGCCACAGGCCCTTCTCGAAGGCCTTCTGCTCCTTGAGCGTCAGAAACTCCTTGGACTCGCCGAGAGGATGGCTCTTGGAGCGGTAGTATTTTGCGAGGACGCGGCTGCCCTCTGTGTCGAGAATGATAAAGGCGTTGATGCTATACAGAGACAGGTTCATGCCCGACATTATTGGACCTCCCAGGACACGCTGACCCGGTACACGTCGCGCGCGGAGGGAATATTGGATGTGATGTGACGGCACGTAACGTCACATTTTGAACTTCCGTTGTTCAACTTTCCGGCAGTGAGCACTAGTGAGCCGCCAGAGGTCTCCTGGTGACACACTGACACTACTCCCCAACAATTATACACGCTGGAGTGGCATGGCTTTTTTGAGACTCGCTCCTTGTTCACATCGCCTCCGAGTCCTCGAACGGCAAGCTCTATACACTACAGCATAGGATAGGATACGATAGTTGCCGACACAAGGCATGGTACAGCCGTCGGACCTACAGATGTCTTATTACATTTTGGAGGGCGTCGCGGAATTATAATCAGTCTGTATGCGCATGCATTGAGAAAGTACATATATTAGATACGCATCCACTCTCCGGACAAAGAACAGCATTCGAGATCAAGATGATGTCGCAGTCGGCACGAAATACGATAGATGTACGCTTCTTAAGCTTCATCGGACACTACGTTAAATGTCTTGCTGTCGGTCTGTATAGCATTAGCGTCGCTCTTTAAACATGCATGACAAGCAGCGTACTGTGGTGATGGTCTGCTTCAGCACGATGACAGGGCTGGGAAAGACGTGATTTGGGCGTAGACTCCTGTTTTGCGCGGATTCGCCAGGCATGGCATCAAGTGAATACACTCCCTGCGAGTTCTCTCCTCTCCGACGAAGATGCTGCCTGGTGTTCAGAGTCGCCAGCATTGAGTTCATGTATACTGCGTAAGGCCTTCAAAACGTGTCGCTAAGAAATGCATGTATATGCACTCACGCTTTCCGCTGAGTACCAATCCGAGGTAGAAATAGTATGTATTGGGCTGGACGAGGAACTACAGTCCAGGATCAACATTGGTTGAGCCCAAAGCGCAAGAATTGCAAAAAAAAACGTACCAAGATCATGTTGAACGCCGCACAGAGCGTGGTGAGAACTCCGCGGCTCACAGCGTTGATAATAAGTGTTGTGATAATCGACCTGGTGCTTTGACTGCAGGAATTAGTAGTATTCGTCATTGAAACGAGGGAGGGAACGACCACTAACACTTCGATGCCGCCTTGTCTTCCTTTCAAGACATGTGTGAGTGCCGCAGTAATCACGAGATCGCAGGCGAGAGTGGCCGCCGACTGTGCTGTCATGATTGCCTTGCTAGGTGTGAAACATACACAATACAAGAAACGGACAGTAACACTTGCCTTGGTAACATTTGCCTCGGAAGTGAGTACAGATTCGAGAGAGTGGTGGCTGATTTGTACTCTGGGGGTACAGTCCATCAAGCCTGACGACTCCAAAGATGCTTTTATTGACTTACGTGCGTATTGTTGTCGCTGTCGAGACGGGTCAGCGAACAGTTGCGAGTGTGCGGTATCGAATGTTCATACCTATAGCTGTAACTAACCATCGTGGTAGCGCTGTTAGAGATTGCGTACAAGACAGGCAGGGCGTTGTCACCGAGTGAGATTAGACCCAAGAGGACCTACGGCGAGTGAGAATAGCAACACTTTGGCACTCGAGACACACATACAATGATCAAAGAGACAAGCTTTCTCTTGGGGTTCACTGAGAAGAAATAAATGCTTGACAAAAGACGACGAAGTTTCAACGTACAGATGTAAATGCAACGGCCAAAGTACCTACGAACACGCAATTAGAAACCAAATGCAAGGGGAAGTCCGCTGTAGCCTTCACATTTGCACCAGAAGCGCGGACAGGTACTATAAATGCATGAGATTCGCCAAGCGCAATAGCGGACCGGACTCGCTTACCCCGCAGGGCACCTGGGCCTTGAAAATACTGTCAAATTGCTATCATACGATACGGCGCGCAAGTAATACCGCGTCTTCCCTAGAACCGGCAGTTGAGAGGTGAAAATGGGAGCCACAATCCGGTGCGCACCAAAATATGACGCCGAGCCCGGCAAAGTTTCCAAACCCGTCGATCAGATGCAAATACAGGGCGGCAAAGTATAAAGTAATTTGCATAGTTTCCGAAATCCTAAGAGTGTCGTGAGTAGATACGTGCGAGAGGCAGCCCTTCACGCACATAACACACACAACCTGCATGGTGAAAGGTAAGATTCTGGTCGTTACGAGGAAAGGCATACCATCGTCTTGATGCCCCAACGGTCCTCGGGATACCAGTGGAAGTACAAGTATGCCTGTATCAAGCCCATCCCATAAAGGCTAGAATCAACCTCCTAGTCGGCGCATCGTAGACTGTAACAAAAAACAACCTACAGTGTGGCGAGAAAAAAGGCGACAAATGCAGCACCATATGTTGGGTCGAGAGAGCTAGCCATCGGAGAAAGGGAAAGACGGAGCCGCTAGTTCATACTGCAACCACGGATTTAAGCCAGCAAGAATATATTGGCTAAATCCAGAATGCATAGGCACAATTTGAATGCACAAGAATAGCGCAGAGAGACTCAAAGATGCCAACAGAGGTGTAATGGAGCTACTCAAACACGATGAAATAGTTCATCGGGTCCAAGCATTTAATTGCCCAGGCGTTAGGGCTTCCCCGTTGAAACCAGGATCTGAGTCGAGGAACTGTTTCACAGAGAAAGGAGTAGATCGCGGTGAAAATAAACAACCCCCTCTTGTCAACTACCATCATCATCAACTGCAAATGACCTAGAGAAAGAGGAAACCAGTATTACCCAGATGCATAACGAGCACAAAAGGGATACATGGCGTACTCAGAACGGTCGCAGGAAGCTTCATTCAGCCAGCATGTGGACATCGGTCTGAATAGGGGCTCTCGACGATTGTGCTCTCTCAAACTCCCTCCCGGCGCATCGTGCTACCTATTGTTCATGGCTACAGTCCCGAGCAACATGCTCAGTCTTCGACCCTACAAAAATTCGGTTGATTGACCTAGAACTCCTCTTCCCCTATTTGTGCGGGACGTTCAGGGTGATATACTCGTCCCCGGTTCTGCCCGAACTTCCCTACATCTTACGCATAACGTGTTCCAGAACGCTTGGAATAATGTTCTTAACAGTTCATATCTGATCCTCGTTGCCAGGCCACCCTGGGGCTCCTGATGCATTTTGACTGACCCGCCGGTATTTTTTCTTTTTTATTACCGTCCTAGCTGGGGAAATGTCTGTTGGGGTACTCAGGTGCTGAAATGGTGAGGGGGTGAGGATATCCGTAGCATACAATTCGATAAATTGTGTGTAGTACGGGCCCCGGCTGTTCCTGAATGGGACCGCGCCGGTATACACTTCCTTCCTTCCTTCCTTCCTGTGGTAATCCCGAATAGTATCATCGTGTCAGTTTCTATGGGGTGCCCGATTTCTGTTTCCGTACTAGGCCTAGGCCTAGGTGCTGTTAAGCGCAGTTCTGCGTCTAAGCTTGACCGGAGAGATTGTCTACGTCAGCCATTCAAGTTGA
Source organism: Mycena olivaceomarginata (assembly GCA_029378375.1). Lineage (NCBI taxonomy): Eukaryota > Fungi > Basidiomycota > Agaricomycetes > Agaricales > Mycenaceae > Mycena > Mycena olivaceomarginata. The sequence goes on from JARKIC010001051.1 coordinate 71,229, forward strand.
AGCTCGTGTTGAACGTCGAAGCAACATGGACGATGAACAAACGAAGAGCAAACCTTACGAAATCGCCGATCAAATTGATCGAATCATCGCGTCACGGCATCCGCCGGCTTCTTTGCGCTCGCCTGGTTCAAACTTCACCAATTTTCTACTTAATTGACATCTGACTCTGGCAGTTACAGGCGGCTGGTGTCTATGGCGGTGTGTGGGAAAACCAAGGCAAAAGCTCTCAACTGGTGACTGAAAAGCGAGAAACGGTGGACACTGAGTAATCAACGGACTCGGAAACACCAGCACCCTGATTTCTGCTGTACTGTATCCTTACGGGGCTTTTGCTCTGTATTGCTACGTAAAAAGGGGGACCTTCATACGGTCGACATCAGGATTTGCTGATGAACAACCTGCCACTACGCTTCAACTACTTCCGGAATGTAAACAGTCAACTGTTGGACGCCAGAGACAATCTGCTTCGTTCTTTCTTACCGATATACCCTAACTTTTCTGGCCAGCCATGATCTATCTGGTCCGAGGCACGTCTAATTCATTTTCGGGCATATTGTCGATCGTGCTGACCTTCTATCCTCGACTTTGATTGAATTTATTCACTCGATGCCTCGACTTTCTAAGAGACCGGAACTATGCAGACACATCCTTTTGAGTCGTAGAATGCGAGACGAATATCCCGCCAGAACCCTCTGATGTCCATGCAGTTGTGCTTCTGGACCTGTTTGGAAGTGTTTGCGATGCACGACGGAAGGAAGGAAGGAAGTTGTATACCGGTGCGGTCCCGTTCAGGAACAACCGGGGCCCATACTACATACAAGTATAGCATTGTATGCTACGGATATCCTCACCCTTTCACCATTTCACAACCTGAGTACCCCGTCAAACACCTCCCCAGCTAGCTCGGTAATAAAAAAGCAAAAATACTGGTGGGTAAGTCGAGATGCATCCGGAGCCCCAGGGCGGCCTGGTGTCGAGGATTGAATACGAGATAAGTAATTTGGTGATTATTCTAAAGTGCTGTATGCATAGCCTGCAGCGTCCAATTTTTGGGAGATTACGGTGAATTTTGGAATGTGCGGGCAGAACCGGGGGATGGGAATACCGCCCTGAACGTCCCGAAGAGAAAGGGGCAAGGGGAATGCAGTCGAAAGCACGAGATGATATAACAGGGAACGGCCCCGCAGGCTTGTCCCGAACGGAATGGCTTTGAGAAAATCATAGCCGCCCGTCCGGTCCAACCCCACACTGGCAGATCCTTCTTGTGGAAGAAATCTGGCAGACCTCTACAGGAGAGGTCCGACAACCACGAAACAAGTTGATCTGCTTGTCCTCCGCAGAATGGAAGATTGTTCTTCTGTCGGGTTCGAAGTTGAGGCGGAAAGATGATATGGCCGGCCCGGGTGGGCGTGACGATAGCACCGCCGGCGTATCAGCCGCTTCCTCGGAACTCTTGGTTCATCTTTTTCTGAACCAACTTGCTCCCAGCAGATTCGTGCTCCCTGAAACCAAGAGGCACAAGTTGCGAGATGAACAGAGGTTTGATGAACCTCAAAGCACGAACAGCACACTAACGACTCTGCGCTATTTGTGTGCATGGCATTTCTGTATCGACGAGTTGGATCTATCTGCCCATGATTTGGTCGGTCACACCGATTTACTCGTTCCTTTTAGCATAAATACATGGCTGCATGACATGTCAACTTCAACCCCGATCCTCTATCTGCTTGACTATCGTCAGAGGTTTTCCTTCATCTCCCTTGCTCCCAATTCACTTGTCTTTCATAGATGGCTAGCCCCCTCGATCCAACGTATGGTGTTGCGTTTATCACTTTCTTCCTCGCGACGATGCAAGTTTGCTTTTGAACAACCATACTTATGATACAACTGGTCGTCCGACCGCCCTGGTTCTAGCCTTTAAGGGATAGGTCTGATACAAGCATACTTATACTTTCACTGGTATTCCAAGGACAAGTGGGGCGTCAATACGATGGTGTGCATATTTTTCAGGATGCCGACCAGCATCTTATCTTCCCTGTGTGCAGGTTGTGTCTCTTGTGTGCGCAGAGGATTGTCTCCCAACACGCATCTAGTACTCACAGATGTTCTTAGGATTTTCGAAACGATGCAAATTGTCTTGTACTTTGACGGCTTGTACTTGAACTTTATCGATAATTTCGGAAACCCCCTCGCACTCGACGTCATATTTTGGTGAGTGCTAAATTATCCTGGCTCTCGTTTTCACCTTTCAACTCGTGTTTCCAGGCAAGATGCAGTATGACCTTCCCTCTGTAGTGGTTGCCGGTTTGACACAACTTTTTCAAGGCCCAGTTGTTCTTTGGGGTGAGCGGGTCCACTAAGTATTTGTTGCAGTTCCCGAATCTCACGCACCTGCAGTACCTGTCTGCGTTTCTGGTGCAAATGTAAACGCTAAAGCGAACTTCAAACTTCACGTTGGGCTGGACTTGGTTTCTAATTGTCCGATTCTAGGTAATTTAGCCACTGCATTTACGTCTGTAAGTTTGAACTGAATTGTTGTTCATTATTGAATATTAATCGTCTTCAAGTTCAGTAAACCACAAGGACAAGTTCATCTCCATGGCTGTTGTGCATGTTTAGAAATACAATTGTTTGTTCTCTGACTGGCCTTAGGTGGTCTTGGGTCTCGCCTCACTCGGCAACGCTCTTTATCCGGTCTAATAAACGCTATTCAACATCACCGTGATTAGCGACCGCCATAGGTATGGCATCCTGTATATACGCAATTATAGTTATGTTTCCATAGCCTTAACTGTGCGCTCGTAACATATCAGACACATTCTCTGGCCGGCGTCAAATAACCGACCATGACTTTAGGGTACAACTCGGCCGCTTCTCTCTCACTCAAGGCAAGCGCCATTGTCCGTACAATTATTTTGAGTCCCGTTTTACACCCACATAGCGAGTCAGTACAATACAAACGGCGTGCACTGTCGCTTGCGACATCGTGATCACCGTATCGCTCATACACACCTTGAGCCGGAAACGAGGCAGCTTCGATGCGTGAGTGATTTTTTCTGCCTGGTCTATATATTGAAATTCAAATAATTCTCGTAACGAAAGGACGAACTCGATGCTCACGACACATCAATGCTGTAAACCGCGGAGCTCTGACCGCGCTCTGTGCTGTTCTCAACATGATCAGGTCTGTCATTTTGCCCGTCCTCCACTTTGAATTGTTGAACTAGGATGTCTGTAGTTCCTAAACCCAATACGTTCTACTTCTTCATTGGTTTAATACTGAGCGGAAAACGTGAGTGCATACATACTTTATAGCAACATCCTTTGGAGCTGCTATACAGTGTACATGAATTCGACGCTGGCGACTCTGAACACTCGGCAGTACATTCGCAACAAAGGACAGGACTCGGGGAGTATTTCCGCTCGACATCGTGTCTAGCGAAGGATCTGAGAGTAGGGGTCCACACTCGAATCAGGCGAACACCGTGAACTCCGACATCATCGTATTGAAGCAGGCCACCACTACCACCCAGGTGCATTCGTTAATTATGCCCAAAGAATGGCTCTAATTTCAGACAGATAATTTCAGACAGACTGACAGCAAAGCGACCGATATGGGGTACCGTACGGCCGCCGTAGTGTAAAACTTTACGCTCACCATCATCATCGGTTTAAGATCTCCTCCACCTATCTTCTTTGTGTTATAATTATGTGGTCTGTGCTGGGTTCGTCTACGATGTAGGAATAAGTGTTGTATGCGAAGTGATATTTGAAACGAATCCACCGCGTTTGGTTTGGCCCGTGCACCAAATTTAGTTTGCCTCCGAATCTAGCGTTGAACGGTTGAATCTGTTGAATCGGTTGAAGTGGTTCGAAAATCTGGACCGCTTCCGAGAGCGAAAATCTGCGGCCTCTTCTGGTCTGGGGCGTTCAGTCGACTTCCATAGCTCCGTCATGCATAGCAAACACTTTCACTGAGCGGGTCTATGGTTAGATGCTGGCGGAATATCCGTCTCGCGCATTCTCTGACTCGAAAAGATGTGTCTGCATAATTCCGGCCGAAGTGTCGAGTCAATAAATCAAAGTCGAGGATGGAAGGCGATCGACTTGAATATACCAAGTTAGACATCCCTCGGACCAGGCGGGTCATGGCCCGCCAGAAGAGTTAGGGGATATCGGCAAGAAATCTCCCTCTTTATAAAATCCAGTGTGTCCGTCAGAAGCCTTTTGAACTCCGCTTTAGCCTATTCAGCCCCGGATCTTTGGGCCGTTTTGGCGCCGACTTGGAATCGATGCCCAATCGAAAGTTTAATTCAATTCCCCTTCTTCAATCGAAGTGGTGGGGTGCGAAGACCGCGCTCTTGTAAAGAAGCAGATTGCCTCTGGACCAACGGTTGACTGTTTAGAATCCGGAAGTAGTTGAAGCGTAGTGGCAGATTGTTTCCGTTGATTGTTGATTACTCAACCACCGTTCCTGGGGCGCCTTGTGCGAGGCTCAAGTGGTATTAATGTAGTGGTGGGAGATATCAAGACAGGATTCTCGGTCAGGAGTGTCTCAGGCACAGGTGGAGACAATAGGGGCGGTCAGACGAGGCACACTTCAGAGGCGCTTCAAAGTTCAACCATGTGCTTCAGCCCTCAGGTGCGCATCAGGGACACTTAGTAAAATAATTTTGAAGTACAATGAGCTCACAGCAAGGATCCCAAACGTATGCACTCAATCAATTCTCTTGAATGTCGAGGAATCTCTCCAATTTTTTTAGGCGGTTTGACGCGATCCATAGATCAGAATCAGACTGGAGTTTGCCGAAATGATCGGCAAGAAAACTTCAAATACGCATCTTGGCAACAGCGGTTTCGTCGCTTTCTTCATGGCTCACCGCGACATCCATTCCCTCCCCCCCGAAACTCTTTCAGAGATATTTCGCTCTGCTGTCGCGGCGGTCACTCCTTCATTCTGGGACCCTGGGGAATCTACGCCAACGCAGGATCGACAAATGGAGCTCGAGCGTATCGCTAATGCTCCCCTGTTGATACTTTCCCAGGTGTGCTCGCGGTGGCATGGGATGGCAATTGATACTTCGACGTTTTGGTCTACGGTGGAGGTCAGCAGCATTGTGCACACGCCAGCATTGCTCGAGAGGACGATCGCGCTATTAAATACTCGTCTGGCACGCAGTCGCGACACTGCACTCTCGATTTCTCTTTGTGTCGTCAGAGACAGCACACCATTCCATCCCCGCATCTTCGGGTCCTTGGCCGAGCACTCCCATCGATGGGAACGTGTACAAGTGGCCGGGTTCTTACGCGGAGTGGATACGTCCGTCTTGACGGGAAAATTGTCTCGTCTCACCAGGCTCGCGATCTCAGGTTATCCTGAAACCATCCGGGCTTTCGCTATTGCTCCACGCTTGGAGAAGATTTGTATTGTCGCGCCCCTCGTGGACTCGCAATCCTTGAACAAATTTCTGAGTCTCAAACACCTACAGTCGTTCGAATGCGCAGTTTCGCGTCCTGCGGACTTCGACATCCTGCGCTCCTGGATGGCCCAGCCATGCCCTACCAGTGCAGCGGAGTTGCAACTCACATTCGGCATCAACTGTCAAACCTTTCTGCAACATTATGCCTCCTTGAAGCGCATGTGTCTTCCCTCGATCGTCGGGCGCTTTTCTGCATTCAACGTTTGTACGATGATGGCGAAGTTCAACGCTCGCGACATGGCCACCATTGTGGAGCGCATCTTTGCCAGTGTCACCGCAACCCAGCTACAACGCCTTGTCATGGGGTGCCGCGGCTACCCCGAGCTCGCATTGCAGTGGCCGCATGCCGAGTTCGTTGACTTGTGCGAGCGCTCCGGCCTTTCTAGCTGCCTCCGGACCCTGCGCATAGTCGAGGTGCGCATTGGAGAGAGCGATCTGCTGCAGGTTTTATCGCTGCTCCCGGCACTGGAACGCCTGGAAGTCGGAGACGCTCCAGAGAAGCCGTGCAAACGCAAACAGCGGGGGAAATCCGGCAAATCAAACGGCGTCATTACCGACAGCTTCTTGCGGGCGATAAGCGATGCGCCGGGGCGAGACTGTCTTGTCCCCTGCCTGTCTTATTTTGCCTGCGTGTCGCGGCTCACGTTCACGCACGGTCTCCTCGTGGACCTGGCGACGTCCAGAGTCGCACGGCTGTCTGGTTCCTCCATGCCATTCCATCTTTGCATCCGCCGCTTCCTGGAACCGACATTGTTGTCACCTCAGCAGTGCGCACGGCATTGTGGGACCTGGCCGCTGACAACGCAAAGTTCACGTACCATGCAGGGGAGATGTATGTACCGATGTTTGTGAGAGGGCATGCATAGTGAGTATACCAGGACACACAATCTTCGAAACGGGCACCCAGCTGAGAATTTACTTACAACAGGGAAAAATACAAGCGCCTCCGACCGCGGATAAGCTTGAATTCGACCCATACATCCAAGCTTCAAGCTCATACAATCCCCGCTGTCGTACCACAGCGCTCCCACCACTACATTAATACCACTTGAGCCTCGCACAAGGCGCCCCAGGAACGGTGGTTGAGTAATCAACAATCAACGGAAACAATCTGCCACTACGCTTCAACTACTTCCGGATTCTAAACAGTCAACCGTTGGTCCAGAGGCAATCTGCTTCTTTACAAGAGCGCGGTCTTCGCACCCCACCACTTCGATTGAAGAAGGGGAATTGAATTAAACTTTCGATTGGGCATCGATTCCAAGTCGGCGCCAAAACGGCCCAAAGATCCGGGGCTGAATAGGCTAAAGCGGAGTTCAAAAGGCTTCTGACGGACACACTGGATTTTATAAAGAGGGAGATTTCTTGCCGATATCCCCTAACTCTTCTGGCGGGCCATGACCCGCCTGGTCCGAGGGATGTCTAACTTGGTATATTCAAGTCGATCGCCTTCCATCCTCGACTTTGATTTATTGACTCGACACTTCGGCCGGAATTATGCAGACACATCTTTTCGAGTCAGAGAATGCGCGAGACGGATATTCCGCCAGCATCTAACCATAGACCCGCTCAGTGAAAGTGTTTGCTATGCATGACGGAGCTATGGAAGTCGACTGAACGCCCCAGACCAGAAGAGGCCGCAGATTTTCGCTCTCGGAAGCGGTCCAGATTTTCGAACCACTTCAACCGATTCAACAGATTCAACCGTTCAACGCTAGATTCGGAGGCAAACTAAATTTGGTGCACGGGCCAAACCAAACGCGGTGGATTCGTTTCAAATATCACTTCGCATACAACACTTATTCCTACATCGTAGACGAACCCAGCACAGACCACATAATTATAACACAAAGAAGATAGGTGGAGGAGATCTTAAACCGATGATGATGGTGAGCGTAAAGTTTTACACTACGGCGGCCGTACGGTACCCCATATCGGTCGCTTTGCTGTCAGTCTGTCTGAAATTATCTGTCTGAAATTAGAGCCATTCTTTGGGCATAATTAACGAATGCACCTGGGTGGTAGTGGTGGCCTGCTTCAATACGATGATGTCGGAGTTCACGGTGTTCGCCTGATTCGAGTGTGGACCCCTACTCTCAGATCCTTCGCTAGACACGATGTCGAGCGGAAATACTCCCTCCGAGTCCTGTCCTTTGTTGCGAATATACTGCCGAGTGTTCAGAGTCGCCAGCCTCGGATTCATGTACACTGTACAGTGGCTCCAAAAGGATGTTGCTATAAAGTATGTATGCACTCACGTTTTCCGCTCAGTATCAAACCAAAGAAGAAGTAGAACGTGTCGGGTTTAGCGAGGAACTACAGACATCCTGGTTCAACATCCATTCAAAGTGGAGGACGAGCAAAATGACAGACCATGATCATGTTGAGAACAGCACAGAGCGCGGTCAGAGCTCCGCGGTTTACAGCATTGATGATAAGTGTCGTGAGCATCGAGTTCGTCCTTTCGTTACTTGAATTACTTGAATTTCAATATATAGACGAGGTAGAAAAAATCACTTCGAAGCTGCCTCGTTTCCGGCTCAAGGTGTGTATGAGCGATACGGTGATCACGGAATCGCAAGCGACAGTGTACGTCGTTTGTATTCTGCTGACTCGCTATGTGGGTGTAAAACAGGACTCAAAATAATTGTACGGACAATGGAGCTTGGCTTGAGTGGTGCGTTGAGAGAGAAGCGGCCGAGCTGTACCCTAAAGTCATGTTCGGTTATTTGACGCCGGCCAGAGAATGCGTCTGATGACTTACGAGCGCACAGTTACAGCTGTGGAAACAGGTCAGCAAGTAACTATAATTGCGTATATACAGGATGTCATACCTATGGCGGTCGTTAACCACGGTGATGTTGAATAGTGTTTATTAGACCGGATAAAGAGCGTTGCCGAGTGAGGCGAGACCCAAGACCACCTAAGGCCAGTCAGAGAACAAACAATTGTATTTCTAAACACGCACAGCAGTCATGGAGATGAACTTGTTCTTATGGTATACTGAAGACGATAAATATTCAACAAAGAACAACAATTCAGTTCAAACTTACAGACGTAAATGCAGTGGCTAAATTACCTAGAATCGGACAATTAGAAACCAAGTCCAGCCCAAGGTGAAGTTTGAAGTTCGCTTTAGCATTTACATTTGCACCAGAAATGCAGACAGGTACTGCAGGTGCGTGAGATTCGGGAAGTGCAACAAATACTTGTGGACCCGCTCACCCCAAAGAACAACTGGGCCTTGAAAAAGTCGTGTCAAACCGGCAACCACTACAGAGGGAAGGTCATACTGCATCTTGCCTGAAAACACGAGTTGAAAGGTGAAAACGAGAGCCAGGATAATTTAGCACTCACCAAAATATGACGTCGAGTGCGAGGGGGGTTTCCGAAATTATCGATAAAGTTCAAGTACAAGCCGTCAAAGTACAAGACAATTTGCATTGTTTCGAAAATCCTAAGAGCATCTGTGAGTACTAGATGTGTGTCGGGAGACAATCCTCTGCGCACACAAGAGACACAACCAGGGAAGATAAGATGCTGGTCAGCATCCTGAAAAATATGCATACCATCGTCTTGACGCCCCACTTGTCCTTGGAATACCAGTGAAAGTATAAGTACACTTGTATCAGACCCATCCCGTCAAGGCTAGAATCAGGGCGGTCGGACGATCAGTTGTATCATATGGTCGTTCAAAAGCAAACTTGCATCGTCGTGAGGAAGAAAGTGATAAACGCAATACCATACGTTGGATCGAGGGGGGCTAGCCATCTATGAAAGACAACTGAATTGGGAGCAAGGGGGATGGAGGAAAACCTCTGACGATAGTCAAGCAGATAGAGGATCGGGGTCGAAGTTGACACGTCATGCAGCCAATTTATGCTAGAAGGAATGAGTAAATCGGCGTGACCAACCAAATCATGGACAGATAGATCCAACTCGTCGATACAGAAATGCCATGCACACAAATAGCGCAGAGTTGACGGTGTTGTTAGTGTGCTGATCGTGCTTTGAAGGTTCATCAAACCTCTGTTCAGCTCGCAACTTGTGCTTCTTGGTTTCAGGGAGCGCGAATCCGTTGGGAGCAAGTAAACTAAGTTGGTTCAGAAAAAGATGAACCAAGAGTTCTGAGGAAGCGGCTGATACGCCGGCGGTACTATTGTCGCCCCCGCCCGGGCCGGCCACATCATCTTAAGTTCCAACTTCGAACCCGGCAGAAGAGCAATCTTCCATTCTGCGGAGGACAAGCAGATCAACTTGGTTCATGGCTGTCGGACCTCTCCTGTAGAGGTCTGTCAGATTTCTTCCACATAAAGGATCTGCCAGTGTGGGGTTGGACCGGACGGGCGGCTATGATTTTCTCAAAGCCATTCCGTTCGGGACAAGCGAAGCGTGCGGAGGGCCAAATTTGAAACCCAACGCACGCCCCCTGGCAGACCCGTCGACAGGACAGGAAATATGGATTGACTCGGGTCTCAGAAACAACAGGAGTGGGTGAGTGGGACAAACAGCGAGATGAGGGAGAGCGCCCGCAACAAGATGACGCGCCTTCTACGACGACGAGCAAGGCAAGATCAATTGCATCAGTTGTTTGCCTGCGTCTTGTTTACGTGCCGGTCCGGCACGAAATCGCGCGTTTTTGCTTTCGTTCCTCACTGAGTACTCGACTCTTTCAATGGAGAATGACTCCGCTGTCCATCCTCAAATCGACACGTACTTTGGGTACACGAAATACTCATTCCGCACCTGATTGACAAAAATACGCGATGAGTAGTACTGTAGCGATACGTGAGTCAGAAGTCTCCTGCTTATGCGGGGCCTCTGCTGTCCTCATTTTCTTGCAATCTCGAGACAGCAACGGACCCAGTATTATTCCAAAAAACGCGGTAGGCGAAGCACAGATATGTACAGCCCAATGAAATGAGGGAACGGTTGAGCGGATCTGCCAGATTTGTCGGTGCTGAAAAATTCTGGCCCACATGCGAACATGGTATCGTGTAATTGCATTTTCGACATCAGAATCCTGTTACAAGCGAACCGCCTATCTCCCCCAGAAAAAGAAAATTGTGATGAACACGAAACCTCACCAGGAGCCAAATAATATATGTATATATCTATCTCATACCGTCAACCACTTTGCTGTCCGTCTATCAACAATCAAATTAGGATCATTCACGAGGCCTGGCAATTAACACACTTCAGTAGTGGTGTGCAGCACGATGACGCCGGGGTTGGGAAATACGTGATTTGGGCGTAGACTCCTGTTTTGCGAGGATTCACCAGGGATGGCGTCAAGCGAATACACTCCCTGCGAGTTCTTGCCTCTGCTACGAAGATACTGCCTGGTGTTCAAAGTCGCCAGCATCGAGTTCATGTACACTATGCAAGGGCTTCAAAGCATCCCGTGATGAAATATGCCAAGACTCACGCTTTCCGCTGGGGATCAAGCCAAGGAAGAAGTAAAATGTGCCGGGTTTAGCAAGAAACTACAGAAATGCAGGTCAACTTCGGTTCAAATATCAATACCAGGGATTGGAAATGACAGACCAAGATCATGTTGAGCGCTGCACAGAGTGCGGTCAAAGCCCCACGGTTCACAGCGTTGATCATGAGTGTTGTGATGATCGAGTTTGACCTTTGGATAAACGTTTAATGTTGAAACGGGTGACGTGAAAAAATTATTCACGATTCAATGCTGCTTCGCTTCCCTCTCAAGGTGTATATGAGAGCCGTGGTAATCACGATATCGCAGGCCAGGGTGGACGCAGATTGTGTTGTGATAATTGGCTATGTGGCCGTTAAACAGATCCGATGCAATACACGAATAGTGGACTTGCCTTGATTTCATCCAGAAGAGAGAACTGGCCGATTTGGACTCTGAAACTATGCTAAATCAGCTTTGACGACTGCAAAGATGTTTTGTTGACCTACGTCTGTACAGTTTGCGCTGTGAAACCGGGTTAGGAAGTAATTGTACTTGCGAAGCACAGGAGCATACCTATGGCTGTACCTAATTATCGCGGTTGACTGTTAAATGGTGGTCGTCTGATGCAGACATGGCATACCAAGCGAAGTAAGACCAAGGAGGATCTGGGACATGTCAAGATATAAACACCAGGTGGCCAAGCACACAAACGATGACCGCGGATATAAATTTGTTCTTGGGGTTTACTACGTATAATTATAAATCCCTGACAAAAGACGAACGCACGGGACCCACAGATGTAGATGCAGTAGCCAAAATACCTAAAATCGAACAGTGAGAGACCACGCGCAAGACAAAGTCAGCCGCAGGCCCTTACATTTGCACCAGGAATGCGGACAGGTACTATGGATGCATGAGATTCGTCAAGTGCAATAGGGGGTCTCGCTTACTCCGAAAAGTAACTGGGCCTTGAAAATATTGTCAACTCAGCTGATGAAATAGTATACGGCGCAAGTCATACCGAGTCTTGCCTACAAGCTCCAGTTCAAAAACTAAAATAAACGGCATAATCGCGAGCTCACCAAAATATTCTGTCGAGTGCAATGGGATTTCCAAAGTTGTCAATGAGATTGAAGTACAAGCCATCGAAGTACAAAACAATTTGCATGGTTTCGAAAATTCTGAGAGCATCTGTGAGTGGAGGCGTGCCAAAGATTGGACCTCTACGCACAAAAGACACACAACCTGCGCGCAGAGAAGTTAAGTAAGTAAGATGCTGGGTGTTATTCTGGATAAACACATACTATCGTCTTAATTACCGGTTGGTCCTTGGGGTACCAGTGAAAGTACAGGTACCCTTGTATCAGACCCATACCATAAAGGCTAGTGTAGGGTTGATATTGTCAGTTGCACACATGGTCCCAAAAAGGGGGAGAACTTGCATCGTCGTGAGGAAGAAGGTGACAAACGCCACACCATATGTTGGGGCAAGGAGGCTCGCCATGAATACACCAACAGTTTTGGGACCGATGATAGTCAGAGGTTCGGGTTCGCCATGTATTTAACTAGGCTGGCAAGAATAGATTGACCGAATTTGAGTTCACCGCGCACATCCACCCACGCGGTCGTGCACACGAGAGAGCGGAACTGTGCTTGAACTGGTATCCGGTGTCCGGCCTATTCATCTTCCTGGCAGTTCCCGGCTCGGCGCGCATCCAGTGGGCGCATCAGCAATCCCTGATTTTTGCCGTATTTGCCGTATTTGCCGTATTTCCCAGGCTGTCTACGTAGATCTACGTATTTGCCCGTATTTCAGGCCATCCTATGTATTGTCTGTATTACAGGCCATCCTACATAGTAGCCTGTATTACAGGCCATCCTATGTAGTTGCCTGTATTCCAGGCCATCCTATGTAGCTGCCTGTATTCCAGGCTATCCTACGTAGTTGCCTGTATTTGAGGCTCCCTTGGTAGTTCTCCGTATTTTGAAGCACTGCTTACGCGAAAAAGAATGACCAAATGTGATCATCCGGTTCTTACTTGGTCAAAATCACTCGGGTTTGGGGTCATATACAAGAGGAAATGCATTGGGTCTAACATGAGTATACAAATATAGTTGTCATTAATCGTAGCATGTCCACCGCGAGGAAGAGACCAGAGAAGATGAGCCGCACGTTTAGTCGACCTCGCCACTTCCCACACCTGTGGAGCCTGACGGTGTGTCTGGGGTGTGTGCATGCATTGGGTATGTTTTCAATACTTCCTCTGCTCGGTCATGGGAGAATGCTGATTGGATCTCGTAGGCGCAAGCCCAAGCACGTTGGCCTCCACAGTGGGCACAAATGCGGGAGAGGCCAGTGTGGGTGGAGCGGCGGGATTGATGAACCCATGCACGGTGAACTGCCTCGGTGGTCTGAAGCGCCGCTGAAGCTTGCGCCTCATTCTGCTTGAGGGTCTCCGCATGCTCCACAGCGAGCTTCGTAAGCGTGCTCTCGTGCTGCTGCTGGGCCTGCGCGGAGGCGTCGTTGGCTTCGAGTATGCGTTGTTGGTGCTCCGCAGCAAGCTTCGCAAGGGCGCTCTCGTGCTGTTGCTGGATCCGGGAGGGTCGCTTCAGTAGCTTCGAGCGTGCGCTGCTGAGCTCCTTCTCGTGCTGCTCCCTGGCGTTCTTGGATTCAAGCTCGCGCTGCTGGAGTTCCGCAGCGAGCTTCGCCAGAGCGGCCTCGTGCTCTTGCTGGGACTGTGAGCCGCCCTCAATGGCTTGTAGCGCGCGCTCCTGGAGCTCCTTCTCGTGCCGCTCTTTGGTGTCCTCGTGCGCCTGCAACACCTCGTCCAGCTGAACTTGCAGCGCTTCGAGCTCGAGTGCGTGTTCCGCGACAGTCCGCTCGAGCGAATCCACGAGCGAGTTCTCGCATTCCTTGGCCTCCTCGAGCTCGACGAGGACATCGCTGTGCTTGCGCTGAAGAGACTCGATTTCCATCGACATATTGGCGGCCCTGGAAACGAAGTCAGATACCACAAATAGCGCGGCTGTCCCGAATACTGTACTAACCTGGTCCCGAGAAAGCACCGTCAAATCATCATGCTGCCGGCGCACCTGTGAGAGCTGGCTATTGAGGTCCTCGACAATCTCGCGGTGGTTACTCTCCTTCTGGGCCATGGACCTGGTTGGCAAGAAAATATTAGTCTTCTCAGAAGCGCCCAGAATCGAACCACCCACAGCATAAGCAAGGCGGCCGTCGCCCCGCTGCCCAATGGTGTCAATGGCGTCGACCACGCAGCGCCGTCCCCCCCGCCCGTGGACCCGATTACACCGCAGACGACGGCGGGCGTCGACGGACACGCGAAATCCGAATCTGAGCCCCAAGACCATCAGCCAGTTTGACAATATCCGGAGGAGCATGAGCCACGAGCCGCCGCATAAGCAAGTCACAGCGTAACGGATTCAGAGGAGCGACATCAATGGCGGGTCGTCTGTGTTCTCCGACCCGGACGAGAGTCTGGAGAGGCTGAATGAGCTCTCCTTGAGCGAGCCTTCAAGGGCAGCGATCTCCGTCTCCCGCTCCTTCAGCACCTCCTGCAGCCGCAATGATCTCCTTCTCCAGACTGTGCACGCTGCGCTCGTTGGGGTGTATGGGTGAGGGAGCGCTGTTGGGTAGCGAGATCGAGAGGTTGGGGCGGTGCGGAGACAAGAATGGCGATGAGTGCGAGGTTGAGGGGGAGTGCGAACCGTACTGGTCGAAAAGGAAGTTTTGCGCGAGTGCACTGAGAATAGCTCCTGTGATAGCGATTGCGATTGTGAAAGCGACCTTTGCCTGTTTGAACAACCATCGTCAGCGCATTGAACGGATACAAAGAAGATCACAGGAAAAAAATATTCAGCCGCGATCACAAGCTTTGAGCGCAAATGCGCAAGACAGAGCAGTAGCAGTCCGTTTCATGCGAGGGCAAGGACAAAAAAGAGTTGACACATACCTCCCATGGAGCGATTCGGCAGAGGCCGCTTGCCGGAAAAAAAGCCGCCTCCCGACTGGGGGTGTGCGTTAGTTTTTGTTTCGCTGAGGGGAGGGAGGGAAGAAGAAGTATTGGCTGCGTTCGTTCGGTAGGAGGGCAGCGGGAGCGGAAGGGGTAGGTGCAGCACCATAAAATTTCGAAAAGAGCAAGTAGGGCCACTCACAGATTATACGTCTCCCCCCCCGTCGTCCGACAGGTACGCCATCGCGTTGTCCTCCGCGACGTACTCGGGTGCAGCGCGATGAACACCTTAACGTTCGCCCACAGCATCGGGATCGTGGACTCCCATTCGTAGAAGGAGATTGTGAAGCCTGGGTGGCGTCAGCGTCGGCATTGGCGTCGATATTATTGTAAATGTCAAGTAGGCAGCATGCGTATGGAGGCGGGAGCGTCGAGCGCAGGGGAACGCGAGCCGCAGCTCGTATGCATGAGCCGCGCGGGCAGCAGAGACGGCGCCGTCCTCATACAGTCGGGCGCAGGGCGTGCCGTCCTAGGCCTCCTTGAGGCCACAGCTTGAGCGGGGTGCCGTCCTCGTCGAGGCAACAGCTCAAAGCGCGGCGCTCTTCGCCGTCGAAGCGACACTTGAGAGCGGTGGCACGCCGCTTCGCATACTGCGCGCGATCGTCATCAAGCGGTGTCTTCCCCAGCGCACGCAAGATATCATGCGCCATGAACCGCTTGTCGGCCTGCTTTGACGTGCGCACCGCCGGCGTGTACCCAGTGTCCACAGGCGTATTGAGTCGAATGCGTGCTGTGGAGCGTGTTAGACGGTGCAAAATACATGGAAAAGTGAAATGAACATACCCTTGTACTTCTCGGCCTCGTCAACCATTCGGTCTATCTCCCACGTCGACAAATTCCTCGGTGTCGCATTGTAATTGCCCGCCTTGTTCTCTACTGCGCACCCAAAATTACAATCAGCACCACCACAAAAACACACAAAACAAACCCACCCTCAAATGCCCACACCCACTCCTCCCGCTCCTCCCACCCTTCCACCCACCTCACTGCCCCCGTCGCCTGCGCCCTCGACACCTCCACCGAATCGTTCCCGAAATTCAGCGGCACCGTAACCCTTGTCCCCCGGAAAATTCCCAAATGAGCGGTAAAAGTCCGGCCCGTACGTCGTGCAGTAGATCGCGCCCGTCGTGGGCCCCAGCTGCCCAGTTGTGGTGGTCGTATGCGGAGAGCTGGCCATAAGTCACTTCGTGGCGGTACACGGAATCCAGATGCTTGGTCACCATCCTTGCTGTTCCACGCACGTGCATAAAGACGAACCATAGCCAAATATTTGGCCCACCTCTCTTTCATATCCCTTGTCCTTCTACACCTTGTCCTTCTACACCACCGCTCTCGAAGTGTGGTGCATGCCTTTCTATTTATTCTCTTGGCTTTGTTGGTCTTCCTGTTTCAGTTCCGACTTTTTGAGATGAAGCCACCCGCAGATATGGAAGATCTGGCCCGCGATCCTGCTGCAGACGCTCTTCGCGTCGGCCATTGTCTACATGTACGTTGCCACCGAGAAGATGATCCAGATCCCGAATGTCATGCTCACCGTGATGGGTGCGTCCCTCACTCCTCCATGCCAACTTGTCACTGACGGTACTACGGTCTTTGACGCACCGTACTATGTTGCTCGAGATGTGCGCGTGCTGCTCGTCGTTTGGCTTGTTGACGTTCCCCACCGACCGTACCCCTCTATCCCTCCCCCTTGCTCCTCTCCCCTCCTCATTTCCCTTCTTCTCCCCCCGCTTCCAAACTCGACTAACCCAACCCACAGGATGCTCGCCATCGAGCCAATCTCCTCCTCCCGCCCACCGCCACCGCTCCTCCGCCAGCCCGTCGCCCTCCACCGGCAGCGTCCAAGTCGTCACCCGCAAGGTCATCCGCACCCTCGAAGGCCTCGGCCACGCCATAGAGGACGTCGCAGACGACGAGCACCACGAGATGGAGGACGAGACAGAGGTCGCCGCTGCGTTGCGCGCAGACAAGCGGCAGGGGAAGCAGAGGGCGCAGCCGGAGGTGAAGAAGATTGACTGGGAGATCCCGCGCAAGGTGTTCCATTCGTCTATCGGTCGGTGGCATTCGCTTTCTCTGAACAATAATGTGGTGCTCACGGTGAATCAATGCAGGCTTCATAACACTGGGCCTGTATCTGACGCCGAGCATCGCCCCGCGGGCGGTGACCGTCGTGCTGTGGTCAGCGCTTGCCGTAATCGCCCCGACGGACGTCGTGCGTCTGCGAGTCCCCGCCGTCGAGCGCGTATACGAGCGCCTGCTCGGCTTCCTTATGCGCAAGAGCGAGCGGGTGCGCACTCCCTCTTTCACGGTATTCACGCTAAGCTAACTGCGGTGTAGACAGGCACAAACGGGACGCTCTGGTACATCCTCGGCTGCAACTTTGCGCTCACATTCTATCCTATCGACGTTGCAACCGTCTCCATCCTCATGTGCGTGTCTCTCCCCTCGCCCCTCGCTTCCTTTTTTCTTCCTTCTCTGCTACTCGCCTCCTTTTTTCCGTCGGCCCGAGACATCGCTCCCCTCTCGGTTGGTGTAAGACACGCGAGGAGGCGCCTCCCCTTTCTGCAGTGTTCTGTGCTGCGTGCTCCGGATCGTGTGCCACCCGAAAATATTCATTTCTTCCTTTGGTGGGCGCGTTTCCGCTCCCGGCGTCTCTTGTGTCATCGCCCGCCTGCCTCATGGCGCGATAACGCCCCCCGCGTGTCGCGATAGCCCTCCTCTTGCCGTCTGCTCTTCACTTCTACTGTGGCTTCTTTGCCGTTGGGTGTATCGGGCGTCGGGCGTCAAGCGGCGATGTTTTTGCATTCCACCTTTCACGTGTTTATGTTTATGCGGTTTTCGCTTCTCCTTTGGGCGGGCTTCGGCTCCCGCTGAAGGGGATTCTTGCGTCGATCTATTTCCGTGCAGAGTGTCCCTCAAATGTTCCAGACCACGCCGGCATCCGCCCGGACATCATGCTCCTCGGCAAGGCGCTCTCGGGCAGGGTGTACCCCGTGTCGGCGGTTGCTGGCGGACAAGGACGCGATGCTGTGCATACAGCCCGGGAGCATGGGAGTACGTATGGGGGGTGAGTGGGTTGTGTGTTTTTCTTTGTTTGTTGTGGTGGAGAGCTGCGGGCTGCTACCCGCGTCCTTGCCCCTCCTTTGGGAGTCGAAATTCGACCAGACCACACCAGACCTTGTAGGTACATTATAATGTGCCCTGGATTTTCCAGCAGTGCACATTAATATGTGCACTTTGCATCTCCTGGCCTGGTGCACATTGTAATGTGCACCCTTCCCCTGCCATTCCCGGCATGCTACTGCCAGTTCCGGCATCAATGGCATGAGGTTTCCTTATTTGTACCTGCTTATACACCTTCTGCATTGGGCTACAGATTGATTGACAGCACCTGCCTGTCAATCAACACTATAACAACAATTGATGGAAAGTTCCCAGGCATGTACATCAACTTTGCCATCATTTATCGCCGGCTCTGGGAATTTATTTTGTGTTTTGCGCAATAACTAGGGGGTCTCTTGCAAAACTGTAAATACAGCCAAATAGCCCTCGGCCGGCTCTACAACTTTGATTTTGAGACCATTTTTAGCCAACTGCCTTTTTTGGTCACTACGCTTTTGGCCCAAAAAGGAAATTACAGTGTTTTCTGTCTCCCTAGCTCAATTCTTAACCATTTTGGATGATCTAACCACATAGACCTATAGATCTGTGGTCATTCAAGCCACCTGGGACACAGTAGAGCCTATTAGAGAACAATAATAGGGTGAAAATAGCGAAAATCCTTAAATTACATTCTGATCATGATATCTTGGGTATATACCCTTGTAAATGACTCATGGATACACAACATTGTTTCTTTGGGCTTCAAAGACATTCCTAAGATAGGTGATCAGATGCTAATAATTAAAAACATCGCATTTTGGCTATACAAAGAAAATCTATTTTGACCTTACTATGCACTCCTCCATCATGTGAGGCCTTCCCAAACACATCATTTGGATGTTTCTCATGTATATGGAATAGAAAAGTAAGTAATGCACACCAGGAATGGGGAACACTCCATAGTGCAGGGTGATCTTCTTGGATGTACTTGTTCACTATGTTCTGGCTGCCATAGGGCCAAGCCTACTGTTAAAACACTTAATACTAGTCTAAATGAGCCTTAAGAACGGTTTTGGGCCAGAAATTGTCACAATATTTGATAGTAAACTTCAACAGTGTGATTTGACACTTTTTGCTTGTTTCATGAATAGTGCATTATGTAGGCCAGATAGTGCAGAATAAACATCAGAAATGGAATCAGACAGTCAAAATACACCAGATTATTCTTTACCTCAAGTGATTTGGTTAGGTTTTGGTTGAATGCTGCTTCCGAGCATATAGGTTCAAGAGCAAGTTTTCACACTATATGCTCACCTTAGCTCAAAACACCATCTGGCCGAAAATTGACCAAAATGCTTCAAATAAAGCCTAATCTGGTGTATTTTGACTGTCTGATTTCATCTGTGGTGTTTATTTTGCCCTATCTGGTCTCCATAGTGCCCTATTCATGAAATGAGCAAAAGGTGACAATAGACACTCTTGGAGTTTCCCTCACTGTATGGGCGCTCTTTTTGATTCAGAAACTGTTTATGTAGCTCAGTTAGACTGGAAATGGTCTTCAGAACATTGTTTATGACCCTGTGGCATCCAGAACATGGTGAACAAGCACCCACAAGAAGATCACCCTGTACCATGGAGTGTTCCCCGTTCCAGGTGTGCATTACTTACTTTTCTATTCCATATACATGAGAAACATCCAAATGATGTGTTTGGGAAGGCCTCACATGATGGAGGAGTGCATAGTAAGGTCAAATAGATTTTCTTTGTATAGCCAAAATGCGATTGTTTTTAATTATTAGCATCTGATCACCTATCTTAGGAATGTCTTTGAAGCCCAAAGAAACAATGTTGTGTATCCATGAGTCATTTACAAGGGTATATACCCAAGATATCATGATCAGAATGTAATTTAAGGATTTTCGCTATTTTCACCCTATTATTGTTCTCTAATAGGCTCTACTGTGTCCCAGGTGGCTTGAATGACCACAGATCTATAGGTCTATGTGGTTAGATCATCCAAAATGGTTAAGAATTGAGCTAGGGAGACAGAAAACACTGTAATTTCCTTTTTGGGCCAAAAGCGTAGTGACCAAAAAAGGCAGTTGGCTAAAAATGGTCTCAAAATCAAAGTTGTAGAGCCGGCCGAGGGCTATTTGGCTGTATTTACAGTTTTGCAAGAGACCCCCTAGTTATTGCGCAAAACACAAAATAAATTCCCAGAGCCGGCGATAAATGATGGCAAAGTTGATGTACATGCCTGGGAACTTTCCATCAATTGTTGTTATAGTGTTGATTGACAGGCAGGTGCTGTCAATCAATCTGTAGCCCAATGCAGAAGGTGTATAAGCAGGTACAAATAAGGAAACCTCATGCCATTGATGCCGGAACTGGCAGTAGCATGCCGGGAATGGCAGGGGAAGGGTGCACATTACAATGTGCACCAGGCCAGGAGATGCAAAGTGCACATATTAATGTGCACTGCTGGAAAATCCAGGGCACATTATAATGGTACTACAGGGGCAGCTCCAGACCATGCATTTGCGCTCTCCTCGCTCGCCCCGAATCGCCCGCTAACCCATCCGCCTGCCCCACAGGAACCCCCTCGCCTGCGGCCGTCGCGATCACGGCCCTGGACGTCCTGGTGGAGGAGGACACTCTCCGCGCGCGCGGCGCGCCTGGGCGAGGTCTTCCGCTTGTCGGTTGCTTGCGCTTAAGGTGTTGTCTCGTCTCTCTTCGGCTCTTGCCCATTCTAGATGTTTCATTTCCTACATGTTGTACCACCGCTCTCCCGCTCTTCCCTCATTTCCCGTCCCTCTTGCCCTTTCTCTGTCCGTCTACTCCGAAAACCCCATCTATTCCATCTCTCCCGCACCGCGTATCTGTTCCCTTCCCGCTTTCCCATCCTCCACTTACGTTTTCCCGTCGCTCCCCTGCTCCCCCTGCCTAAACTCCCAACCGGATCGCTTGCTGACTCTCCTCTCCACCCACAGTCCCCTTACATTGAAACCGTGCACGGCCTCGGCCTCCTCAACGCTCGTTCGTGCATGTAGAGTGCTTATGCTGATATCTCTTCGCGCCCCGCCACTCGTCATTGAGGAGGCAGACCTCGTCAAGGCAGTGAAGATCATCGGGGAGTGCCTCTTAGATCTCGAGAGGCTCGACAAGATCCCCGGGGACGACTAGTACCCGCCTGTAGGAGGTTCCTCTGCCCAACTTCTCGGTTTCTCTTCAATGTTGATTTGAAATTCACGCATACAGGACCGTTTGTCGAGGATGCGCATGGGGGGACTCCTGGTACGTCAGTAGAGTGGCTCTCGATCGATGTCAGGTTAGTATTTCCGCTCTGGACCGAATCTCGAACCACCTCACACTCGTGTTTGATCTAGGGTTTCTTCTCAGCCGGTGCCTTTATGTGCGGTATGTTTTACAATTTGTTCACGAATTTCATCAATCAAGTATTTTTCTACCAGGCACTGTTATTCCATGCCTTCTAGGTGTGTTCTGTGGCTTCTTATTATGAACTTTGACTGATTATTGGTGCAGAAAAGCCTTTGAACACCGGCACCTCATGACTTTGACATAGTCATCCAAGGTATGTGTGGTGCCCTTCGTCTCTGTTCCTAGGCTGACAGTGTCATGTCGTGCGTAGACTTGGCTTGTTTCATGATTTCTGACTGGGGGCACACATTCTCCAGGTTGGCTTCCCGTTTTGTTAGGTAGTCGAGCCCCTGTTACGGTAGTAGCTTCAATATCATGGTTTTCAAATTCTACGGTGCCATATTGATTTTGTGGTTATTTTGGGATACTGGAAGCATTTTGCAAGCGACTGAGGTCTACATGAAATGCAGGTGAATACAGGCAAATACGGTGAAATACGGGTGTGAAATACGGTGGAATACGGTGGAATACGTAGACAGGCTGCCAAATACGTGAGAATACGTAGACTGGGCCGAAATACGTGTGAATACGTAGACCGGGCCGAAATACGTGTGAATACGTAAAGGGGGACCTTCATACAGGGAATACAGGACCTATGGGAATACGTAGGTCTACGTAGAGGTACGTAGCTGACCCAGGTATTGCTGATGCGAAGTAAGGCTGCAGAAAATAAACACCGTTGCGAATCATGATGCAAGACTTGCATTTGTTTTTGGAGCAGGCACTGACTGCGAGTTGGCGGCCGGTAACGCTTGGGAAGGAAGGAAGTAGGTAACACGCCACAGTCGGTTTCGTCGGGGTCTTTCGGGCCAATCGGCGATCCACCACAGGGCCAATCACGACCATGTTCTTCAACATCCGCTCGATCTTTGGACCAAGTTCAACAAGTTCAAGTTCGGGCGCCGTTGCTGCTGTCTGGAGTCATTTTGCAAGTATCGAACTGCAATTTCACTGCTTCTCCCAGCCAAATGCACACACGGATACACGAAGCTACACAACCTCGCAGACGGTATTCGATGCTTGTTCGGTGTCAATGAACACGGGCGTGGTCAGATACAAATTACAAAGTCCTATGGGCGTAACCAACGGGGAACTCGAGCGCGGCGCGTTACAATCTCCGTGCTAACGGAGTCAATTATGGCACTATTCAAGGCCCAATCTTCAAATGAGTGTGATACTATCCCCACCCGATATTCTGTTAAGGACCAATAGTTGGTCGGCCGCCCCAGCGAGCCAGAATTATTCTTGTCGCGGATTCGGACTCGGAGTAATCGAAGAAGTAAGATAGGCCGCATTCATATTATAGGCATCCAAGGAGGCGATCAAAAACTCTGTAACTCAACCACTTCGGAATAAAACATTCTGTCTCGCTAAAGTCTTTCAATTAGGTTGAATAATGTACAAGCAAAAAATCAGAAGGTTTGGCGAAGAATTGAGAGCTTTTTGTGTCTTGATCACTGATTCTTTCACATCAAACCCACGAAAAAGCTATCTCGTCTCTCAATTCTTGGCCAAACCTTCTGATTTTTTGCCCGAAGATTCCGAGGTCTACTCTGAAGAGGACTTTTATGAGACAGAATATTTTATTTCCATGTGGTTGAGCTGATAATGATTTTTTGGTATGCCATGGATGACTTACTTCTCGGCATGATTCGGCACTTGGATCTAATCTGCTCGTGGCTGTGCTCGCGTGTAAAGTGGTCTGATTTGAATTGTTGCGGATTATGGCCTCAGATTCTTCTTCATCCCAGACACTCATGTCCCAAGACTTGGGCCTCGACCCCAGCGACCCCCTCAACCTCCTCCTCCACAACCACTCCCAGCACGATGGCGCGGACACCGACACCGACTCGGCAAGCACCCCACCCGACTGGAATACTCTTTCCAGCATGTGGCCGCCCGTAGACGACCCCAAGATGGACTTTAACATGGATTTCGGTCTAATGGACATGTCTTTCGACCCTGCGGTTGGCATTGAGCCCACTGCTTTGAACTACAGCTATGCTGCGCCGGACCCCTTCCAGTTTACCTTTGAATCGCCCCACCAGAGCTCCCGCAGCTCGTCCGACAGCGGTTTCTACCTCTGGGTCCTTCTCCCCGCGCGCAGCATACTCCCCGCCGGCTGCATACTCTCCACCGTCATCCGAGTTTGAAGAAGATCCTGCAACGGAGCTCGCCAGCCGGGTGCGCAAGGCTGCTGGTGTCGTGCTAGCGGTCCAGATAAATCAGGAGCAGCAGCAACAACAACAACAACACCTGCAAGAGCAGCAGCTGCAGCAGGTGCAGATGCAACAGCAGCGGCATTCCCAGTCGCCGCAGCACTCGTACTCTCCCCCGCCGCCCGCATTCACCACTACACCTGTCCCCACCCCAGTACTCAACACCCCCGTCGCCGCTGCGCCGCCTTCGCGTCCCAAAACCAGCCACACCACCATTGAGCGCCGCTACCGCACAAATCTCAACGCGCGCATCCAATCCCTCCGCGCGGCCGTGCCCGCGCTGCGTGTCGTCGACCGCGCCGTGGCCCTCAAAGCGGGCGAGCCCGTCGACGATGACGGCCCCGAGGACATCGTCGACGCCCGCGGGTTCGTCGACGGCGTCAAGGTGGCGCGCAAGTGCTCCAAGGCGAACGTCCTCGGCAAGGCCGTCGAGTACATCCGTGTGCTCAAGAACCGCGAGGCCCGGCTCGCGCGGGAACTCGGCGGGCTCAAGACCCTGCTTGAGGGCCTTGTTGGGGGCCGCGAGTTGCTGCAGGAGTGGGAGCGCGAATGGACCGCGCGCTTTGGCGGGCCAGAGACGGACGAGGTCAGCGAGGGCGGTGCACCCGCGGACGCCGAGGACGCCGACGAAGATGACGAGGAGAGCGACGAGGACGGCGCCCGGAAACGCAAGAAGCCCAAAGTCGACCCGAAGCCGAAGCCGGAGCGCAAGGCTGCTAGTGCGGCGCCTGCGGTCGAGGGCGAGAAGAAGAAGCGCGGCCGCCCCGCGCAAGGTTGTGCCCCTCCCCGCCGCCGCCCTCGGCCCCGCCCTCTCGACCTCCGTGCCCATGCAGGCGCAGCAGGAGGCGCCGCACGCACAGCGGCAGTATCTCCTCGGCGCCTTTGCGCTTTTCTCGTTCTTTGCGAACGCGAACGTCAGCGTGGCGCCGCAGACGCATCACGAGCACGCTCACCAGGGCCACGTCCTGGCCGCGCGGGTGCCCGTGCCGGGGCACGCGGAGGGCCTTGGCTTGCTGCAGATGTTCCACCTCCTCGTGAGCGTCGCCGTGCTCGCGAGCGTCCTCCTGCCCATAGGGCAGAGTCTCTACGCGCGCTTGAAAGGCACACCCGTCATCGCGGTCGCCCTACCCACGGAAAAGCGGGCGGCACCGCTCCCAACACCGACATCGGAGGATGATTGCGACACCGATGCGGACACGGACCTCTCGCTGTCGACGGCAAGTATCAGCAGCGACGAGGAGACTGTTACCGCCACCCGCCTGCTCTGCACCGCACCTCGCCGCGGCTGAGGCATGTATACTCGACGGTATGTTCCGCCCAATTCCATATCTCAGCGCGAACTCATATTTTGTGCTAGGCTCGACCCCTCTGACTACCCGGCTACGCACCGCCCTCCATCTCTACACCACCATGGGAAGCGCCTCACCAGACGCGGACGACCGGCGCCTGCTGGCGCTCCTCGTGCAGGCCCGTGCCCCTCCTTGGCTCCCGCGTCGCCGGGAAGTTATGGGGCGCGGGCATGGGCCTCGAAGTCAACGAGGCCGCGCGCCGCGTCACCACCTCCCACCCCACCGCGACCCCGCCGTCGCCCCGCAAAACAGATAAGGGCGTCCTCCGCGCTCTTGAGGAGACCCTCGCGCTCGAGCGCATGCGCACCGTCGCCGCCCGCCGCTTTCACGCACGAGGTGCTCGGCGGCGAGGCCGACGCAGACTCCAGAACAGAGGAGCGCGAGCACGCCCTGGCGGCCGCGCGCAAGCTTGGCGGGCGCGTCGGCGGGCTGAGCGCACGCGTGGGGCGCGTCCTCGGTGGGGGCGACCTCGATCTTCTCGCGGACGCGGAGGACGCGGAGGGCGAGGGCGAGGACGTGGAGCGGCTCCTGCGCGCCATCGTCCTCTACCGGCGCGTCTTTGGCTCCCCTGCCCCCATCTCTGCCCCGAAGGCCAAAGATGCGGATGCGCACGCACTGCGACGCACGTTGGGGAGCAGCGAAGTGTTCGAGGACGCGCTGGTGGAGGAGGCGCGGGACCGGGTTGTAGATCTGTTGACGGGGCAGTGACAAGTTTACATGTACTTGGGCTACTGCGAGGACCTTTAGATACAATTATCTATTCCTATTCTACGCAGTGTACGGTGGATAATAAATGATGCTTTTTTGTATTCGATTGCGTTTGCGATGCGAAGTTTTGACTGAAGCCTCTGTTGCCCTGAGTGAAACGAGAATAGCCTTACGAATCTGTGTAGGGAGAGACCCATTCTCCGAGCAGTAAAAGAATGAGCAGACGTAATCATTCAGGAGAGGTAATAGGACCATACAATGCTCGTCTCAAAGCCGGTTATGGAAATTTTGACCTTTCTAGTTCCGCCATAAACAGTCCAACACGGGTCAGAACAACATATCAGCTTTCCATTATACGGCTACAGCACGCCACATCTAAACATATCCAGCGACGTAGATACAACAGAGTCTATAGTAGTAAACAAACAAACATATAACCATGATCGGTCGTCTATGCCTTTCCCTTGGTCGTCGTCTTGCTGAACAGCTTCGCCTTCTCAATCTGAAACCAGTCAGGGCCCAAAAAAGGACAGCGAAAGAAATGAAAAACGTACAGCGGCATTACTCTGCTTGACTAGATTTTTCTTGTAATCGATGATGCTGATATCTGCTTTCGTCAAATTCTTGATCGTCCGGTCCGCGACCTCCCACAGTTCCTCGGCCACCTGCGAGATGAGCCGGAAGTCGTGCGACACGATGACAACCCCGCCCTCAAACTCCTTGATCGCGCGCGCGAGCGCGTCGATCGACTCCATGTCCAAGTGATTCGTCGGCTCGTCGAGCAGCAGGATGTGCGGGTGCTCCATCGCGAGCTGCGCAAAGACGACACGGTTCCGCAGGCCGTCCGATAGCTGCTTGATCGGTGCGGTCTGGTGCGCACCCGACAGACCGAAGCGCCCCAGCTGCGACCGCCACCCCTGGATGTCAATCTCGGGGAAACGCTGGCCGAACAACTGCTGGAAGTACTCGATGGGGGACTGGTCGTACGGCAGCTGGTCGGCGCTGTGCTGCGAGTATTTGGCCAGCTTGAGGGCAGCGTGTTTGGAGACCGTGCCCTGAGACGGTTGCAGCGCACCGGTGATCAGGTGCAAAAGCGTCGACTTGCCCGTCCCGTTAGCTCCAAGGATGGCTATCCGCGCGTCCATACTGCAGCATCTCGTTAGTCCAAGGCCAATTAAGCGAAATGGTGGACTCACTCGATACCGAAGCTCAGATCCTTGTAAAGGAAGTCCTCCTTCTTGCCCGAGTAAGCGAACGCAACCTGATCGAAGGCGATGATGGGGGGCGGTAGCTTGCGGATATCCTCAAAGTTGAACCGCAACGGCTTGCCGACCTCGATCTTCTCGACGAGCCCCGCTGCCTCCATCTTGTCGATGATCTTTTGTTTTGACTTGGCCTGTCGCACCAAGTTCGCGTACGTTCCCGCTGATGCGATGAATCTATCGTAACATGAGCACCAAGCGTCGAGACCACGATCACGAAACATACTTTTTGATGTGCGCTATCTCTTCCTGTTGCTTGTGGTACGCCTTCATTGGTTCACCTCGTTCTCCTGCTTTGTTCGCACGTAGGTCGTGTAGTTACCGGCGTAGTAGGTGAGTTTCTTCTTGTTGGTAAGATCCATGATGTTGGTGCATACGCTGTCCATGAAATCCTGGGAGTGACTGGTGATGACGAGGATATGGTTGTATGTGCTCAGATACGCTTCTAGCCACACCACGGCGCCGAGATCCAAGTGATTCGTGGGCTCGTCGAGCAGCAGGAGATGGGGCTTGACAAAGAGCGCCCGAGCAAGCGCGACACGCATACGCCAACCACCACTCATGTCTTTGGTCGGCTTTTTCATCATGGTCGGCGAAAAGCCGAGACCGTGCAGGATACTGCCCGCTTTGACCTCGAATGTTGCGGGGTCCATCTCCTCGAGCTGCTCGTATGCAGCTTCGAGGGCGAGGTCGTCCACGTCGTCTGCTATGGAGAGCTCCTCGATGTGCTTCTCAAGCTTTGCGACCTTTTGCCTCGCAGATGCGACAATGAAGTCCACAGCATTCACTTCCGACGGCTCTGCCTCGCCGGAGACGAGGTAGATATCGATATGTTCCGGGATTTCAATGTCGCACGCCGCAATCGATTGTAGGAAGGTCGACTGTCGAGTAATCAGCATCCATCGCTGTTCATTAAAAAAAAACTCCAAACCTTCCCGGAACCGTTCTCGCCAGTAGACCATACCGTTGGCCGTAGTTGAGAGAGATCTCTGCGTTCTCTATGAGTAACCGTCCATGGAAAGACAGTGTGTACGAGTCGATCTTGATATCGCGCGACTTGACATCGGATACCAGCACGCCCGCCGCACTCCTGCATCGGAATGAGCACCTTATCGAGTCCGCCGCACCCAAACGTACCGGTCAGTGACTATTTTGAGCTTGGCCATGCTGGTGACCGCGAGATCTTCCTGGCTACCGGCAGCGCTCAAACTAGTGAGTGGGGTATTGGCGCTGCTGCCATTGCGTGAGCCCGTCGTGGGTGTGCCCGATGTCGAGCCGCCGGCACTCTTCTTGGCAGCCTTTTCTGCGAGCCTCTTTTGTTTGGATGCGCTAACGGGAGCCATGGTGGTATAGCCGAAAGAAAGTTATTGATTAAAATTTGATTCGAACTCCGGTACCGTCAAAACGTGATCTCTTGCTCCACTATGTACATACACAAGATATTCCTACGAAACTGTGAAATTGGAAGAGGTGCCTACAAACGAGTCAGAATTGACCCTGAAATTTGCAGGAGCTGTGCATACCTGTAAACGCCGAAATGGACCCAATTAGCGGTTTGGAGTCGCCGAAATACCTGAGGCGATAAGTGCCAGCTGAAAATAACAGTCAGGCGGGACGCTGAGTCTGGACAGCAAACTCACCAGGGGTGCCGGATTCAATGGTCCTAAAGGAGCAGTGAAGATCTGAAGTGCCAGTGGACAAAAGATTCTCACCATGAAATATTAACGGCGCTCGTCCCCAGAATCTGTGCAAGTTTTCGCATTCAGTTTCATCAGAGTAAAGGAAAGGAACGTACCGTGCTGGTCCTCGTCCACTGGTATATGGTCGACGGATGCGAATCTGTCTTAACCGTTTTCCACGCTCCCCCTACGAGCTGATCAACGCTGAGGAACGTGCCCTCAAGTCGGAGGTTGTTCTACGGGTGGATCAGACTCGTTCAAATCGTCAACCAAAAAAATAAAAACATACCCGCGGATTGGCCCCTACGAACTGCGCGACAACCGTGTTGCCAGCGTGGAACGCAGTATTTGCCACATCGATAAGCACCTGCCCAAAACTCTTCCCTATGGGTGCAGCGTCAAACACGACTCCAGTCTGGATATTTTGCATCAAACACAACTGACAGAGAAAGGCAAGGATGGAAATATACCTGAAGAGAAATGGCACTTGAGGTCAGCTCAGGCGGGGCAGCATCCGACGCGGGCGTGCCAGAAGGACTGTTGGCTAGGAAAGGCACAAGGCTGGTGTACTTTTGGATGTATGCCTCAAGGGTGACTGTCGTACACTCAGCAAGAAAATCAAAAAAAACACGGGTTAACTCACATGGTCCAAAGATTGTCGAGGCTCCTTCATACCGCTGCACAGCATATTCTTCGCGCGTGGTGATATAGTGAGCGTATGTATTCGCAGGGCCCGCGACAACAACATATGCCGAGTTGTCGATGATCCCGGAAGAGATAAGTTGAGCCCGGACCGCGTTTCTATAAGTCAGTTCAACCACGTCTTTCGTGAAAACCCTGCTCTCACTGACCGAAGTCGTCGACCAGCCATGGTCGTCAGCTCCCCTGGTACCACTACCATCACTGCATACAACGCTTAGAGTTTCGCCTAGAAATCTGGACAAGCGCGTACCAAAATTGCCAACTTTTAACATCTGTTGCTTCCTTTCAGCACACTCCATGGCAGGGAAGAAATCCTACAAACCTGAATGTCGACAGTGCTCGGCGACCACGGGTAGGGCTGACTGGCGTAGCCCTAGATCACAGGGAAGAATCCATCTCGTCAAAAGAAAATATGCCCATTCACTCACGGTATTCAGCAATATTGGCTTTGGGGCTTGACATGCGACTTGTGCAGCGGACGGAGGGGGGTGTGATGAAGGACTTGACGATGTTCCAGAAGGGATTTCTCAAGTATTCGTCGTGAGAACAATTCGACTCTGTTATGCTATGACTCACTGGCTGCTCGAATTGTCCCCCTGCGTAAAATCGAAAGATCCTGGGCCATCCGTGGTTCCCCCAGCAAACGAGAAGCCTCGAAAAGCTCAATTAGTTGGCGCGTTAAGTATTGAGTAATGCACGCACCCAACGCAGCCGGGCAGGTCTGCGCGGTGGTACCATTTGGCAGCGTGAAGGTATGATTTGCCCTATTGGAATCATCAATACCGAGAAATAAGAACGAAAATGAGAGAGAAAAAGGCTGGTGAGTACGGTCACATCGACGGTGCGCGGTGTGACTGTGCGAGATGGGATTTTGAAAGATCGGACAAGGACGAACATGTCGAGATACACATGCACGCTTCGGACAGTACCGGTAACGCTTGAGAGCGATTTCCCCAGAATTGTCTTCACCCCATCTACCTGGACCTGCGCGATCATCTGGTTTGAATGGAAGCCCAAGGAGTCGAGCCTGAACCCGGGCCCACGGCCGTGGCAGTCCTCAGCGGTGCCACCGCAGGTGGAGGTGTTCGCCTGGCAGGGCAAGCCGTCGAACGGCTGGCCGGGAGACTCGCAAAAGGCCCCGAGGCTAAGGGCCGTTAGCTTGCATTCGAGTGAGAGGGAGACGGCGCGAACGTGTTAGGGCTGGTATCCCCTACGTTGCTCTGCGCGAACCCGGCGACAAAGGTTTGGTTTCCGGGCATCGCAGTTGGCTCGATGGATGCTGCAAAGGAATTTCAGCAACGACCTTACATGAAATCCTGCCTTGCACACATTCATAAAGATAGGCAGCCATTCCCTTTTGCTTATTAGCACTTGGCAGTGAAAATCCAGAAGCAAAATCACCTTATTATCGCTGCTGACGAGAGTGTTATTCTGCCAATATTTATAAATAGAGGAATGGCTTTGAGAAAGACTCCACGCACCTCGTAGAGACTGGTCCCATGTACAGGGAAGAAGCTCAAAAACCCGCGAGGCCCAAAGTTCAGCACGCTCATAATCTTGTCCTGATCCCCGCCCTCATTCACGTACAAGGCGCGTTCCGCGGCAGGGTTCGCCAAGTAAGCCGTAGGGCTGCGATTGAGATTGCCTCCAGTGACCGAGGCTAAGGAGCAGTCAGTGTGTATTGAGCGAGAAAGAAGAGAAAACCCACTGTTGCCCACAGACAGGGTTCCGGGCGCAAGGGATGCATGGGCACGGTCAATAGCAAGAACAACACCTTGGACGATCGCGTTGTACGTTTGGGGCACAAAGCCGAGGCTTGTTACCTGGGGCAGTAAATTCTCGAGATACCCGCCCACGCCAGAATGCTGATGCGTGCTCGAAATTGCCACATTCTGTGGCCGGTGTGAAAAAAAACGCCAAGCAAATGAAAAAAAATACTATGCCTGAGCAGTATACAGCGTTCCGTACTTGGCTGCGAGTTGAGCCAGAATAGCACGACGTATACCTGTGTCTCCCATCGCGATGTCCGCATTAACAAAGACGATACGGTTAGCGGTTGCCGTAGTCTCGCCAACGATGAATGCGCGCGCACGCTGGCGTAAGTGCAACCCGCTGTCGGTCTGCGCCAGGCTCGCGTACCCCATCATGTTCGTCTCGACGACGGGGCCAGTGATATCAGCGATACCCAATCCCAAAAGATATTGCGACTGGGCCACCACATTGAGAACCAAGGCCGAGAAGGCCAGAAATGAAGACAGACGCGTCATCCTGTAGCGTCAAGAAGAGAAAACCGTCGGCTGTTGAGCAAGTAGTTATAGTATTGGCTCTGGGAACGAGCGCTGAGCACATGAGTCGAATATGATGCATGATGGCACAGGAAGCCACTACGAAGCCTCAGGAGCACATGGTGTACTTGCAGCCGGAAACCATGCTCCCGCGCGCAAATACCGCGCACTATTTGCGACAGCAAGGATCAGTTCAGCCCTAGATCAGCAGATTAGAGCAGAGGCAAATGCTTCCTCGAAGTTCACAAGCCGACAGCTAGCCCGGCCGTGGACATGCTTCATTCGAAACCGGCGCGAACTCCTGCCAGTCGTGAGGTTGTTCTGTAATGCTAGTCCCTTTTAGCTCAGACATAGCAAGTGGCCCTTCAGAAAAGCGGCCAGAAAATCGGATTCAAACAACTGGAAATCCAAAAACAGAACGAAGAAGCTCGCAAGAACAGAACTCTATCATCATCAAGTCGGCCGATGGCTCCGAAGATCACCAACGCGATCACGTGCATAGCTTCAACCCACCTCCACGCCACTTCTGCCGCCACTGCCAACAAAGTGTTATGGATTCTGTCCTAATTTGTTTCCAGAACTTCCAGCCCAATTCACCGCTAAACTTTGGGACATCCCCACCATCCCCATGGCTTCCAGTCTTTGCCCGGCAAAGTTACCCGCATCATTGTTCCCCCAGCACGAGTCATTGTAAACCGCCGAGGAAACAGACGCTCACAGAAAGTCACCTTAGACGACGTGCGATCGTGGGGAGTCAAGGGCGCCACCGAGCTGATATACGCGCAGGCCAGATCTCCCAGTGGAGCGCAACCAGCATTCTGCCTCCGACTCTTGCCCAATGTGGAGAAGATAGACAATAGGCTCTCTGAGGAATTTCGCACCTATGCCAGGCTGTTGAAGGATGCATGATTCCACTCCGCACACCTCACCCGTCTTGAAGGGGTACTCGTACCATACCACTACGGGATGTGGCTCATGGACACTGGCGAGGGGAAGGTTCTGTTCAGCATTACAGAATGGGGCGGGCCTTGTTGGAATTAACTCTCGCATTCCAAAATCAATACCGAAGCGCATAGGTGTGTCTTGTGTCTCTTTGCATGTCGTCTAAGACTCATTTCTACGCAGGATAATGGTTGGGCGCACCACCGAAGCCCTACATGATTGCGATATTTATCACGGCGAACTTGAGTCTGAACAAGAATTCAGACACGTCGCCATCAATGTCTCTACCCCAAATCTTGACCGACCCGAATGGCCAAGCTTCATGTTATATTGTGGGCTTTTCGGAAGCGTCTGCCAACCATCGATGCATGCGCAAGCTCCCCCTCCTCCCGCTCGACTCGTATCCGAGCGAGGAGATTGTAGGATGACGAGTTTGCAGGTACACTCATTGGGCTGAAATTCACCCAACCATATTATAACAAGACACCGAGTGCGCCGTTTTCATAGTTTTTGCCAGTTCTCTAATTATTCATATCCAGCCACACGCGCTTTAGAGGCTGTTGACTGGTATACCGAGTATTCCAAAGCTCCATCCTGAAGTGGGCAAATTGGACATCCTAATTGCGCAACGAGCGAGACTTTACCCGGACCACTGACCCGTATATCCTGAAGTTGCTTTTCCCTTCGACAAGCCCGACCAAAATAATCTCTACGCCAAGGCGACCATAACGCGTTTGCACGACGCCGAAGAGGAAGCGAAGTGGCAGGAGACGAAACCGTTCCAGGTTTCCGTTCCGGCTCTTCGAGCCCATGTCAGACCGTTTACAGCCCGTCATCGATAAACTGCGTTTTACGAAGCATGGAGACTCGGCATCTCAATCTAATAGTGATTGAGTTCGCTCGCATGTATATCTCTCCAGAACGTGAATTTTGTGGTTGCGACGCGTCTAAAACCAAGCAAGGACCGGAATTGGTTGACCAGAAGCAGATAATGCATATGTTCCCTTGGGCCGACTTGAGAACGCCTTGAGAATAATTTCTTGAGCTCAGCTTTTGGCCAACGTTTCTGAAGGACATGATTGACACCCTTCGCCTCCGCAGCAGTTCACACTCCAGCGAGAGGAGGTGCCACCGATGCTCAAGACGACTCGAAGGACGAAGGGGCCTTCACGGACGGCCTAGCGACATCGTTCTCTCCCGATAAGCCTCCAGCCGCGCGCGCAGCTCTCAGACCAGTGTTGTGGCCAGGAAATATTCGTGTTCTTCAACCCAACCAGTGGGCTACTGCGCTGTACATTGTATTGTATACACTATTTTTTAGCCGAGCCCACTACCTTAAATTGCAGGTCTTCGAGGGCGGGCCGCTTCCCTGGGTGCCGCATATAGAACGGCCACTCATCTTGCCACGGGTCCGGTACCGTCAGCCACTGGCCGAGCTCCAGCCCGTCGGCTACCATCGCTTCGCGTCTCGCAACATCCTGTGGCCTCTCTTCCAACTCATCGTACTTCTTCCACGTCTCGGTACTGGCCCGGTAGATACGACCAATCAGCAAGCACCGGTCAGTGCCAACCTCCTCCGGAGTGGTCTGCACTGTGTCAGAAAGACAAGTCAAGTGGGAAGGCGAAGATTATTGACCTTGGGCCACACGACGTGCGTAAAGTAGTCCCGAGTGATAGAGCAAGGCATCTTGTCAAGCGACTTGTTGCGCTTGTCCACAAAGATTTTAATCGGAATGACAATGGGTTGCGACCAGGGTATGTTTTGTGCGGTGTCCGGATGCCTGTGGAGCCACGCCTTTCCTGCTTCGCTGGAAACGACCCATCCACCAATCTTGATCATCTAGCAGAAGCTTAATTGGGTGCATTCAAGCTACTTTTATCCGCTGTACGTACCTTGTTCGGCGGGTGGCGGATCAAGACACGTTGATGATATCACTGCCTCGTGACCATTAAACACATCTCCCTAGGCTCGTGAAACCAGCCCGGCCCGGTGAAATTGATGCCATCGTAAACTCAGGCATTCACCGGGACAGGCTGGGCCCCCATGTCGCCTGTTTGGCAGATGGCAGATCTCTCCGCCATTTCAGACGCTTGACTTAGAAATAAAATGGAAACGACGCTTTTGCAACTCACGAACTACACAGCAGAGCCGGGGGGTGTCTGAGGCAAAGATGGATAACTTTTCATTCTCTATCCATTGATACCCCCTTCATTTTTTCTGCCGTCCAAAAACATGTTGGTATCAATGGATAGAGAATCCAAAGTTATCCATCTTTGCCTAAGGTACTTTGAGACTTTTTTTTAAGGTATTCGGCGCGTTTGTTCTAAGTCGAAGGTCTGAAATGGCGGGGCGGAAATCCATCACTGAAACAGGCGACATGCGGGCCCAGTCCGTCCACAAGGTTACCTGTTGTTTGACGTCCCATCATTATTTGCTCCGATGTTGTAGCTATTTGTTCTCTATCCTAATCCGTCGCCGTTCCCACCCGCTCTGTCTTGTAACCGAGTGGACGTCGACTGGCTTGCGAGTCTAACATCTCCCCAGAATCCTAATAGTATTACTAATAGCTCACAAGTCGCCCGTCTTTCGCGCATCTACTGGATGTTATTGCGAGAGATCGACCAGAGCAGCCCCCGACCATTCCAGCTGAACTATGGCAGCTTGTGACCGCCGCATGGGCCCCGGAGTCGCATGCCCGCCCAGCATCCACGAAATAGCCGCTGCGTTGGAAGGCGGCCTCGCAACGGTCCCAGGACTTACCACCTGATACGATGTTAGTTCATCCGCTCCGTTCAAAACATGGGCATTGCAGCGGTTGCGATTCCTGTCAGAGGAACCGACGACGAACGTGGGCTATCGAGCGCTAGTTGACTGTCTCCCGACCCCGGAACGAAACTGGTTCCTTGGGCGTCTGTGTTTCAAACGGCATTGGATATGGGTTGGGCAAGTACTCCCTGCTCGGCTCTCGCTCTCGTAGATGCTATCTGCAAATTGGGCGATCCAGGTCTCGACCACCAATTCGTCCACTTTCGTGGGGTAACACACCGATCCTTCACGTACATATTTACATTTTTTCTTACATACACCATATCATTATTGAATTCCATGTTGCCTACGTCGTTTTGATCTTCATGTGCACGTTCTTCGCGCGTGTGAGCTGGTCGTAACCTGGGCACATCCATAGTCAGATAAAGCAACAAGACACGCAGGAAGAACGCACCAAATTTACTCAAACTGACACCCCGCCCGCTATTCTTCACCCCCGTCCACGCGAGCGCGGGGTCGAGGTAATCGCACCTAAAAAAATTGCATTCACTTATCTATTGAATTGCAGATCGAAGAATCGTCGCTTACCGATTCAAAAACACCGTCCCGCACTCGAGCTGGTCCTCGAGTTTCAGGAACGCCTCTTCAGACTCGGGGTGCTCTGCCGCGTTGGTCCAGATAGAAGCGGTGAGTCCGTAGGGAGAATCGTTCATCAGCTTCACGGCCTCCTCGTCCGATTCAACCTGGGTGGAACGCTCAGCCGGCAAGATATTCACGGGTACGAGACAAATATTACTTTCTGGATTCCGACGACGGGGCCGAAGGTCTCTTCCTGCGAGCATAATTAAATCCAAGTACACGGCATACTCGACAGACGTGTGCGCACCATCATGATGTCCATAGCTACGTGTTCGTGTGAGTGGCAGATGAAGGAAAGGATATACGGGGCGGGAATAGCACTCACTGTGATTGACATCAACGAGTACCTGAGGTGCCACATAGCATGTATCCCTGATGTGTGTGAGTGCGAGACCTAAATTAACATGAAATAAAACTCACGGCTTGGCCGCGCGGAAGAGGTTAGGCGGGACCAGCGCCTTGGCACCGGCCGCGACAGCATCTGCGACCTGCTTTCGGATGCGTTCTGCGCTTGCGAGGCTCACCACAGGCCCGAGGGTCGTGTCTGACCGATTTGGATCGCCG
This sequence comes from Mycena olivaceomarginata, assembly GCA_029378375.1. Taxonomy (NCBI): domain Eukaryota; kingdom Fungi; phylum Basidiomycota; class Agaricomycetes; order Agaricales; family Mycenaceae; genus Mycena; species Mycena olivaceomarginata. The sequence goes on from JARKIC010001051.1 coordinate 107,821, forward strand.
AGTTTGTACTTTTTGACTATTTCCACAGCCTTTGAAACAAAGTCGTCGAAGACCGACTCGTGAACATATATCCGCTGCGAATTGATATGAATAACAAGTTTCGGGGACGAGATAAATGCGTTTTACCTCGACAGCGCAGCAGCTTTGACCGGAATTGAACATGGCCCCGTCAACGAGTTCCGCGGCAGTGTAGTCGAGATCCGCATCTGCGCGCACATATGCGGGGTCTTTGCCACCAAGCTGTGCGAGATTAGGCCGCGTTTAGGCAGATCAAGACAACAAACCTCGAGTGCCACGCCTTTGAATCCAGGGGCGCTGACTGCGGCTTCCTCGACGGTGCGGCCACCCGCGACGCTTCCAGTAAACGAAACAAAGTTGACTAGGGGATGTTGGATAACCTGCTTGGTGAGCTCAGGGTTGAGGTGCAGAGGGATAACGACGTCTCTGGGCACGCCGGCACGGTGGAGACCCTGTGCCAGAATTAATTTTGCACGAGGAGAAGGACGAGATGAATACACACGAGAGAGAACCGCTCTGCGCTTAAGGGTGTCTGCGGAGATGGCTTGTAGAGAACAGCGTTACCGGCAATAATTGCCGGAAAAACAGAATTTATGGCGGTCAGATACGGGAAGCTGTAAATTATTTAGGACGCTGAATAGGTTAACTCGGGGAGCGACTGACTTCCAGGGAGCAATAACCAGAACCACGCCGAGCGGTACCCGTTTTATGAAGCGACGGAAGCCTGGCTTATCTGTATCCTCGAGAGGAATGTCCGAGAGGTTCGACTCGGCAATAGAGAGCATGTATCTTGCGCGCTCCAGGAAACCGCGCATCTCGCCCGCACCCTGGGAGATAGGCCGACCCATTTGTTTAGCGAGTTCTGCGGGGACTCTTTCGCCCATGGTTGTGAATTCATCGATAAACTTCTGTCCTATTAGTCTCGTAAACCAGACTTTCCAGCGAAACAAGTCAGTCGCTCTCCAATACCTATCGCGATCCTCTCAGCAAGGGGTACAGCTGCCCATTCTTTCTGTGCCGCGGCAGCACGCACGATTGAAGCATCTAGAGCTTCGCTGGTCGGATAGGTCCGCTGAATGACGGGTAGCAAGTCAATGGGACTGATGGTAGTCTGTGCAATCGCTGGGTCGGCCATGATGATGGGGGTACGAAGCAAAGAGAATAAACTCAGAATTTATACTTGCAATCGGCAGTTTCGGACTTAGCAGAGATGGGTCACGCGCGCGACGCGTACCCTAGCTGCTACCACCATGACCTCTGTATTCTCCCCCCCGGGCTTTGATTTTTCCAACACCTTGCGGTATCTGTATTGCTTGGACTCTCTGTAGTGGGTTCTAATTGTATCCAGGAACAACTTCTTCGCAGAAAAGGGTCTGCCTTTGCCCAAAGCAACGAGCACGGGCACAACCATCGTGGGCTGTCTTTTCGAGGATGGGATCGTACTGGGCGCAGACACGCGGGCAACTGAGGGCCCGATTGTTGCCGACAAAAACTGCGAGAAAGTGCGCGTCGTCCGCGCCATTCTAGACCGATTTTGACGAGTCTGCAGATCCACTATATCACGGACAACATCCGCTGCTGTGGCGCAGGGACCGCGGCCGACACCGAATTCACCACTGCCCTCATATCCTCGAATATGGAGCTGCATTCCCTCTCAACCGGCCGTAAGCCGCGTGTCGTGACCGCCATGACCATGCTCAAACAAATGCTATTCCGGTGCGTATCTCCCATATGCGTATACATGCGCATATACCCATTTCCATCACAGGTACCAGGGGCAAGTTGGTGCAGCACTTGTATTGGGCGGCGTCGATGCCACTGGCCCGCATCTCTTCACCATCCACCCGCACGGCTCAACTGACAAGCTCCCCTACGTCACCATGGGCTCCGGCAGTCTCGCTGCCATGGCCGTCTTTGAGAGCGGGTGGAAAGCCAACATGTCTGTACGTTCTCGTGCTTTATTCACTTCGCTTCAGTTGGATTTACTTTTTGTTCAGCGGGAGGCCGCCCTGCAGCTCGTCAAAGACGCTATTTCTGCCGGTATCTTCAACGATCTTGGGTCCGGCTCCAACGTTGATGCGTGTATCATCACCGCCTCGCATACTGAGATGCTGCGCAACGTCGAGATGCCCAACATCCGTGTGCAGAAGGAGCGCCAGTACGGTTTCCGCCGTGGTACCACTGCATGGAAGACGGAGAACATCCGCAGTCTCGTTGTTAGCGAGGAGGTCACCTTGCTGGGGACCGGCGACGAGATGGACACTACGTAGCAGGCAGGCAGAATTTAATCCAATCGTTTTCGCAATATTTTCTGCCCAAGAGATACAGAAACTACATTCTTCATCTTCCCTCACGGATCCCCCGCCGTTCTCGAGCCTGAACAGCCGGAGCTTGCCGCGTCACAGTCATTGTCAAGGCTTTCAGGAAATTTTCCTATTTTGGAAATGGGAGGTGTTTGGCTCGCTGAAGGATGCCAAATAATACTTTGTCAAAAGCCTCCACGGAGTCTTTAGCTGGCTGCTCAGTAAGCCTCGGTGGTCGGGCGGCCTAGCGAGATCTTGGTAATGTTATATTATTTTCGCGATTTCTTTGCAGTTACACGCCATAGCGTGATTTGACACCGTTTTGGCGACATGTTACTAATCCCCTTAAATATATGAGCTAGCGCGGTCGCTGTCCGCGGAAAGCAAGATGCTTGATTTCCGTCTTGTCTTTCTTTTCGCCGCGCTTTCTGTCGCGGCGCAACAGACCCCGTTCTCGACAGCCTCGGAGTCGCAATGGACGGAATTCCACCACCCCATCAAGAGCGTCGCTGTAATCGGGGCAGGGCCCGCGGGATTGCAGGCGGCGGCGAAACTCGTCGAGCATAATTTCACCGTCCGACTGTTTGATCGCTCGCCCGGTCCCGGAGGAAACTGGTTCTACACGGACGAGACCCCGGTTCGCGAACCGTATCCGTGCGTCTCATTTTTCCAGCCTCGATGGTTTATCTGATTCGATCTCTCAAGTGACAAGCCGCTCGACGAGACGCCACATGTTCCTAAGAACCTCCCGGCTACGCGATACTACAAGGAGGGGGACGATGGGATTAGTTTGGAGGATAGATGGAAGGAGCATTGGCAACCGCGGCCGGTGTGGGAGAGTCTACACACCAACTCTCCGGCCGTCAGTAAAGACGCTCCACTCGATCCTCATTTCTAATCTTTGGTCTAGGTTATCACTGAACTCACTGACGTCCCGTACTCTGCGGATAAAGTATGTTAACGCGCGTTTTTATGTTTATTCATTAATTAATGTTGCGCAGCCATGGATTCTTTCCAACCACGACATTCAGCGACATGTCCGCGCCTACGCCTCCCTCCACAACCTCAATGCAAACGATTATCAGACTGATTCACAAAGCGCCCCAGTAACATCGTACTCGACGCGCGTCGAGAGCTTGCGAAAAATACAGGCTACGCACACGTGGAGGCTTACCCTCCGCAAATTGGAGCGTCTGCCGGAATCGAACCGAATCAAGGCGCACTGGTGGACTGAGGACGTTGACGCCGTCGTACGAAAATCCCGGATAGACGGTGTAGTAGCCCTAACATACCCCGACAGGTAATCGCAACGGGTCCCTATGGCTCGCCCCACGTTCCTGAGATTTCAGGGCTTCTGGAGTGGAGCAAGGTCAAAGATGCAGAACAGCACCACAGTGTGTATCATTCACAGTCGTATCGTCGGCCGCAGCGCTACGAAAACAAGGTATGTCCCTTTATTTCTTTCTTTCGTCGGACTAATGGGGGCCCATTGCAAGACCATCCTTATTGTGGGAGCATCAGTATCTGCATCTGAAATTGCTCGCGACATTGCACCATATGCGCGTCATGTTCTTGCCAGCATCAGGGTCAGGTCTTATCTTTTCAGAGTAGGGCTGTTTTGACGCTCCATATCTACAGCCACACGAGAACATACACCCTTTCAAGTTGCGCAGCTTGCTTCGCTTCCCGAATGTGACGGAGTTTGTTCCCGAAATCGACCATTTCGGAGCACTCGCTGCACACGACAAGGGTATCAAGGACGGGGAGATTCATCTGCTCAACGGAACTGTACTCCATGGTATTGATGAGGTATGTTTGGTGCTCGAAATATCTCGGTGCGAGGTCTGAACAACTTCAGGTCATCCTTGCGACAGGATTCGTCCGTTCCAACAAATTCTTCCCCCAGTAGTAAGTCTTCTCGTGCTGTGAAAAATATTTCGCGCCCTCACGCCTATTGAACACCAGTACCGACGATGGACAGCCTGCCGATCTCCACTGGACTGGGCATTACATCCCCGATCCCACATTGGCTTACACCAACGGTTGGTTTCACTGACGAGCGATTACCAGCCAGGACGCTGATCACGTCTACGTTTTCAGTTCGCCCGTGGACGATCGGAAAGTATCAATCCTATGCGTTCGCCAAAGTTTGGGAAGGGACAGCGCATCTGCCGACGCAGAAGCAAATGAAGGCAGATTACGACATTGGAAAATATCATTTCGGGGGGCTTGTTCGGCACGGCGCCGGCGGAAGGCAAGTCAAGCCACATTTTCTGTGTTCGCGCTGTGGCTAAAACTGGTGATCAGCACTCTTCCGGCAATACGTCGCTTGGCTCAACAACGAATCGCTGCTAAACGGCGGACGATTCGTAGAGCCATGGCCGCTAGAGTGAGTTTTGCGATACCTACATTCCAGCGTAACCGCTCATCGACTTTCCATCTAGGAAACGCGAGGTTTTCGTGTACTATTCCAACGTGGAATGGATCAAGGTAAGGGTGATCCCAGATGCGTACATATGCCAGTGCTGACACCGATTTAGGGATATGTGGGCTTACAGAATTTCACCGACTTTGAGAAATTGCCTTCTCGAGAGTGGGATTCCAATGAAGCCGCTTGGGAAGCGATGGTTTATGAAGATTTAGAATGGTAATCTGCTTTTGCTGTAAGATGTATTGTCAACGTTCCAGTTTTCCCAGTTCACGCTCGGGTTGAACTTCAAATAAATTCGGTTGTATTCGCGGTGGGATATGCCTTTGATGTTCGTGCATAAAGATTTTCCGAGTCCGGGCCGGCCGGTCTGTAGTTGGCGCTCGCTGTTGGCTCGCTGTGTAAATGTAAATATGTCGCTCCCGCGGCTGATGTTCTAGATGTTCTGCATCTTCCGTGCATGCACATCTCCTTATGACGCAATACCCGGTGCCCCGAACAAAGAACATAACTCATCTCACTACCTCTGAGTTCCTCCTCTTTTTCCTGCCCCTGCTTTCCACCCACTGGATGCCATCGACATGTAAAGAGGTGATTCGCTACCTCCGCGTCTGCCTCTTACCCAGGCTCCCGTACGCACCGTCTCGCACGGACCCTCCTGATGCACTTCGTTGCGCAACAGAGATAAAGTCACAAAAGCCACAAAAAATATAAGATGATCTTCGAGATCCACAACTCGCGGGACCTCGCTGTTGAAACAATTGGTGGACTGGTGAACAGGGGCATTTTTTGTCTTCCACGTCTTGGTGATTTGTTTTCAAGTTCGGAATCGAAGGCAGTCGTGTAAGGCTGTACTCTTCTGAATTCTGCTCTCTTCCCAAATAGGTGTCTGAGTAAATGCGAGCTTTCGGGTGGGAGATCGGTGAGCCCTTCATTAGATTCCGGGGTCGTAGTAATACAATTAGAACGCAGTGAGAAACACTACAGCAAGTAAGAAAGAAGGATAACAGTCTCGATAGCGTCGATAGCGTATGCGGAAACAAGGATAACAGGTTCGAAAGCGGGCGCACACGGAGGTATCTGCAGATATAATGCACCGCGTGTAGCAAAAAATCTGGATCTGACTCTTTGAGCAATCTGGCGTGCGGCCGCGGCGGCCAGAACGGGCTGTTCGCTGCGTTCCAACTCGCTTGGAGCGTTCGGCTTGGGATACTGGCCACGCCGGATAAATCGGTAAACTGGCTTCGCGTCAAGCGGAGAATATGGCGGGGATGCTTTCTAACGCAAGGGCTATGTCGTGAATGTTAGGGTCGGGCGCGAAAATCTGGCACCCATCCGGCGGTTACCAGGTCCCATAGTGCAGCCGACATATTCGAAGGCCGCTCAGGTCGATCACCTCCGATAACCTTGAGCATTGCAGCCACATCCGGTAAATTAGCGAACGGTGGGCTACCAGTGTACAGCTGCGATCTGTCAGTTCAACTATATCCACCGAGATATCGAGTTAAAAGCACCTCCAGGCAGACGCATGCATAGGCATACACGTCGCTTGCTGTTGTCCGTGAAAATCTCTCACAGCCGAAAGATTTCGGTTGAATTAGCTTCTGGTGCCCACCATCGGACACTCCCACCGTGGTTCGAGCTTGACGTGAGCCCCCCCACAGTCGAATCGGCCTCGAAGATAGTGGTGGTCAGTCCGAAATCTGCCAGACACGCGTTCCCGTCGTCGGAAATCAGAACATTCGTCCCGCGCAGGTCGCCGTGAACAATATTCATGGCGTGAAGGTAATCAAGACCCTGCGCGATTTCATGCAACTGTCGCGCATGTCATGAGGAGAGCACCAACGGAGATATGTAAAAATACTGACCAAGCGATTTACGTCCCCGCGACCGTGATCTCGTATATACTTAAGTACAGTCCCATGCTTCATCCAAGGCGAAACCATGCAGAATGAAGGAGCGAAAGTCGAACGATCGATACCCAGCAGAGGAAGGATGAAACGGTGGCTGAGACCCTGCCAAACTAGCGCCTCCTTGTAAAATTGCTGTGATGCAGCCCTGAGCTCCCAGAGATACGAGGGATGCGTGAACCTTACCAAGCGGTTACGGTGCTGTAGTGGAATCCGCCGTAAATGTCCTGATGCGCTTTAGGGCAACCATCCTCCTTCATATGAAGCCTGATAGACGTCACCGAACCCTCCACCGAATGTTGGATACTCGTCGTGATCGTTCACACCGCTGATGAAAAGGGAAGGATGGCAGATGCTCCACAGCCTCGGAAACTTTCTGCATTAGTTGCCGAGCTTTTGAACGGTAAGCTGCATTCTGAAGTGTTCCCCGATTCAGGACCTATCCAGGAACATCAAAGAAATGAAAATGATGAGGATAAGAGAAAATCGTACATCCTGAACGGCATCGACGAATAATTGGGCATCCCTCCCTTCAAGTCGCCGGGCCGCGCGCCTGGCCTCCCGAGAATCAAGAACAAGGGCGAGAAATGTTCCGGCCTGCTTTTCAACATCTCTCAACTTCTCACGTTGTTGAGTAGAAGAATTTGAGAGTCCTTGACGATCAGGCAACATCAACAGCTGTTGGTGCTCCCAGCTTTCCAACAGACTATTGACTATGATGGTCACCCTCCGAGCGAACGCGCTCCTCGAGCTGAGTGGAAGGATTGTGTAATACGGCCGGGTCTGCAGGCTGGACGGACAAATCGATCTCCGCGACAGCATGCTGAACATCGCCCGTGTCAAGGTCCCCGCGGATTGAGCGACGCAGAGCAGAGTGTAATGTTTTTGAGGAACGTTACTGGGGCGCCGTTGCCGTCGGGGTTTAACGGTGTGTGTTCGCCCCGATGGCAACGTGGGCCGCCGCGTCACCGAGGTGCTGCCTGGAGGGGGGTCGGCTTCCGCCCCTCGCCCAGTGCCCTCTGTTGGATCTAGAGTATGAGAATCCTATACATCAGAAAACTGCCTCATTCCGTATTTTAACATGGGTGCACCTACCAGCAGTTGTATTCCACCGTGTTATATGTGTTCGCCCCGATGGCAACGTGCGCCGCCGCGTCACCGAGGGGCCGTCCTCCTTTCTGGAGAGAGATCAGCTTCCACCCCTCGCCCAATGCCCTCTGCTGGATCTAGAGTATGAGAATCCTATACATCAAAACTGCCTCATTCCGTATTTTAACATGAGTGCACCTACCAGCAGTTGTATTCCACTGTGCTATAGGTCGGTGCATTCTTCCCGCTAACGAGATTCCATGCACCACCCAAGGCGAAAGGTTCCCAATCTTGCTGTGCAATGAGGAATTCCAAGACCCGTTCGCTTAGATCGTAATCCGCTGATGACTTGTGGGCGGGGTGAGAGCCTAGCAAACCAGGTCGAAAGATTATAGCCAACGCTACGGCCTGAGTAAGAAGGCGGAAGGGAGGATTGTAAAATTCGGCGAGCGACAGACCTCTTGCAGTCATAAAGTTTTTATCCGACTTGCGAGCAAACACAGAGAGCAAATCGAGTATATAGAGGAGCAGGTATTGGTTGGCACGAGGCATAGAGCGAATCAAGCGTTTATATGTCGCAATAACTTCGTCCTGGTCGAACGGTTGTTTTGCTGGATCGTGAATTAGCATACTAGCAATCGGGAGTCTAGAGTCTTACCGAGAGTGTCTCGGACCTTTTCCCCTGCGGTTAAGCAATTTTCTGGAGAGCGACGAAGAATGACGTACAGCATGATACATAGCGCGAGGAATTACGGGTTCCTGGCAAGAATAAGCGGAAGCAAAGGAAGGGTGGTTTCAAAAGATTCACAGGCAGTTGGGTGAGATATTTGCGGAGACGCTGGCGATATCATACTAGAAAACGATGAGCTCTACCTAAACCCTGAGTGGAAGAAGGACTCGCGGTGGTATACGATTCTTGTTTCCAGGCAATAACATGTTTGCCATACTAAACAGAAGGAGTAGCAGTGAATACGTAGACCAATCCAGATGGACGATACGCACCCGGGGTGGTGCTTCAAGAGCGCCTGCAGTTTCTTCCATCCGCTCATCCGAACCAGCCACACTAAACGTCCCTGGTATCTCCGTGGCTGGACAAAAAGTGTGAGGCCAGATGTTTCTGCCACAGACTCGCTGAAAACGGTACCGTTCTCCTTGAGATATAATCCGCTGCGTAGGTAGAGTTGAGTGTCATAGGCTCAGAGGGCCTTGGAAGAAACGCACCATTGGGCCACGACGATCGGAATATAGCCCCAAACATACAGTTCTCCGCTAGTATTACTTGTCGAAATTTGTAGGCTTGCGTATTTCAAGCTCTCCTTCAGAGGCGTCCCGAAAACAGTGCGCACCGGTTCTGTTGTTTCCGGTTGCAAATTGTGTGCCTAGAGACCGTGCGACCGACGCACTCTGGGTGGAAGTGAAAGCGCCGATCGCCTTTCCGAAACGGGCTTTTTCAAGGTTTGCCCACCATGTCTTAAGGCCAGTGACTTTGGAGGCCCGGGGTGGCTGCGCTGGTTTGGAAGGCATGTTGCAGGAGGAGTATTGCGTCTCTGTCTCTTGAGCGTCTCACAACAGCAGTGCACGTCACACCCGTCACTGTTTGAAGTGCTTACGCCACTGCTGTCGATACTTGTTCTCACCTCGTTACTTTTCTATCAGTTGTTGCTTCCGTCTACTAGGTCACTTGAAATCTTTTGAACATCTCCTCTAAGTAATCAATCAAACGAAAAACTGTAAAAATAAGGTCGAGCGTTTTGGTGACCACCATAATCGTTGTTCCGCTGAGGCTACAGCTTTACGGGACAAGATAGTCAAATTCCCGCCGGATGGAGCGGCAGAGGAATATAGCAGGATTCGAACAGAAAAGCTGTGTCCTGTCATGCTGCATGTATCCTACAGCGCAGAGCACGGCAGTCACCGCCCCGTGCTTTGATTGTCCACATCTGTGAGGTAGAAATAGAATGTGATAATATTGTTCAGCTTTGTGGACGGTTGAGAACCTGGACCTCGATCTTTCGCGTCCCCCAAGCAGATAAGCCGCGTTATGTGGTTCTGTTATTTACTCACGTGACGCTACACGGTGCTGAAACGTTTCAAATTCCAACAGCCGAAAGAGTCGGAAAGAGGAAAGACGCCCTGACCCAACGCCTATGACTAGCTCTGGAGGCTGAGCCTGCGATGATATTTTTCCTGATCATTTTTCGGGTAATATGTTCGAGCGCCGAATAGCGAACAGTACTGTCCGATCCTTTGCCAAGATGGAATTGCGGCCAACACGGCCGCCGATTCGGGAATATAGCTCAGTGGTGACATCCATGACTCCAATAAAAAGCGTAGGTGAACCTCAGTGTCGCCCGTCCCGCCGCCGGGGGTGCCCTGTCGGCCGTACTTTCGCTTGCGGAGCAAATAGCCTCGTATCAAGCGGGAGGTGCTGGGGTCATTGCAGGAATGCTTTCCAACCCGACGGTTATTTCGTGGATGCTTGGTCGGAGATGCGACTCATGGACCCATGCAGCGGTCACGAGCTCCCACAGTGCAGCTGAGGTGGTCGAGGGTTGCTCAGGTCGATCTCCCGCAATCACCCTAAGCATTGCCGCAACATCCGGCAGGTGCGCGAACGGTGGGCTGCCAGTAAACAACTGAGATTTATTAGTAAAATCTCCACAGAGAATTTGAGATGGGAAAGCACCTCGAGGCAGACACACGTTGGCATCGTCGGAAATCAGGATATTAGTGCCGCGTAGGTCGCCGTGAACGATATTCAGAGAGTGAAGATAATCGAGACTTGTGCAATTTCGAGCAGCTGTCGCGTGTATGTTGAGTATAGAACCAACAGAGACATTTAAACCTACTAGCCAATCGATTCACGTCCCCACGACCGCGATCTCGTAGATACTCGAGTACAATCTCGTGCTTCATCCAGGGCGAAACCATGCAGAATGACGGTGCGAACGTTGAACGATCGATGCCCAGAAGAGGAAGAATGAAACGATGGCGGAGACCCTACCAGACCAGTGCCTCCTTGTAGAATTGCTGCTATAGATGAGTTCTGGCCAGAGTTATGCAGAATGGGAACGGACTCACCAAGCGGTTACGATGCGTAGTGGAATCCGCCGTGAACGTTCTGATGCGCTTCAGTGCGACTCTCTTCCCATCGTAGGAAGCCTGATAAACGTCACCGAACCCTGCACCAAATGTGGGATGCTCATCGTGATCGTTTACACCGATGACAAAAAGCGAAGAGGGAAGTTGCTCCCCAGCCTCGGCAACCTTCTGCATCAATTGGCGAGCTTTTGCACGGGACCTTGCGTCTGGAAGGGTCCCCCAATCGAGTACCTATGCACCGAGGTTAGAAGGATATAAAATGAAGAGAAGAAGAACGGCAAACATTTTGAATGGCATCTACGAACGATTGGGCGCTGCTCCCTTCGAGTTCCTGGGCCGCATGCCTCGCATCCTGAGAATCAAGAATGTGGAAACGTCGCGATCTGCGCTTCGACAGCTTTTGAATTCTCGCTCGCTTGACTAGAGGGAAGTTCTTAACGGTCCCCGTCTGGCGCTACGATCGTCGAGAGCAGGCTTCGGCGTTCCCAACTCGCTAAAAAACCCTCGATGTTCTAAGCGGGCGTGCACTCCCATTGCCGTCCTCGCCGCTGTCACAGACTTGAGCAAGATCCTCCGCTGCTCTCAACTGCTGCTCCTGGAGCAGACTCGCCTCGCTCAATTTAATTGCCTGGCTTGAATCGCGTTTGTGGATAATATACTCATCGAGCGCATCCTCGTCCTCCTGAATCATGAGTTGCGGCCGGCGCGTGAGGCGCACCTCGTGGAGCCGTTCCTCATCCCGTAGCATACTGGTGATGTCCTTCGCTTTGGTGCGGACATTCGAGCCACTCTCGTTTCCTCGCTCGTCGAAGTACTGAAACTCCTCTAGTGTCTCGACGATCTCTAGATTTCGTTGGAAGTGAGATATGGCCTGATCCACGCCCTGGTACAGGAGATAGTCGAGCACGAGGAGACTCTGGTATTATAGTCATTATCCTAGTTATTTAACTTGAAAATTCCTGACAGGCAACGGACCTTGAAGACAGGCTAGTTCTTACTCTTGTCACCTAGTCGTTTGGCAAGCATATCCACAATCTCGGTGCCGTTGGCGCGCATGTAAGTCAAAGGTAATTCATCTGGGGCTCGGTGGGACCCTAGGGGTCGTTGGAGGTCGCTCTGCGGACCGCCACTTGTGCATGGGAGTCGCCCTTGGTTTAGTTTTTTATCTTCCGGATGGCGCTCTTGCCAAAGTCCATAGAGGTAAGACGAGTGAATTTGGCGCCAAATCAATCAATGCGTTGACGCCGGCACATCTCGTTCGAAGAATCGTCTGAACACGAGAGGGGTGGAAATGTACTCTATACACGGTGGAGTGTAAATTTATGGACTTTGGATTTTAGGCGCACTACACTTACTTTCTTTACTCGATGGACTAACGAGCTCATCGGACGCGTCGAAACGCGTCGCTGCTGGAGTTGGACGCAAGAGGCGAGTACGATCAGACAAGGCGTGACAGACCTCGTCGGGTGCTTACGATGACAGACGCTCACGCAGCCTTGCTGCTTCCAACCTCCAAAGCGTTAATCCGGTATCTTCCACTCCATTTAAAATAGTAAGGTATGTAGCGTGAAAGACTAGAGCAATACAAAAAAGCATACAAAGTGGAAAAAGAACCACCACAACGGAACGGTACTGAACTGTCCAGATCAGACATTGAAGAACGGCTGCTCATTTTGCTGCTGCTGCGGCCGTCCAAACGGATTGTGGCCAGAGGATGTCTGCTGCGCGACGAGGGCGCGACCAGCGTTGGTGTGCCCGTACCTGCAAATAAAACAAATCAGCGAGGAAAACGACGAGTTGGAGAGCAAAAGCCGCACTTCATGATACCCGTATTCCCGAACGTGTCCTGCCCGCCGTCCACATTGGCGAACAGATCTGCGAGGTGCTGGTTGTTCCCGTCGTTCACCTTGACTTTGAAGCCCGACGCCGGCTGGTGCTGCTGCACGGGCGGGCTCGGGCTCGAGGCCTGGTACGACGGCTGCGGGGAAGAGTTGTTGTCGTACGTGCCCGGCAGGTTGAACGCCGGAGGCTGCTGCATCGACGGGGAGAACGACGGTAGCGGAGGCGCCTGCTGCTGCTGTTGCTGCGCAAACGGATTGTTGGTTCCGAAGCCGGTGGGCTGGGAGACGAGCTGCTGTTGCTGCTGCTGCGCCATCTGCTGGCGCATCCACTCTTCCTGCTGCTGCTTGTTGTTGAAGCATCTGCTGCTGGCGCATCCATTCCTCCTGCTGCTGCTGTTGAAGGTAGGCCTGTTGCTGCTGCTGTTGCTGTTGCCGCAGGTACTCCGCCTGATTGTTACGAGAGTGAGAGCCATTAATTTTAGAACGGCGTTGTACGGACCTCCATCTCCGCCTGCTGCTGGTACGGATTGAACGAGGTGAACTGGGGCTGGATCATGGTGTATTGAGGTTGGAGTTGTTGTTGCTGCTGCTGTGGTGGCGGCGCATCGAGGAATGGGAACGGATTGTTGCTCACGGGTGGCGGCCTGCGGGAGGATCATGAGTCTAGGAGGATTGTAAAGAGAGTAATGCTTACAGCTGGTGCTGATCGTCGAAAAGCGCTTTAGCGTTGCTTTCCTCAGCGAGTTTCAGTCTCTTGGCCTCCTCCTCCTCGCTGAGCTTGAGCGCTTGAATGAGGTCCTTTCTCCTCCGCCGTCAGCTGGTCCTGGCGCAGACTCGCCTTGCTCGCTTCGATTGCCCGGCGCATCTCGTCATCCCCACCGCCACCGCCAGGCGCGCCGGCGCCCATTCTCGTCTCCGCGGGCAGCGGCATCAAACTCCCCCTCCTCACCAGCACCCTTGACCATACGTTCGCGCATACTCGCCCGTGCGCGGCGCTCGGTGCGGAGCCGCCCCTCGTCTTGTAGCAAGCTGGTGATGTCCTTTGCCTTGGCGCGGACATTCCCGCCCTGGTCCTTTCCGTCCTCGTCGACGTACTGGAACTCTTTCAAGGTCTTGATCACATAGAGGTTATCTTTGAAGTAGATTATCACGTTCTCCGAGCCCTGGTGCAGGAGATAGTCGAGCAGGGTGAGACTCTAGGAGCATCATAGTAATTAGCCCAGTAATTTAACCGCGTGGCCAGCGGACCTTGAAGACGTGACGCCAGTTCTTTCCCTTGTCGTTGAGACGCTTGTCGAGCATCTCCATGATTTCGACAAAGTCGCCCTGGTTGTAAGTCATCTGAGCGATCTCGTTCATCTGGGTACCGCTGGGGCCCCAGGGATCGTTGGATGTGGCATCGCGGACTTTTGACTGGGTATCTGAGTAGCCCTTTGTGTAGTTTTTGACGACCCGGACCGCGCCCTTGCCAAAATGCTGCATCGAGCGTCGACGGTGGGGGACTGCGGCAAGCTGTGGCTGTGACGATCCAAAACAAGCCACACCGCCATTTCGACTCGGACTCCTACTTTATGTCCTTCAGGAATTTCGAAAGAAATCGCCTTAGAAATGGACCTGCTGCCCATGCAGAAGATTCGCAGCCAAATGAATCCATAAACAAGAGACAGGCGGCCCCCACCTTGATCGTTCCAACCAAGCAGTCGCGGTTTACAGATTCAAAACGCGGATTTCGTGGAGGCAGGGGTTGGGCTCGGGGAGGGTATTATGCTACGGCGGGCCACCCTATAAACCCACCTCCCCGTAATCCTGTCCATTCAGTCCCTAGACCTCCTGCCCAAATCATCAACTCAGGATCTAAACGCGTCCCTACTGCGGATCCAGACGCGTTCAGCCGACAGCCATTTCGACGCGATTCTGCAGAGGCATGTGGTCATTCGGCCTAATTCGTATTATGAACAATGCACCCGCTTTCCTGCGACTACTTCTACCAGCACGCCCACATCTGGTGGCTTCAATGCGGATGTTCACTCTCGGAACACGACTAAAGGTCAACCGACTCCTATGCCCAGTGGTCTGAACGCGCATCCTACCCACACCGTAAATCCTGCACGAACCACGGCACTACCTGCCTCCCGCGTCTCCGACTCCCCTCCGCCTACGAAACGCCAACGAATCGAACCCCCGCCAAAGTCAAGGTCGAAGAGCCTCTCGCCGTTCTCCCTCCCCGCGTGGATAGCCCTCCTCGCCCACCTTCCCCTCATCCTCCCGTTCGTATAAAGCAGGAGCACCGCACGCCTTCCCCTCCGCCCACGCGCCCCTTTGCCACGTCCGGCTCCAAGCGCTATTGGCCCGTGCCGGAAGACTGTAAGCGCGCCTTCAACCCCCGATTCGACGCCAACAGACGCGAGTGGCTGGGCCACGAGTGCGATATCCTCAAAGACCTCGGCTTGAAGATTGTTAAGTATTTCTTTCGGTAGGCACCACTCCATTGCATGCCCGGGTTACCGCGATGCTCAGTTTCCCGCAGAGACGATGGCATGGTCATCGAGTGGTGCGTTTCGCGATGCCATGTCCGTGGCGCAACTAATCTAATGGTGGGTACAGGCGAACTCAAAAAAGTGACGAGCCGGTCTGGTTGGATACCCTGCGCCCGGTGCGGGAGCGGCCTCGTCTTCCCGTGCCCGGGGGGAAGAGATAATTGACCTGGATCCTGAGCCATTACTCCCTCGGCCCCCGTCGCTGCCCCCGATCGCTGCTCTGGGCCCAGAACACGAAATAATCGACGTGGATGCAGAGCCATCTGACCCACGATCCTCTCCGCCCCCAACCGCTGGTCCTTCCAATTCCAATTCCCCACCCCCCGCCGCCGAGGAAACACCCCGCTCCGAAGAAGACGCGCAATCCACCCCGCCCTCGGAGGACGACCTCCAGCAGCTCAGCCTCGACTTTATCCAACAGTGCGTCGCGTTGCGCGCCGGCATCTGATGTACATGTTTTTATTCTATTTTGCTTTACTAGGTACATCCGCACATTCGACCACAACCGCGAAGCGCTCGCCACTGCCTACTCCGACGACGCGATCTTCTCCTTCCGGGACAACAGCTTCGCGCGCCCGACGCACTTTACGTTCCAGCGCAAGGGGCCCGTTGCGGGTGGCTCGCAGTCCAGTTCGTCTTTTCCGCTCCCTTATACCCTTATACATGGTACAACCACCTCACTAACTCTGACTCGTCCAGAGCCCGGCACGATGCCCAAACTTCCCGCGCTGCAGAACTACCGCTTCGCCCCGCGCGCCGGGGAGTTCTACAT
This sequence comes from Mycena olivaceomarginata, assembly GCA_029378375.1. Taxonomy (NCBI): domain Eukaryota; kingdom Fungi; phylum Basidiomycota; class Agaricomycetes; order Agaricales; family Mycenaceae; genus Mycena; species Mycena olivaceomarginata. The sequence goes on from JARKIC010001051.1 coordinate 123,821, forward strand.
CGACTACGACACCGTCGTGCTCGAGCCCACCGCTGATGCGTCTACAGGGAAAGTGATGCTCAGCGTGCACGGGCAGCTTGTCGGCATCGCCGACGAGCGCGCGCAGATGGGGTTGGATCAGGTGTTTGTGCTGAGGCGGAATGTCGGTATTGGTGGTAGTACAAATGGGAACGGGGCGTGGCCGCTCGTCGCCATCTCGCACCAGATGGTCGTGCGGGATACGCCGTGGGTGCGGTGGACAGGGACTTTGGATGGGTTGAGGGGCCAGCAGCAACAGGCTGGGATGAGCCGGGCAGGGGGGCTGGACGCACTCGACGCGCTTATACCGCGATGAATTTTCTTGGACTGCAAAGATGAGAAGAAGGAGGAAAGAGGATGTAATTTTGATGGAATTCGTGGACGGCTGCTTTGTATCTTACGTTTTGTTGAGAGATGGAGGCTGGAGCTCGTTGTACAAAGTGCAGGTCGGGTGATTTCGAGGCACCGAACCAGGGCTACATATATGTTGCTGATACTATTATGCCCGTTCGGTGTAAATTTCATTCTATGCGCAGCGGGTCAGCAGTGCTTGTGGAAAGAGTTTGGAGAGGACGGTAACGCTAAGAGAAGACTCGCCAGCGAAACAAAGATCTTCTCATGAATTACTGATAATTCTACCTCATCCGTTGTAAAAAACTTCCCGTATAGCGAGTAAGAATCGGTGCGTTGAAAGGCTGCCTAATCTGATTGCGCCCAAAATTGCCAATTCAGGAAGCGAGCGGAGCAATCTTTGGCCGCCTTTGGCGAATGATCATGATGGATCGCGCTCTCTGCTCGTTCACCAACGCGTTCCTCACCTTGACGCGTCTATAGCTCTCTTCTGCGCTGGCCTCGCCCGGGACACTCTAATGGCCTTCCAAACCCCTGACAAAAGAAGCAACAAAATTGAAAGCGGAAATCAGAGACCTGTTTTCGTCTTGCCAGTCAGCCACATGAATCAACACTCTGCCCTCCTGTCTCTATCGTCTCTTGTCTTCTACTCTCACCTCGCAATTACATCTTGAAATCGTCCAAACAGTTGTCTCACCAAAATGTTCTCTTCAGTTACTCTAGTCAGCGTAAGCGTCATTCATCGCTCCATTCGACGCCGGGCGCTGACTCCCTCCAGAGTATCAAAAAGGTTCTCGTTTCCCCAAAGAGAAGGGGAGGCTCTCAGGCCGTCGACACCCCGAGTTTTGTTCACATCTCTCGCTCACCCTCCCTGCATGACTTCGAGCAGCTCGCGCTCATCGGCAGCGGTGCTACGTGCTCAGTATACCTGGTCCAGGAAAAGTCGACAAGACGATTCTACGCTCTCAAGGTAGCACCTAAGCGCGGACAGAGTGCCGATATCTACCAAGAGCAGCAATTACTGCAAACCATTAGCTCGCTCCCCGACGCCCCAGACTCTATCCTCTCCTTGGAGGCAAGTTGGACCGACGCAGCTAACTTTTACCTCCTGACGGTAAGCCTTCCTCTCACTCACCCTTTCTTCCACGGCTCACAGACGTGGCCAGCCTTGGTGCGAAGGGGGGGATCTGGCAAGCATCATCGGTAAGGGCAAGAAGCTCGACGGCGATCGCGTGCGGTCTTATATGGCCCAGTTAATCCTAGCGGTCGAGGTACTACACCGTCTCAACGTCATTCACCGGGACATCAAGCCTGAGAACATCCTCGTCACTAAGGATGGTAACCTCGTTCTCGGCGACTTTGGGTTCGCGAAGTCGTTTCAGACGGCAATGCGGGGTACGGAGGAGCGAAAGGAGTTTGCTTTTGACGCCGACCCAGAGGCCACCAGCGGCTCGTTTACCATTCCCACGATGGACGAGCTCTTCGTCTCCGACGAGTGCTGCGGCACATTCGACTATATGTGCCCAGCCCAGCAAATCGGCGCAGTGTACTCTTTCGAGGCGGACACTTGGGCGCTAGGTCTTGTCATGTTTCGTATTCTGACCGGGCGACCCGCCTTCGGCTGCTTCGAGGATCCCTGGGAGCAGGTCGCTGCGCATGCTTTCAACGAGGTCGAGTACAAGCCCGAGGACGCCGTCGACCCGCTCGCACAGGACCTTATTCGAGGGCTCCTTGCCAAGAAGGGCCACGAGCGAATGACAATTGCCGAGGCAAAGGCTCACGCCTATTTTCGAGGGTTGTAAGTACATCGATATATCTGTCGTGCCTACCGAGCTCATAAACCATTCCTGTTCAGCGACTGGACGGCGGCGGCGCAGCACAAAGAACCCGCAACCTGGGCACCCCGGAAGGCCGTCGTCCCCACAAAGGCACCCAAGGACCCCCTTATCGTCGGCAAGGCCTATGAAGCTGGTCGGGGCGGTCTCTCCGCATTCGTGTTCGTTAACTCCGGGTTTTATGATTCTCCCACTGGTCTTGTCAAGAAGGTAGCCCCCAAGGCCACAGAGGTTTTCGGTTGGAGAGGGAAGATAGCAGAGGCGAAGAAAGAGACGCAGAAGACGACACGATCTCCATCTTCGTTCAAGTCCGAGTTCGACTCAGGATTTTTTGAAATCTCGTTGGAGACGCCTGTCAAAGTCAAGGAGGAAAAGCACGTATCCAGCACCAGTTCCCCAGTCGGTAGATCGGACTCTCTGGGCATCAAGACCGCAGGACCGCTCTACCCATCTCTGGCCTCTATGTTTCTTTCCCATCTCAAGTCTGTTCTGTCCACCTCTAGATCCGGAGTCCAAAAATCCAACTACAACAGCTCCCCGATGGATAGCCTCTCTGGGCCGAATGCTGCAAAATCTCATGGTTTCACCTCGGGGTCAGCGCTTAGGGTATGGATCGTAAAACTCGTCCGACGGCGCTTCTGCGTCAGAGTGAAGTACGGAGCCCTCAAGACCTGATGTGTTAAGCTTTTATCCATCCGGACGCAATCCCATACTGTAGGACTATTTTTCTCCGTCTCGGTCCTCACTCTGGCGCTATAATAATTTATATTTAATGGGTCTTATTCTCGGTGCGTTCTCTTTCTGTCCCTCGACGACACCTACTCACCCGCGCTCTCCCCTTCAGGGTCTCTGGTCATCTCACTTTCTTATATTTTCTTCGGGCGATACACGCTTGCCCTCGGTTCCGACGTGTCTCGCACTGTCATCGCCTAATGGCATTCTCTTTATAATCACTATAATCTGTTCGTGACCTCTTTCTCTCCTCACCCCAAACTCACTCATCTGTGCTCCCCTTAGGCCTTGTTATCTCTTTTTTTCTGTCTGGGTCTCTTCTCGCAATACCCCCGCTGTCATTATTATCTGGTCTCGACACAACTCAAATAATCAAACAACATTCCTAATGGTGCTCTACTTATACATACTACTTGGTCCGTCTTTTCCCTCTCTTCATCGTGGTCCAGACACTCATCCCTGCTCAGATTCGAAATTATTTCACCTAATTATAGCGCAATAAACAATCTCTATCTATCCAAATCAAATAATCCACAACCCAATGTAGATCTTGTTTTTTACACGGGATGTACGTAGACGACGCCCTAGATTTTACTAAGTATTGTAACACTATTGTAAACAAGACTCAAAACCGAATTGGGCAGGAAGAAACTTCTTATAGTTGCTTCAAAATCTCTTGCGTCCAATCCTCAACTTTTAGATCCGACGGAGCCTCGAGCGCTCAACCCGTAGGGGCCAGGTATGCTTCTAGCCAGGGGGCAACTAGGTTCAATGAAATCCCATTCGCGTCAACGCCCTAACTTACTTCGTTCTAAGTACAAACTAAAATACAGAAGTCTAAGGCGTATTGACCGCCCGTTGCGGAGCGAGTCCTACATACCCGGGTATCAGAATGCCATATCTGTGGCAGGAATAAGAAATGATACAAACTGAGTGATCCCAGAGAATCCATATCGAGCGTTGACGGTTGACGGTCGCCCATCAGTGGGCTCACCTACCAATGCCCCAGCTCTGCTATCTGTTTGGCGTCTTTGGAACATCGTCTCGCGCGCCCACTATCGACTCCCCGATGAGATTCGCCAGCCGCCGTTGCTCCGCGCGCTGTCCGGGATCCTCATACAAAACTCGCAAGCTCTGTTCGTCAGGGTCGGTGCCCTCGTCTGAGACTGGGCTCAACAATTGCGCCTTGCCAAATACGCTTCCCCGTTCATCGCCGTCGAGGACGAGCACCGGTAGCGCATCCGAGGTCTGCTGCAACACACAAGTGTGGGTAAGCAAGCAACGCGTAGCCGTATCAATTAATGGCTTTACCCTGGATCGATACAACCGCCCCCGCTTCAGCGGCACCTCGCTCTCCTCCTCCTGCATTGCGGACCGCTTGCCTAGCAGTGACACGATACTCTCCTCCAGCGCCTTCGTGCGGTGATCGGGGATCTTGGGCGGGGAGACGCTCATACCGCGGCGCGGTTGCGACGGGACTGCCAACGACGCAACTCGCGCGGGGACGGACGACTGCGGTGCGTCTTCCGCGTTCTGTGTTTGTGGCTCAGGCGCTGCGTCGGTTTCGGCTTCGGCGGGGCTGACAAGGAACGCGTGTACGGCGGGCACGATGCCGGTGCGTGCCATTGCCGCAAGCCACTTCATGTCGACGACGGGCACGCCCCATTGCAACGCATGCGCGTACTTGGCACCAGTCCCGCTCGGGCACAGTAGATGCGTCGTGCGCCTCGAAAACGCCGAAGCGAGCGTGATGCCTGCGCAATATTGATACCAATTCTTACGATTGACAAGCACTGAAACACCTACCGAGTGTCTCAAGCAGTCGCCGCACCCAAAACGCCTCGGAGGTGTCGAGCCCCGAGAAACTGAGGGTGATTTGTTCGGCACCTGAATTACAGTGGGTCTGAGGTTGGAGGCACAGAGAGTGAAGAGAATACCTGGAACAGGCAGCGGTATACCAAGCGGCACAAAGCTCACATGTTCATCGGGCGCGCATATGCGGTCAACAAGTAGGCAGCGCTCCAACCAGCACTCGGAGCGGTACCGCGCGCGCACGGCGACTGAGGTTTCTGCGAGATAGAGTGCGCTACCACTGAAAAAAATAGTCAGTGTCAGCGACAGAGAATTAATGCCCGAAGTACCTAATGAGTCTAACAATAATGAAATCCGCATCCTCGCCATGGACTACATCGCCGCCGGCACCCTCGATAGCTTTACGCACGGTCGCGGAGTCGGTTTCCCCACGAAGAAGGAAGCGCAGCCCTGTAAAGGCTGCGGACGCGTCGTCCACGTTCTTCTCCGCAGGGCGTTTTGTCCCTGCCAGTGAAGACGGACCCGCGTCACTGTTGCTGGAAATATTCCAAGTCGAATTCGTGCGCCCGAACGGCAGCCGGCTTGGTCCTGCGCTCGACTCGCGTGCAGCGGCTGCCGTTGGCCTCGACTCGATAAACGAGTTGGTCCGGCGGAATCCCGAGAGGACGCTCTTTTCGACGGCGGTGACCTGTTCCTGTGTAGGTTCCTCACTGCGAACGTCGAGTACCATCTGCTGCGCCTTTCCTGGGCTGAGGACAACGCCTCCTCGGGCGACCTCGTACCCGCGCGACTTCAGTAGGCTGCCCCAAAGCTGTAGCGTCATCGATGGAAGACGTTGCACGGGGGCCAGTTCGTCCTCGTCTTCCATAGTGTATTCCGGCTTCTTTACGTCGCTAGCCGCGTTTTTCTGTTGTGGGCATTTGCTGAGGTTGAGATACAGGAGTAGCTTGGTGGTTGCGTGAATGGAATGTATACCGCACAGAATAGGATGAACACACCTTTGCGCTCTGGCCGTGGGCGCCTTACATCGTACGCCGCCTCGTCGAACCGGCCCTAATAATATGTCAGTGCATCGTCGGGGAAACATAGAGGACGCGAACCGCCAAATTCCAGGGCATCCCAGAACCACTCCTCCCAAACGAGCTGGATGGGAGGGTCAGCCTCGCCGGTGACGTTGAACTTTTGCGCGTATCGCATCTCATCTGTCTCCGCATCGCCGGTACAGAGGAGGTGGGTAACGCGCACGGGACGCTCGAGGGCCTTGACGTACGTGCCGCCGGCCGCAGTGAGCAGCTTGTTGATCTTCGTCCGGTGCACAATGGAGATGCCCGAGGTGCAGAGGATAACACCGGAGAAAAACGGGGAGGCGATGCGAGGCGACGCTCTGGGGCAACTAAGATTCTAGGCAATAGACATTGGCGACTGGTGATGTTCTGCTTTAGCCAGAGGCTGGGAATCAAACTCGAAATTGACTCCAAAAGCAGAACATCACGAGCGCGATAGTATGAGACTCACCTGCGCCAAGTCAACGTCGTCTCCATGCTGCCAAATTCGATGGCTTTCTGTTATCCAAGACGGAAGCAGGATAGGTATTTTGCGGTCCAGTGCGCACTGCAACAAGTCTCAGCCGAGTCGGCGACTTGGTAAACTGCACGCACCACATACTTTGCGCCGCCGTGACTTTCGGCGACAAGGTGGGTGACGCGATCGGTGAATGCGCTAACGGTTGTCGCACCGAGTTCCGAGGCGAGCTTGAATAGTGGTGCCTGCGACGCGTCAGATTGGACGCGTCTGCGACGCGTCCCAGCACACCTTGTCGAGAGCGCCAGTGGCACAGACAACCACATTCTTGAATGGTCGTGGACATGAGCCGCCACCGTGTGTTACCGTATCTTCCGTGCTTATTGTCTGGCTGTCCTGGTCCCAGTAGCTTGGGTCTGGTGAACCGCGTGCACGGGCCATCGCGTCGGGCTGGGCTGGTCGTAACCGCACATTCGGGACCTGGAAAAGTCAGTGGCTGCAATACAAACTCAAGACAAGCCTCACTTTTTTCGATTTATTGCCCCGTCGATGATGCATCGTGTGGTGGAAGAAGCAGAGCAAAAGCAAAGTTCGATCGTTGCTAGGGATCACATGGTTTGTTTAGGGCTGGTTTAACCGCGTTGTCTTACCATCTGTTGCTTTCAATTTTTCAAAAATTCAAATCCAATTTGTTCTCTTCAGCCAACCTTATGCACCAGCGCTGTCTCTGAGGGCGAAGACGTCCAAACCCCCGCGCCCAGCATTCGACACAACGTCGTGGACCCTAGCAGTCGCTTGCTGGTCCTAAACCACCACCCACCACCGAACAAGCGGCATGTGCAGCGGATAGCTTGAATGCGCCAATTAAGCTTCTACTAGATGATCAAGATTGGTGGATGGGTCGTTTTCCGACAAGGCAGCAATGGCGTGGTTCGACAGGCATCCGGACACCGCACAAAACATACTCCGGTCGCAACCCATCGTCATTCCGATTAAAATCTTTGTAGACAAGCGCAACAAGTCGCTTAACAAGATGCCTTCCTCTATCACTCAGGACCACTTTACGCACGTCGTGTCGCCCAAGGTCACTAATATTCGCCGTCTCGCTTAACTTGTCTTTCTGACACAGTGCAGACCACTCCGGAGGAGGTTGGCACTGACCGGTGCTTGCTGATTGGTCGTATCTACCGGGCCAGTACCGAGACGTGGAAGAAGTACGATGAGTTGGAACAAAGGCCACAAGATGTTGCGAGACGCGAAGCGATGGTAGCCGACGGGCTGGAGCTCGGCCAGTGGATGACGGTACCGGATCCGTGGCAAGATGAGTGGCCGTTCTATGTGCGGCACCCAGGGAAGCGGCCCGCCCTTGAAGACCTGGGCTGCTTGCGGCCGGCTAAAAAATAGTGTATACAATGTTCGGCGCAGTGGCCCACTGGTTGGACCGAAGAACACGAATATCTCCTGGCTACAACACTGGTCTGAGAGCTGCGCGCGTGCGGCTGGAGGCTTATCGGGAGGAGAACGATGTCGCTAGGCCGTTCGTTAAGTCCCCCTTCGTCCTTCGAGTCGCCCTGAGCATCGGTGGCACCTCGTCTCGCTGGAGTGCGAATTGCTGCGAACGAAAGGTGTCAATCTTGTGCTTCAGAACCATTGGCCAAAAGCTGAGCTCAAGAAATTATTCTCAAGGCGTTCTCAAGTCGGCCCAAGGGAACATATCCGAGCCCTCAGCATCTGTTCCTTATCTGGGCGAGCCAAATATGTATGAACCACTGGTAAACCCGCTTCGCGCGTCGGACTTGGATTGTTTCCTGGAGCTCAAACATATCCCACTACATGAGTCCTTTGACGATGAGGCTGAAGAACTAGAGAGACACTCGGGCTACCCACGCGATACCTACGGTCAGATTGCCACCTACCTGACTGCTATGCAGGTATCGCAATATCGCACCCATAGCTTCGGGGTTATTATCATCGGGACTACCCGCCGCCTCCTACGCCACACGCAAAGTGGAACGGAGATCACTCCATCATTCGACTACACCACCACGACGCACCTCCAAACATTCTTTTGGCACCTTTCGCACGCGAACCCCGCGCAGCGCGGTGTCGACACGACTTTCCTGCCCGTGGGCAGAGAACTCGAAGATTGAGTGCGCAAACTACTGAATGCAAAGGACGAAAATTTGTACAAGGTCTGCGTCGGGGATCGGTCCTTCTTTGTCTCCACTCCGTTCACTCGTACCCACCTCGAACCAGTGGGTCGCAGCACGCGCTGCTTCGTCGCCCGTCGACTCCGAGACATACCAGAAGTGCCTTTTGAAGGATACCTGGCGCGTGAATGTGTATCATCCGGAGGATGAGGTATATCAGAAGCTGCAAGAACACCAGGTGCCCAACATCCCGAATGTGCTCGCCGCCGAAGATGTCCCAGACCAACGGTGCGGGTATCCGTCCGCCGGCTGGACCATACCTGGGAACGCCACAATTCGAAAACATATCCACTATCGCATCGTTCTTGATATCGTCGGCAGACCTTTAACTAAATTCGAATCAACACATGCGCTGGTTGGATACGTGCGCGATGCGTTCCAAGGTGTGTAGCTCTTCAGCAATTGCGATGTTTCATTGGCTGATCTGACAGCCCACCACGTCGCATACACAAAGGCCGAAGTCGAGCATCGCGATATATCGATTGGAAATATCATCATTGGTGAGAAGGACGGAGTTTCTTGCGGCCTCCTCATCGATTGGGAGCTGGCCCGATTCCGGCAAGACCCCAGAGAGTACGAAGGCGCGATTCGTGTCAAGCTCGCCGCCTCACAGGCTTCCTAACCTTTTCCAGGGTACACAACATTTCATGGCGGCACGGCTGTTCGCCGACCCGCCTCCAGCGCGCACGGTGGGAGACGACATCGAGTCATTTGTGCTCCTTCTCTTATGGATCGCTGCCCGATACACCGCCAATACTATGTTGCCACTAAGCCGGACCAACTTCCTCGACCTATTCGAGAAGTACTGGTACCAAGATAACCCTCATCCAGAGCATCCCTTCTCGGATACCAGCTCTTTGTCTCACGACGGTGCCTTTCCGACTCTTTCTCGCTAACGTAGCAGGAATATACGAGGCCCGTTATGACGGTACAATATACTATGGCGCCGATCCAGATGAGGCCAAGGAGGAGGCGGAGAAGTTGGCAGCGCAAAAGCTGGTCTTGGAGAGCCACGACTGGCTGCTCGCCATTCTCCACCAGCGATTACAGAATGACGACTGCAATCATTGACAATGATGCTTCGGTGAAGAATCAGCGGGCCGAATCGTGGACCATTGGCAAACGCAAGTCAAAGCTCCCCGAGTACGATTTAGTGGACAGGCACCAGAAACGGCGCAGGGGTGAACGTGGACCGTTGTATGAATGATTTGGTATCCTGTGTGCCCCATGGTCCGATTAATGCCGACTTGATAACAATGTATGATATCCCATCAAATAATCAATGACTTGAATCTTACCACAACATCGAGCTATCCCATCCTGACCTTGCCCGCTGAAATCACCGCTGAAATATTCTCATACTATGTAGGAAAGCGACACAATATCCGCCGGAGAGCCGCTGGACCGTTGCTGTTGGCCAGCGTCTGTAAATCCTGGTGGGAAATATGTTTTTCGACGTGTTCAATCTGGGCGTCTGTGGTTATAGCCTTATCCGAAATCGAACGTTGGGACGAAGATCTCCAACTCCTTGTTCAGGTCTGGTTCTCCCGTGCAGGGAGCCATCCATTAGATATCCTCGTAGATGCGCCCAGAGGTATGAAGCGGAAGCAATAAAATGTTTCGACGGACTGAATCGCGCGCATGTGTGCAGGGCCGCTGTCGGGGATGTTATCCTTCTTGTCTCGGTATTCATCCCAATGGCGGAGCCTTGGGTTCACATTCCACTCTTCCAGTTCCGTTTTGGACGATTTGATCCCTGGACACATTCCTTCCTTGACAAGCCTTGAAATATCGGGTGCACCCTGGGGAGCTCAGGCTGTGTTGTTAAACGCCTTTGCTGCGGGTCCGTCCCTCCGCCAGCTGTGGCTCTCACATGCGTCACTGGAGTCGATCCGTCTGCCGTGGATCCAGCTAACGCATCTCAATGCGAGTGGATCTCTCCGCGAAAGTTTGAAAATCTTGAACGAGACGCAAAGTCTCGAGGTTCTCGACATCGCCATAGAATCCTCGAACTCCGCCGAGAGCTCCTCCTCTCTGAATGTGACTCTGCCCCACCTCCGCATATTCGGATGCAAAGGGAAACTTGCTCGACCATCTCACCTTACCAGCCCTCAGGACAATTGAACTCTCCTCCCTTGAGAGCCAGGGTGTCTCCCGGTTCCTCACGCTGGGTGTTAGGTCCGCTTGGTCATTACGGTCGATTCGCCTGGCCACAATGGAATATGAAGAGGCTATCCTATGTCTCCGGTCCTTTCCGTCGCTTGAAGAAGTCGATGTAGAAATTTGGCAGTCTACTGACCAGTGACACCGTTGGCCGAGCTTCTGACCAACGACAACGAATTCTTACCTGTCCTTCGTTCCATAACCATCCGAGCCGGAGGGGCATCCACCGAGCCCTCAGCATCTGTCCTCGCTGAGATGCTGGCATCTCGGTGGCACGGGAATAGGGCGGCGAGGCTGAGGTCCTTTCACGTTTATTTCTTCCACCTCTCCTCGTTGCGCATGACCGCGAGTATATTCGAAGACCTCAAAACCCGAGTGCTCGTTGCTGGTGGAGGAAGGTCTGGAAGTTGTGATCAGCATCAGATAAAATTGTAAAAGTAACCAGTGAGTGACGAAGTGCATGCGCATCGGCTATTTCACTGAAGCTAAGCTGCTGTTTCTGATACTCAGCCTTTCCGTGCACGGTGCCGGCTATTTCCTGGCCGTGATGATATTACTCTCCATCCTTCTCGAACTACTGAGAGGTGGAGGAAATACCTCATGCCAATATCGAACCAGCATTCTTGTTCTTCCACCTCAAGCGTGTACACACTGAAATACGAAACAACCCGAAGCCTTACTGCTTCGCATAAATGAACCCAAGTTGGTCCATCTCATCGCCGTCCTGCCCAAGAAGCCAACGATCCCAAATCCAGCCGGCGCCGCCAATCGTCGCACACGAAGCGGTCAGCACCCCCGTCGTGAGCGTCCGCCCCGCTGAAGTCGTGAACAGCGCGTAAAAGTTGCGCGTATCGCCGTTAAACTCGGCCCAGCAGAGCGTGCCGCTCAGTATCGCCTCACCCGTCGCGAGCGTCAGCGACACGGCCGTCCCACCCGTCCCTCCGTGCGTGAAGCTCGCCCCGCTCGTCAGCGAGATACCCACCGAGTCGAGCCGGGCGCCCCCGTGCAGCGTCAGCACGCGCGCCTTGGGCGACGCCGGCAGGTTGGGGAGATCGTTAAACCAGGTCCCGTGCGGCCCGCCTTGAAGATCGGATTGGCGCACCGTCGTCGCGAGCGTCCATGCGAACTCGACCCTGATGGGGTTGTGGTCCGAGAGCGTGGCCAGATCCGACGAGAGGAAGCGCGCGGTGTCGTAGACGAAGCCCGTGTTTGCGAGGGTGATGAATTTGCTGCCGCGATAGAGCACCTTGTCGACAACCTCGCAGCTAATGTTTGGGGGGACGCCGTCCGGGCACAGCAGGGCGTCTGCGCCAATAGCAGGGTACACGCCGCCCACGGCGTCTTGGACCCAGGCGCTACACATGTATCAGCTGCGAGCTAGCCGACGAGGAGGGATAATACGAACTCAGCTAGCCCACTTTGGGTCGCGAAGATACGAACCCCGTCGTCGGGACGTGTGTACCGCGCGTTGGTGTCCCCAAAGACGAGTACAGCGTTCCCTGTCGACCAGACGTCGATATAGTCTGCCACCTGCTTGAGGTTCGCCGCGCGCGCGGTGTTGTCGGCGGTCTCAGTACCCGCGTCGGCGTGGAGATTGTAGAAATCAATATACACGCCCTCGTCGATGCGTAGGCGCATGAATGTAAAGCCTTTGGGTGTCAAGCAGTCATTCTCAGACGCGTCGGAGCACGTCGCCCACTGTGTATCGAAAAAGAAACCCCAAATCAGTAGGAGTTTCGTCGAGCTGAAGACCTATTCACCTTGATGCGCGTAAAGTCGAGCCAGTCAAAATTCGAGAGGGTGTTGAGACCGCTGCCGAAGGGTACTCCGCCGGAGGTTGCGGTGCGGAACGCGTGGTTGTCGTTCGCGTACAGCGTCGCGTGGTAGTTGAAGTCCTGAGATAGCAACTCAATTTGTTTTCTTTTGAAAGAGACTAGCTTGTGTACCTCTTGGACGTGAATAACGTCGTACGCAAATTTAGCCATATCCTGGCCAATAATCGCCGTGTTAGTAGTTTTGTCTCCCGATTCGCCTATAATCGCAACGCGTTGGCCTGTCAATTATGTCCCCCGGCCAGTGCTAGAGATGTACCATTGCCATTGAGGATCTCCGGAAGACCCGCGACGTTCATAGAAAGAACATCGAAGGTGCCCGACGGCGCAGACGCGGCGTGGACGTGTGCGGCATGGAGCGCGACCAAGGCAAGAACGACTCCCCGGCAAAACATGCTGGCGAAGATGGACTCAGAGAGCACGTCGAGAGCGGTTCTTCGCACTGCGCATTTTTATGGTGTCTATAGTATGTATGTAAGGCTTCTGCTTGCTTCTCATCAATGTTCGTCGGAGGGCAACAGCAAATGCTATAGATCCCGCTGTCGACCCCGCGGGACCGCGGCAGCAGGGTCACCTCTGGTCACCTGGACTGAGAGCGCGCGGACACCTGCGAACGTGCGGACGGCGAAGAACTGATGAACTCAGGTACAGCGGAAGCGCAGCTGTGGGAAGCTGGCACAGTGAGCCACATTGCGACGATCGGAGAGCTTCGGAGAGCTGGAAAAAATGTCCAAAAACGACGAGGGCGCCGCTCAGAAATGTTGTCGAATAGAAGACACCCCGAATTGTTGAACAACCCCATTCATTACTGCATACGTAGCCGTCTATGTCCAAGAGCTCCGTCTATCGTACCTCAAGATAATTTTTTTATTTGTCGTTAATCGTCAATCATCACCCGAGCATGCCCTCCTTGTCGTCATGATCTGAATACGCCGTGCTGCTGGCATTCGGCGAGCTCAGCTCCGCGTACCGGGCGATCTTGAGCCGCTGCGAGGGCGGGATGACCTTGTCGTCAACACCCTGCGGGAAACCGCCATGAAGGACGCCGACGCGCTTCATTGCGAGGAGCTGGACGAGAGTCAGTAAATAATAGGGCAAAGAGAAGAGTGGTGACGCACGTTGTGCGCGGCGTTCGAATGGTCGTACACACCGCCAAAGAACGCGGAACTGGCGTCCTTGCCGATGTACTTGATGATGAAGTGCGCACCGCCGGGGTGCTCGTCGATGAAAGACGCGACGTCGTGAATGAAGCCCGAGACGAGGATGAGCGGGCGCTTGGCAGACTGCTCGATGTACGAGTCCCACGAATGACGGGGAGGTCGTTGCTGTCCGACGGCCACGCGAGCGACTCTTGTGTCTCGCGCAGGCGCTTGAGCTGCATCGTCAGCTGGCCCTTGCGGACCTCGTTGTCGGGGAAGACCTTGAGATGCGACGCCAGTCCCAGCTTTTGGCAAACCCAGATGAACCTGCGGCTCGTTAGGTTGAGACTGGTAATGAAAGTCATGAACACCTACCACTTTGTCGGATCGTACTGGTACCACTTGATCGCGTTACGGTAGTCCATCGGGAACTGGTGGTGGAAGTTGTGGTAGCCCTCGCCGATGGTGCAGAGCGCAGTGATGAGATGGTCTCGAGGCGAGTGCTTGTCGTCGAACGGCGACTCGCCGAGCCAGTGCGCGAGCGAGTTGACGCAGAAGGTCGAGTGGTGCACGAAAAGCAGACGCACAAAGCCGGCGTATACATAGCCGCCACGAGCGTCATTCCAGGCGAGCCACGGAATGACTGTCGGGAGGATGAAGCTCATGAAGAGGATGAGGGCAATGTAGTGCTTGTGCTGCCAGCGACGACCTCGTTCTTGGAGAGATCGCTAACCGTCGGCGACACCGGGCTTACGGCGAGGCTTGACGAGCATCCAGCCCATGTGCGAGTACCAGAAGCCCTCTCCCGCGTTGTATGGGTCGAGCTCAGTGTCGGTGTAGCGATGATGGGCGCGGTGGCCGCGCGACCACCATTTGATGGAGCCCTCCACCGCGCCAGCACCAGCAATAGCAAGGAAATACTGGAGGAACTTGCCCGCGTTGTAACTGCGGTGAGCCCACAGACGATGGTACCCCCGCCGTGATACCTGCATAGAACAATTAGCGAAAACAGTTTACATTCCATGCAGTAAACCTCACCAAGTCCGGTGAAATAATAATAAAACACAGAAAAGAGCGCCGTCTCCCACCGCAGCTTAGTGTGGTACGCGCCAATGATACTCACGGCTGGAGTAATCCCTAAGATAGCAACATTGAGCCAGTTCAGCTCAGTCAAAAAGTTGTTCCAAGTGATTGGGGGAAGCGGTTTCGTCGTCTTCAGCGTGTGTGAGACGTAGTTTTCGGCATCAGTGGGAATAACGACGGGCGGGGTGTCGATGGGCGGGGTTGCTCGACGTGGGTAGATGGACGACATGGGGGCTGAGAACAAGACAAGCAAAGATTCCCCAATGTATAAATACTCCACCAACAATTCTTTGGGGTCGGTGACAGCCGGTGACCTAGCTCGCTTCAGCGAAAGCGGAGTCTGAATTCACTCTCGCAATATTCCTATCTAGTTCACTCCGCTCAACTTCATGTCTATCAAACAATCTAGCACTATTCGCCAGTTCTCGTCGCGTCCCGGACCCGCCCCGCCCAGAACTTACCCCAAAGAACTTTTTGCATTCGGTCTCGGTCACGGGAACACAATATTCTGGGGCGCGACGGCGCGTCCTGTTCCGGTCGCGCAATCCAGGAACTTCCCTGTGATTCTCGCCCGGCTTTCTTTCACAAATCTACTCTAATCTACTCCCCAAAAATTCAGCGTTCCACGCTGTTTGCCAGGGTTCTTGGAGGTGGCCGTGGGTGCGAACGGGTCCCATTGGCAATAATTAGCTCGCGCGTTGCCGTGTACACGGCCTCCGGTATGATGGGCCTGAAAAACCAAAACCACAGCGGGTTATTCGGATCATCCTCCAAAAACAGGAAAACCCGGAAATCAATAGCATCTAGTTCAGGTTGAACCAACTCACCGACCACGCCGACAGTCAAGGTCAATTGGAACACGGCCTCCATTCCATCGGACCTAGGCTCGCAGTCAATTTTTTATCTGGACGGCAACCGCACCGCGTACATCGGAGGCTCTCGTACTTTAGCGGGCCGCTGGCAGTTCAATTGATTCACTTGCACCTCTGTGGCCGAACCCGCCGACGGCCTCGAGAGTCTGGATCGTTGACTTGTATACGTACATAGCCTTGGCATTGACGGAGCCCGCAAGAAATAAAATACAACAGCAATCAAAATACATTACAACCACTGTAAGTCCCTGGCAAACAAGATTCGTGGCATCTCTAGTAAATCCACGGATAAGTACGGCGACTTGTTCCAGTGGCAGATGCGTCGTAAGCTTCAACGGAACGCGAATAGCAAAAAAAAACCTGTCGGCCTGCTTCGCCGGCGCACCCGATTTGAGCAAGCTGCTGGCATAATACCCCCGCCTGTAGGCAGCCCCGATTGGCGTGCGTACTCGGTGACAGCTGCTTTGCCGTCGAAATGGACAAGATGCTTGATCTTACGACCATCGGGATTGCGTGTTCCTTTCGAGTCTCGACCCACAATATAATAAATTCGGATTGTATTTTTAACCGGGATCGGGTCGCGTATTAGCAATTGCATGAGAATCTTTGGCTGCAAGTTTGGTGCGCCTTCGTTCGCCCAGAAAGGCAGTTTGTGGCTGTGTACATGGCTTAACCACGATCATGACCACGCAGCTCCCTCAGGAGCTTATAGAAGCCATCCTCGACCATCTTGCGGATGATTTGCGCTCTCTTAAGGCTTGTTCTTTGGTGTCCTATATCTGGCTTTCCCGCAGCAGATTTCACCTTTTCGAAACATGTTGCCTGATGTCCAACACCATCTCCGACTTTTGCAAAGTACTGCGATCCCCCGGCTGTACTTTCCTGCCATATATCCGCCACATAAACGCACTCAATGGGCCTTGGGAAGATGGTGATGACGATGCCAACGCGGTGGACCTGCGACGCCCCACGGGTGTCCGCACTTTGACAATTTCTGGGGCTGTTAACGCGTCGGCATACGGGTCACTTCGGACGTTCCTCGGAGCCTTTCCCGCCGTTATGCGTGTCGCTCTCCTCGACTGTTATGCCCCTGAGCAGCCTGCACCGCTCTTCGATATCATCAGTTTCTTCCCCGCTCTACAAGAACTATACGTCTATAGACTGTTCGGTGTCATAGCGGATCCCTCTGCAATCGCAGTACCACCGACGGGACTGCATAAATTGGAACTCTCCGAGCAAACAATGTGCCCGGCGCTAGCGTGGCTGCTCGCGTTTAATCATCTTCCCGGCGTCGACTCGATTACATTGTCCATCAGGTCACCCAACGACGTCCCGGTGCTGCTTGCGCCCTCTGCAAGATCTTGCACGCACCGCCCATAACCCCAAAGCACCTCTGACCGCTCCGAAATCTACGATTGGTGGGTACAAGTTTGCACGACGTACTGTTTTGTGCCCAGCTCGTATACAGTTGCCGTCGATTTTTCGCTTCATCCTAACCTCAAAACACTGGCCATCCGGGGGGTGGTCAGTCCTAGCCAGGTTATTCAATTCGTGACCACGCTGGCAGCACCTGCGTTCGAGGGTCTTACATTGGACCTCGTCACATCGCTGCGCGCGTACGGGAAGTTGGACTTTGCAGCGCTTGACGCGTTTTGGCTTCGAGGCGATTTCAAAATCTGCGCAAGGTGGCATTTTGGTGCCGTCTGGATGATTCCCGGTTTCTGCGTAGGATGCTACCATCGCTCGAAGCTGCGGGCGTACTCGACATACGAGGCGTTCTTTGAGGTCGGCACATTCACTCCGTCCAAGCTGACACTCACACTATGTCATTTAGTATACTTCGCCTGGCAGTGCGACAGATGACACAAAGCCAACCCACGAATCGTACGGACTGCCACAACATTCCAATTCAGGCGCTCTGTCGTGTAATCAAAACTTCTCGCTACTACTTTTTCCGAAGTAGATTCGACCACGGCGACGACCTCAAGCTCCAATCGCGCTGGAAGTGTCCGATGGCTTGCACCAGAGTTAATCTGGCCTTCGTCTTTTGTTTGTGAAAAATTCAAACGGACAACAGCAACCGACGCGTATGCATATGCATGCGTCTGTGTGGACGTGCTCTCACTTGGAGTTCTCGAGAGATATTAATACTGATGCATCTTTAGCTACATATTGGTAGCTCACCGTTCACACCCCTACGAGATGTTGCGGCAATGCTTATGGTTATTGCGGGTGGGCGACCCGAGCAGCTCCCGACCATGTCGCCCCCACTCTGGCAGCTGGTGACCTCAGCATGGGCACCGGACTTTCGTCACGTTGTGCCCCAGCCCCACATTCACGACTTAGTCGTCGCAATGACCTTCCTCCGTCTGATACGAAGCCCACGTGGCACCGGGAGTAGACGGCGTTGTTCTGGCGGCCTGGTTAACAACCGAGGTACGAGGTTATAAGTTATAGTGTCTGTTTATAAGAGACTACAGTGCGCCTCACCAGATCACGACTACCCGGTTTGGTGTAAAATGATGGGAAAAATAAAAAGTTAACTGTGCATGGGAAATGAGTGATATCTTGCCACAACTGCAGGAATACATTCTACTAGATGGTATCTGTTCATCTTCTGCTCAGCTAAGCTGTCTCTCAAGTTCTCAAAAAAAAGTTGACCGCCGCCCGAAAAAAAACGACACATTGACGTCGCTTAGGGGTCCCGGAAGTTACCGGATCACGTGTCACCAGAAGCGGAAGCCGCCAAGCCTGGTAACAAAATCGTTGAACTAAGATTCTATGTTCTGCTTTTACCTTGCTGAAGCAAAAGCAGATATTGAATGGATTGCCATATTCTTGAGTACTGATTTCACTCTGCTGAAGGCTGCCAGGACTCATTCTGCAAGATTTTTTTTTTCTGGGCCTGAAAAAAACGACACACCGTGGGAAAAAATGAGATTAGGGTGCCAATCACATTCTTTTGGTCGGTTTCATGGCTGAAATCAAGTTTTCAAAATCCAATTCGGATTATTTCCGGCTCCAGACCGGTGGCGGTGAGGTGGTGAGGCGCACTGTACCGCCTGGTCGTGCTACAGAGATGCACCATAACACGCTAATGCCGCTCCGGCTTCCTCTTCAGGATCGGCTATCGCGGGATTTCTGCCACGACCATCCTGCCGCAATGTAAGTAGATCCTTCTCGCCCACCTTCCCATCTGCTATCGACTGCTGTCATTTTTGCTTGCGATTGAATTTAGCACTGCCCCGCTTCCCCCCACACTGACATTGTACTACTGGTAGCTATTGTTATTTTACTAGCTATTGTTATTATTATTGATCCTCGAATGTACTTCGGCCCTGAAAAGTCACTTTCCAACCTCAGGTTGATACTCTGCTGAGTCGGCACCGCATGACAAGCTTGGGTCCCTCGTCCATGTCCATCGTGTTCGTGCACATTGCGTTACTCGTACAATCCGCGCCTTAGGTACTGCCAATTGCTGTAAAGGAAGATTAAATGAGAAGTATGGATTTTCGTTTAAAGGTGTCTTAAACCAGATAAAAAACTTGAAGTTTCGGACACCATTAAACCCATCTGCAGATGGTCTGCAGATGGTCTGCAGATCATGGTCTGCAGATTGTCAGTCGGCAACAACATAAGGAATATATATTATATTGCTCAGACTAGCTTCTAGATAGGTTAAGGACTATGGCACGGTCTTCCGAGAACTCAAATCGTGCACAATGAGATAATATCTGGGAGGGTTGGACCGTATCAGTGGTGTTTTGCATTTTGGAAGAGTAAGTCTGAGCAGGGAAGTATGGGTAATACCGAAGAAACGGGTCCGACTGCCCTGGAGGTAAGGGAGCCTGGCGACGGATGATAAAAGAGGTCTCCTCTCCGCGGGAGAGAATCCGTTTAATGCTCCAAGCCGGACTTTGCGAATCTGTCCGGCATTCCGGCCGAGTACCACAATTTCGCCAATGTCTTCTCTGAATCAGAGGCTTACAATCATCCGCCCCATCGCGAGTTTGATCTCAAGATTGAGACTGTTGATGGCACTGAGCCTCCAGTCGGCCCCATCTATTCCCTTTCCGCAACTGAGCTGACCGCACTTCGGGAGTTCCTCGACAAGAACCTCACGGCAGATTTTATCTATCTGTCTCGTTCCTCCCACGGCGCTCCGATTCTCTTCGCTAAGAAGAAAGATGGAAGTCTCCGGCTTTGCGTCAACTATCACGGATTGAATCACATCACGAAGAAGGATCGTTATCCACTTCCTCTGATCGCAGATCTCCTCGACGCTCCTGGAAAGGTGCGTATATACACCAAACTGGACCTTTGCCACACCTATCACTTGCTCTGCGTCGCCGCTGGTGACGAGTACAAAACCGCTTTCCGTTCCCGTTACAGCTCATATAATTTCCGAGTCGTTCCGGAAGGTCTCTCCAACACACCAGCTGCTTTCCAGCGCTTCCTTAACACCCTCTTTGCAGATCTCTTGGACGTTTACATCGTGGTATACTTGGATGATATCCTCATGTACTCCGACGATCCGGCTAATCATACAGATCACGTCCACGAGGTGCTTCGCCGCCTTCGCGAAGCTGGATTATTCTGCAAGCTATCCAAGTGCGAGTTCAGCGTCACCACTTGCAAGTACCTCGGCTACATTCTGTCGCCCAACGGTTTCCGCATGGCGCTGGACAAGATTTCCGCTATTACAGATTGGCCAGTACCTCGGAAAGGCCGTTCGAGTTCACGAAGGCGACACTGGGTATTCACCAAGCTGCGTCGCATCTCCTCGTAGTGGGAGATGTCCTCCGGCACTCTCTCGCCGGTGCGAGAGTCGACTTGGGGACGCCTCGAGGAAACCTGAGACACAGGCTGATGCACTACAGCACCTTCCCGGGCCAGTTCTGCCAGCGCCTCCGCGACACAGGATCCCTTAGTTTGCGGCAGGCGTGTCTTGCCTTGCGGCCGCAAGCTGCACTTCACATGCAATTGGTGGCAGCCGTCGCATGTCGTCTTCCCTGGCAGCACGACGCATGGCACCTGGCGACACTTGCACTGGATGATTGTAAGCCTCTGATTCAGAGAAGACATTGGCGAAATCGTGGTACTCGGCTGGAATGCCGGACAGATTCGCAAAGTCCGGCTCGGCCGAAGCGCCAAAGCCATTAGTCTCATCGACCGGAGATGCGCAGAGCGTATACTGGACAGTGCCTTTATTGTGAATAATTGTGTGGAAGGCAGCCGCATTGACCATAGACGACCCGACCCGGAAAACACTACGCACGCTAAGACTGAGTGGCTGGGACACCGCTTCTGTCGTTGAAAAAATGGTGTGCCCTGAGTCTTGGCACCCTTGCTCTTGCTGACGTGTGTTGCAGAATAGGATTCAGAATGCGCACCGAAGGATTTCCTTCCAGGAACGGCTTTGCAAATTGGGTGGGAGCCAGTGTGGTTTCTGTACTCCAGGTGTGTACTGTCATCTAAGGGAACAAAGTCTCATGTTTCTCAAGAATCATTATGTCCTTATATGCTCTTGTTCGGAACACCACCTGTCGCCGGTCGCTTTCAAACTGCCGACGTTGAGCTAGATGGGGTTCTGGATGGAAATTTATGCAGATGTACCGGGTACAAACCTATCTTGGATGCCGCTAAAACTTTCGTCGGGGAGTATACCGGAAAACTGACCAGCAGTGGTACGTTCTATCTCACTCCGTCGTAATACGTGTTGACAGCGAGGTAGACCATGTTGTTCCAATCAATCTCGAGGCTGCGAATCTTGTTCCTCATACGGCATCCACTTCTTCAGGTAGTGTCACTAATGACCGACACACCATTCCGTGTTCTACAGCCATTGACCACAGGCATGGTGCATAGCATCAGTCTCTCTGAATCTGCTTTGATACACAGTCCAGAAGTCTTCTGTTACCCCATCACTAATCTGCGGCTTGTTTCTCCCTCAGTCACTTCTTCTACCACAATCATCAATGCAGTCAGTTCTATAGCAAGGACTCTGCGTTGTCTTGAATTAAAGTTTCTGGAAGATTTCCTATTGGATCAGACACTAGTTGCCATCTTTCAAGCAGCACTAGGGCTCAAGGAATACACCATCATCGAGAAACCTTTGCATATACTGCATCAGGACGAAGAATGCTCTACAAGCTTCTGGAAAGTATATTTTGTGTCAGAATATATCAATCAACTCACAGTTCCGATACAGACTCAGACTCTACTGCCGGCTATCCCACCAGATACAGTATTATACCCCTGAATGGGACACCATCACCCAATGCGGGGGGCGCTTTTTCCCATCCCTCGGGCAAGTTCCAGCCAACTTGAGGGCATGCTCGGCAAGCGAGCACCAATTCTCCCTGTTTCGTCCCTCTCACACCATCGGCAAAATGACCATGCTTGGCGCGCTTGTGCTGCTTCACCTCGCGCCACTGGCGCATTATGTGCATGAAGGGCTTGCGACGATCCTGTATTTGAATCAATATCATTGCAATATCGAGCCATTTTCCCAGTAGGAGAACGTACCGGTGGTTTGTCCAATCCATCGTGATTTGTGCACTTCTCCAGCCCATGCAGAAAATCGTAAGCCGTCAATTTTCCCAGACAATTCAGTGTCTGGAAAAGCCGGAGTGTTCGGAAAGTCGCACAAGTATTGGGTGCGGTGATTGTTGCAGGCCACCAACAGGCCCACAGTAGCTGGATCCGCCGTTCGGTGGGAGGATCGTCGCCAATCCGACAACCACAGAAGTCGACATTGAGCTCATGCACCCCGCTCAGGTCATACAGAACGAAGTCGTGGGCTGCGGCTTCTCGGTAAGGACAAACGATCCCAGGGGGGTGCCCCAGCTGTACCCGCAGCCCCAACTCCTGGAGCCAAGTGCGCTTCCGCACAAAATGGGTCCCATTCCATTTCTGCACCGGATACATTAGTTTCAATTTTTGCTGATGCCGGCGCAACGCACCTCGACAAAATGTGTGGGGTGCCGCGTATGAGTGGCCACAATACATCCCGTGCAAAACATCTGTTCACCCAGGCATCCCTTGTCCACACAGCGCCATTCCGGGGGTTCCTCACATTCGCGACCGGGGCATTGGCGATCGATGCAGCGAGATCCGGCGCAACGCGCATATGTCTTGGCGGCGCCGCGGCCTTCGCGCCGAAGGTTTTCCTCCAGGTATTCATCGACTTTCTGATACCAATTTTGCAAAGGCCGGTCCTACATTACATGCTCTTCAGTGCCCTTCCGAATATACAGGCATATTAACACAACTTACAGAATTTGTATTGCGCACTTTCTTCATGACTACCGTGATTCCCATGTCCTCAGATACCCCGGGAAGCGCTGTCAGAGAGTCGTCGCCTAGTGCGTACAAAAAAGAATTGGACTCGCGTGCCAGATTAGTCGTGAGGTCATCTGCCCAGAAGCTTTCTTGTGATATAGACGATGGCCCAGACCCGTTGAGGACCAATCCCGTTCGTATTTGTACTCAGCGACCGTCTGCTGATGTGTGCGAGGCTGTGGCCACAGTTTCGGAGACCACCAGCTGGGGAACCTTGTGTTTGGCCTTTTTGTGAGACTGGGACATTCGAGTAGCGAGATGAGAAGGAGAAACCACTCAAGCGACACCACCATTGTGCATTGTGTGCAGCGAGCGTATGTGCGCAGCCCATGGAGATTGCAGAGTAAGCGAGCATCACAGATAGGCACGAGTGATGGCGTCAGCCGCATCAGTCTGCAAAATTCACAGAGATGGTGCACCGCCATCCGCACCCCCTTCCTCACATACACCGCCAACATACCAGCACTCAGAAATGCCAGCTGACTCCACTCCCCCCACTATTTCCTTCCCAGCTGTCGAACGCGACAGCAGTCATAAACATGGAGAAGATATACATGCTTTCATGAAGCGCTGCAGGCTACACAACTAAAAGCGGGCCCAACATAAGACTTCCAAGGCAAAGGGCCGGCATCTCGCCCAAGAAAACCATGCAGTCAAGGGAGGGCCACCAGGCAAGAAAGGGGCTCGTATATTCATATGGGAGGAAGAGGAGGGCAGGTTTTCATCCAGCGTGCATGCAATCACACTGATGTGGCTGAGTGTTGGGACGAGTTTATGTCCAACCAGCGCATCTACAATTCTTTTTGAATCAGTGGGATCTCTGCACTGCGCTGGCTCCAAACGAAGAGGCTGAGCCGGATGAAATGTACGACGAAGACAATGACTATGATGATGGCTATGTCCAATTCCACGAGCCCGCTTCACCTGCAGATATAATTCCCTCAATTCCTGATGTCCCTGGGTGTCAGAGGAACCCCTGCTTCGGATGGTTTTCTATCCGGACCCAATCCGGATGCTCCGGATGCTTCGGGCGCTTCGGACGCTTCGGGCGCTTCTCCGGATGGTTTTCCGCCCGGCGCTCCGGACACTTCTGCGCCCTTCTATCCGACCGCCAAACCACCCGGGACATCCGTCCGCTCTCGTTGGCACGTGCTGTGCGATCAGGCCCGCGATCATTGTAGATACCTCCGGACACGTGCTACTGGGTAGTTACCAACTAGTATATAAGGTTTAGCCTAGTGTGGGAATCCTCATCCTTTCTTCTCTTCGGATTCCCCCGCTAGGTGCGTAGTATTTCCGCTCCTGTATTTTAGTACCTATATTTATTCTTCGGATTCCCCCGCTAGTTTCTGCGCCCCGTGCTGAGCTTAAGGTTGCCCTTACAGCAGAAGAAAGGATCTAAGGGATCAACCGGTCAAGATTGGGAAGTTTGGTGCAGGTACGGATTCGGACCACCACCCCAGTGCCCCATCCCCCCCCACCTCAAATCCCGACCCCCCCTCCGTCCCGACGGACCAGCCGCCTGCACCTGGCTCCGCGCAACCCGAGATCCCGAGTGTTCACACTCCGCATCCGGCTTCCGAAGCCATGGACCGGCTCGCTGCTGTCGAAGGCTCCCTCGAGAGCATCCAAAACGCGCTCCGTGAGCTATTGCTGAACACCCAAAATCCGCCGCCTGCCCCCGCCCCTGCCGTTCCGGCTCCGGCGTCGGGTCCAGATTTCTCGGCCCCCCACCCAGCTCCAAAAATGGTCCTTCGACCGAACCCCCCGGCCGTTTTTGACGGTGACCGGACGCAAGGACGGATGTTCCTTCACTCTGTCCTCACCTATTACCGGCTGGTTCTGGAAGCTTTCATGGCGGACGGGTTCGTCTCGCAGGAAAAACTCGTCCGGTTCGCCATGTCCTTCATGTTGAAGGACGCGGCTGCCCTATGGGCAGAACGGCGTGCATCCGCTGTACCGTTCCCGTTCCCCACCTGAACCCAGTTCGAGGCCGAGTTCCGGCTCCGGTTCGTCGAGGAGAACGAACAGGACCAAGCCCTCACCAAGCTTGAGTCCCGCTCGTATTTCCAGGGCTCCCGCGACATCTACCGGTACATGGACAATTTTGAGGAACTGGCCGTAACGGCCGGTTACTCGGACGCTCTCATCTGGGTCACCAAGTATCGCTCCGGGCTCGACCTGAAGATCAACGTCGCGATCACGACGTCCGGGACCGCCCCCAACCTCACCGACTACGACGGCTGGCGCGCGCGCGCGCTTTCCGCCAGTATGAGGCATTCGGCCGAGCCGGATCCGGAAACCCTCCGGTTCGGCTCCCGGCCGCTTTATCTCGGCCACGTGGAACGGGAATCCTCCCGGTTGCGCCCCCCACGCGCGCTACAGTCTCGTTTGCCCCGGCTCCCGGACCCGCGCTTCCAGCAGTCATTCCAATGGACGTTGACCAGACCCGAGTGCGCACTTTCCCACGCTCTTGTTTCCGGTGCGGTGCGGCCAGACACATCGCCCGGGACTGCCCGGTTACATCCAACGTCCGGCACACGGACGTTCTCGACGAGGTCGTTCGTCAACTCGGGGATGACCTCCTCGACGAGCTGTTCGCCCGGCTCTCCACCTCCGCCTCGCTTCCGGCCGAGTCGGCGGACGGAGATGAGATGGAACCGGCGGGTTTTCCCCGTCCGGCCGAGTGAGCGGTGCGCCCTTGGTCGTGTCCCCTAATCGCTACGCCCTCCTGTATTCAGATAATGCCAATACATTTGAGTCCGAGGTAGTAGCGAGAGGCGCACCCCCCGCCCCCGTCTCCGTCCGAGTGACCGAGACTCTTCCTTCCGTCCTGGAGACGGAAACCCGTATTGCCCCCGAGCCGGGAACGAGGGCAGTGACGGAGGCCCCTGTCCCTGAGCCGGGAACGAGGACAGGCTCGCTTCGGCGTGTTCATCGCCCGAAGTGGGAACGGCGACTTCCCCGGCAGTACGTCATCGACTCTGTCGAAGGCTGAAACTCCTTGCACATCCCGTTGGACCTGCAGTCTGTCGAGACCGCCGCCCGGATGTCGGTGAAGGCTCTGGTCGACTGCGGAGCGACCGGAGACTTCATCGACTCGGAGTATGTCATCTCCCGCAACCTTCCAGTCCGGCCCCTCTCGCAGCCCATCCCGGTTCTCAACGTGGACGGCAGCCCGAACCAAGCGGGCGGCATCACCGGCGTAGTCAATATGGTGGTCGACTACAAGGGGCACTCCGAGCGTATCCAGCTCGCCATAACTCGGCTCGGGAAACAGCACGTCATCCAGCTCATATGGTCAGAATAACTCATTAAACCCTTGGCCGTGCCCACGGGCTCAATGCGTTATTTGTGGCAACTCTATATATGGAAACCCCACAGGATAACAGGTTAACTGTCGGCAATGTTGGCGAGCCTAATGTGTTATCTTGTGGACGTTGCCGTATACAAAAAAAGGATGCCCAAAGAGTGGATTGAACCTGAGACCTTTAGCTACCAGAAGCGGCAGGAGCGGCAGAGAGCATTACCTTTACACCATGAGAACTATAACAGGGTAGTTCTCTGTCTCAGCTAGGCTAAGCCTAGGCTTAGCCTACCTGGGGGCTGCTTATACCCACCTCTAGGGCAGGGAAGCTGCCCTAAGTCTTTGAAAACAGTTTTTCACTATTTATTATGTGTTTTGGAGTGGTTTCAAAACCCTAACCAACCCTAACACCCAACCAAAATAAATAAATATACCTAGGACCAAGGCACTAACCTCCACCCTACCCTCTAACCTGAACATAAATGATGACAAACTGTTTTCAAAGACTTAGAGCAGCTTCCCTGCCTTAGAGGTGGGTATAAGCAGCCCCAGGTAGGCTAAGCCTAGGCTTAGCCTAGCTGAGACAGAGAACTACCCTGTTATAGGTCTCATGGTGTAAAGGTAATGCCCTCTGCCGCTCCTGCCGCCTCTGGTAGCTAAAGGTCTCAGGTTCAATCCACTCTTTGGGCATCCTTTTTTTGTATACGGCAACGTCCACAAGATAACACATTAGGCTCGCCAACATTGCCGACAGTTAACCTGTTATCCTGTGGGGTTTCCATATATAGAGTTGCCACAGATAACACATTGAGCCCGTGGGCATGGCCAGGGGTTTAACTAGTTATTCTGACCATATGAGCTGCGTCATCCTCGGTTACTCCTGGCTCCAGAAGCATAATCCGGAGATCAACTGGGAGACCAAGGAGGTTCGTATGACGCGCTGCCTGACCGGATGCCGCACCTGCTGGGAGGAGCTACGAGCTGTCTGGAAGAACGAGAAGCTTGCCGCCTCGATCCTCCGGCAGCTGCGTGAAGGTCCGACCCCATCCATCTGCACCATTGACTCGGAAGAGTGGACCGGAGACGACGGGGACGAACCGGCTGACGATGATGACCTCCCGGACCTCACTCCGGATTCGGAGGACGATGACGACGACGAGCTCGAGGAGGGCGATCACATCCTCTACACTGTGTTCGCCCTGGCCAAAGAGATCCACGCAGGAAGCACCGTCTCGCAACGTCTCGCGGAGGCTCACGCGCAGAATTCTGCACTGGCCGGAACTGAGGTCCCGCCCTGGGCCGCAGATTTCTCGGACGTCTTCACCCGGGAGTCCTTTGACTCTCTCCCGGACAGGCGGACGTGGGATCACGCCATCGAACTCGTCCCGGATGCGAAACCGGCCAATTGTAAGGTCTACCTGATCTCTCCGCTCGAACAGAAGGAGCTCGATGCCTTCATTTCGGAGGGATTGACTACCGGCCGCATCCGCCCGTCAAAGTCCCTGATGGCGTTCCCGGTCTTCTTTGTCAAGAAGAAGGACGGTGCCCTCCGGTTTGTCCAGGACTACCGGGCGCTCAATGCGATGACCGTGAAAAACCGGTACCCCGCTCCCTTTAATCAACGACCTTATTAACCGGTTAAAAGGAGCTCGGTTCTTCACAAAACTCGATGTCCGGTGGGGCTTCAACAACGTCCGGATCCGGGAAGGTGACGAATGGAAGGCCGTGTTCCGTACAAACCGGGGGCTCTTTGAGCCGCTGGTGATGTACTTCGGCCTTACCAACTCCCCGGCCACATTCCAGACGATGATGAACGACATCTTCCAGGACCTGATTCTGTCCGGAGATGTCATGGTCTACCTGGACGACATCCTCATCGCGCACTCCGACCTTGCCCGTCACCGTGAAATCGTCCGAGAGGTGCTCCGCCGGCTCCGGGAACACCACCTTTTCCTTCAGCCAGAGAAGTGCGAGTTCGAGAAGTCCAAGATCGAGTACCTCGGCGTCATCATCTCCCACAACCACGTCGAGATGGACCCCGTCAAGGTCGCCGGCGTCGCCGCCTGGCCCGAGCCCGAGAACAAGAAGGACGTGCAGCAGTTCCTTGGCTTCACGAACTTCTACCGGAGGTTTATCCGGGCGTTCTCGGACATCGCCCGGCCGCTTTTCGACCTGACGAAGAAGGGCGTGGCCTGGACCTGGACCGCTGCCTTGGCCGCCGCGTTCCAAGCCCTCAAGGATGCGGTGACCGCGGAGCCCGTCTTGGTCCTCCCGGACGAATCTTGGCCGTACCGGTTAGAAGTGGACAGTTCGGATCGGGCGACCGGA
Organism: Mycena olivaceomarginata; assembly: GCA_029378375.1. Classification (NCBI taxonomy): domain Eukaryota; kingdom Fungi; phylum Basidiomycota; class Agaricomycetes; order Agaricales; family Mycenaceae; genus Mycena; species Mycena olivaceomarginata. The sequence continues at coordinate 152,368 of JARKIC010001051.1, forward strand.
GCCGTTCTATCGCAACAGGACGTGGATGGAAAGTGGCGCCCCGTCGCCTTCTACTCTAAGAGCTTGAACAATGTCCAACGGAACTACGTGATCCACGACAAGGAGATGCTTGCGATCGTCCGAGCCCTAGAGGAGTGGCGGCACTTCCTCGAAGGCGCGCAGCACCCGGTCGAGATCTGGACGGACCACAAGAACTTGGAGTACTTCCAGAAGTCACAGAATCTGAACCGGCGGCAGGCCAGGTGGTCCCTGTACCTGTCCCGGTTCGACTTCGCCCTGTTCCACCAGCCGGGTCGCCTCATGGGTCGCCCAGATGCGCTCCTCCCGCCGCCCGGACCATGGCGCCGGATCCGAGAACTTGGACGTTACGCTCCTTCGGCCGGAGCTTTTCCGGATCCGGGCGATGGAGGGGATCGTGGTTGACAGACCCGAAGTCCCCCTCCTGCGCGACGTCCGGAAGGCGTTTGCGACCGAGCCGGAGCTCGAGGACCCCGTTGCGCTTGTTGCCCGGGAGCTTCTCAAGAACCGGAAGGCCCCTTCTCCCCACTCGGCCGAATGGCAGATCTCAGACGGTTTGCTCCTGTTTCACGGTAAGATTGTCGTGCCACGGAACAAGGACCTCCGCTGGCGGATTATGGAGCAGCACCACGACACGCGGGTCACCGAACACGCCGGCCGCTTCAAAACGTTGGAGTTAATCTCCCGGAACTACTGGTGGCCCCAGTTGTCCCGACACGTCGGTCAGTACGTCGGAACCTGCGATGTGTGTAACCGGACGAAGGCGCTTTCAGCGACTTCCCCACGGTGAGCTTCATCCGACCGAGATTCCGGCCGAGCGCTGGGACACCGTCTCGGTGGACTTCATAGTCGAGCTTCTGGAGGTGCACGGGTTCGACGCGGTCATGGTTGTTGTTGACGTCCTTGGTAAGCGGGCCCATTTCAACGAGTGCCACACCAGCCTCGGAGCAGTCGGAGCCGCCCGGTTATATTACCGGAACGTGTGGAGGCACCACGGAACCCCCCGGAAGTACATCTCCGACCGGGGTCCGCAGTTCATCGCTGAGTTCACCCGGGAACTGTGGCGCCTCATCGGTATTGAACCCGCTACCTCCACCGCTTACCACCCGCAGACCGATGGTCAGACCGAGCGCGTCAACCAGGAGCTCGAACAGTTCATCCGTATCTTCACGAGCTACAAACAGGACGACTGGGATGAGCTCCTACCGGCGGCCGAATTTGCCTACAACAACCATGTCCACTCCTCGACGCAGCAGGTGCCGTTTATGATGGACAACCAGCCGGCTCCCTCGGATGGGTTTCGAGCCCAACGGCATGCGCTCGGCTGACGAATCGGTCACGAGTTCCGCGACCGAATCGCTGCTGGAGTGTCCGAAGCCAAGGCCGCGCTCGTCAAAGCCAAAGACGAGTTCAAGCTGTACTATGATCGCCGGCGCGTACCCGCGCCGGAGATCAAGGTAGGCGACCGAGTCTGGGTGGATGTGTCCAACATCAAAACGACGTGCCCGTCTCCCAAGTTCTCGGATAAGCGGCTCGGACCCTTCAAGGTCGTACAGGTTGTAGGAAAAGGTGCGTACAAGCTCGAGCTCCCTCCACGGTACTCCCAGCTCCACCCGGTCTTCCCAGTGGTAAAACTCGAGCTTGCAAAGCCGGACCCATTCCCCGGGCGCCCCCGGAACGACGAGCCCCCACCTATCCTTCGGACGGATGGAGACGAGAGGTGGGAGGTCGACGAGATCCTTGAAGCACGGGTCCAGTACGGCAGCCTCTGGTACATGGTGCGCTGGAAAGGTTATGGTCCGGAGCACAATAAATGGGTAAAGCACTCTGACGTCTTCGCCAAGGACGCCCTCGATGCCTACTACCGCCGCTACCTCAACGCTCCTCGCCGGATAGCCTCGGCCGCCTTTGACTCGCTGTCCTTCCGGAGGTGTGATAGGACCATCCGCTTTATATGTCGGGACACCGTATTCCAAGGGGGGGGTGATGTCAGGGGAACCCCCGCTTCGGACGGTTTTCTATCCGGACCCATCCGGATGCTCCAGATGCTTCGGGCGCTTCTCCGGATGGTTTTCCGCCCGGCGCTCCGGACACTTCTGCGCCCTTCTATCCGACCGCCAAACCACCCGGGACATCCGTCCGCTCTCGTTGGCACGTGCTGTGCGATCAGGCCCGCGATCATTGTAGATACCTCCGGACACGTGCTACTGGGTAGTTACCAACTAGTATATAAGGTTTAGCCTAGCGTGGGAATCCTCATCCTTTCTTCTCTTCGGATTCCCCCGCTAGGTGCGTAGTATTTCCGCTCCTGTATTTTAGTACCTATATTTATTCTTCGGATTCCCCCGCTAGTTTCCGCGCCCTGCGCTGAGCTTAAGGTTGCCCTTACACTGGGCATCAAACAATGGAGGAGGAGACGGGTGAGAGGGCTATGCAAGTCCTTGAGCGAGCATATGATTTGGATCGTGAGGATCCATATGAAGATGCAGACAACCTGCCAGGGTGGCGAACCCAAGATGTCCTGTCCACCATCACCTACCGTTTTGGCTTCGAAGAGTCTGCAGCTCCCATCAGTTCCTCCTGGCAGATGGAACTTAAAGTTGTGTGTGGGCCTGCGGCGACGAAAGCTGGGCTGTCCCCGACACCCTCGATACTCCTGACTTTCCTTCAGCACCTTGTCGAGGGCGACCTGAAAGGTTTTCAAGCTGAACTTTGTGATTTGACCTCACCTGATTCTGACTTGGACCTCAAGTGGAATGTCGATGTTGAGATCATCAGTCAGCCGGACAAAACATTCTATTCAATTTGTCCCCGCGGTTCTGAACATTCCGGTCATTCAATTTTACTGGAGAGTGCTGCCACCGTCCTTCAAATCATTAGGTCAGGCTGGGGGCATGATTTCGCGTATCTCATCCGCAACCTTGTGGAATTGGGCGTGGAGTTTCATCCGAGCTGGGAAGGACCAGCCCATCGTGCACCTCCCACACCCCCATCTATCAACACTCTGGGTCGCCGCCCTGCCAGTTACAAACCGACTCTCGTGGATTTTGGGGTCTACATTCAGTGCCGGGACACATTCCTTTGTTCGCTGTGTGGTCGTGGGGCTCTTTTCTATGGGGGCATTGTCGGCTGACTCGCTCGCTTGCCTATTCCAGATTTGAGGATATAGCTTGTCTCAACCCCTCCGAAGACATCCTCAAGGCTGGAGCACACATGTTGAACAGGAATGGGGAAGAAGTGCTTTGGCACGAAGCCCTGACACTGGCCAAGATCAACCTCATCTGCGGGGTCTACTTGGTTGAAACAGGCATGTTTATTTAACCTCTTGCTGGTATATGCTAATCTCATTCCAGGACAAAGGAGCAGTAAGGCAGAAGATGGACAGCAATTGAAGTATATCTCCTGGTGGCCAACACCAACCTGCCTTTTGGTCGTCCGGTCTTAACATGGGATGGTGGAATGCCAACTGTGAGCGGTTGTCATGAACCGTCTTTTCATTTTACTTCCAGAACCCGAACAACCCGAACAACCCGATCATTGATCAGATCAACTATCTGATCAATCGAACTTGGATACCGTTTTAGGATCCCAAACGGTTATGATCGGTTTCCCGACCCTCGGGTTCCCGATCACCCCTCTACGTTCCTATAACCCTTCATTTACTTTCGCATTAATCTTGTCCGTTGTCATTGGACACTGTACCTTAATTTACAAACCCCTAGGGACTTTAGTATATAAACCGTAGTTATTCTCCTGTACTTTACACTATTCTAGTCTAAACTCCAGGCTTATTCATTGGAACTCTTCGTGCTTCAGTCGCCCTCGTCACCTCAGAACCCGGAATCTGCTCTGTGC
>JARKIC010001052.1:0-155901 GCA_029378375.1 Mycena olivaceomarginata
ATCACTGCCTGATCCGGTCATCAATCACTTTCCTTCTCGTCGATTGTGCATTAATCCGGCCACTATGGGCCTGAAAATATTTTGCTTATGAAATTTCATCCTTTTAGCTATAATCTTCATCTAAAGGGCGAGGCAATCCGCCCGAGATTGACGCGTCTAGAATTGATACAAGATCATGCACACAGAAGCGTGACACCTTGGTTTGTCGCCGTGCTCTTCTCCATGGTCTCCCGCACTAAATCCGACCGTGTCAAGGACCACGAGAATAGCCGCCGAAAGGAGCTGAATCTCAAAGCTGCTTTGCACGAGTACGAGAGGGAACAGGCGAAACCAGCGGAATTTGGGAAGCAAAGTCTATTAAGGCTATTGCAGAGGGTCACAATGTCTGCTACTCAAATCGTACGAAAATATTCGTAGGTCACAGCGTCACAAAGGTGTCCTACGAAAGGTCCCTTTCAACTCGAAAACAGGCCCAAAATCGCGAAATAACATAACTGTGGCGGCTGTTGCGCAGTGCGAGGATCATAGAAGATACATCCGTTGATCAACAGTTGAAATAAAGCTGGTAGGGCCGACGAGCGGCAGGGCCCGCTACCAGTTCTTGGTGTTCTCGATGATTCCAGCTCACATCACAAAGCATTTAATTAGCTTGGTCATAAGATAAGACTAGTTATAGAACTATGTACATTAAAAGTCAATGAATGAGGGACAAATTATTTGGAGGGAGCAAAGAGGAAGGAGCAATAAATTTCTAAGCAGTACGAGCTTTGGGACGGGAAAAGATCATCGAAGGCGCTCTAACAGCGGGGTCGCAGGCTCGCCTGGAAGGTGTCGATGGTGCGGCAGAAGGGAGGTCTTGATGATATGGCCCTTGATAACCCGTCGTATTGTTGGCAGGACAAGATCCTGATTTTCTTCTCTAAGTTGAACAATCCAACATCCGAATCGCAGCGAGCAATCATTGTGTCTTCAATAACCGTGAGATCTTTCAGTTCATCCGGAACAGTGCCAAAAAATAATTCATTTGCGAGTGATAAAGGTAGCAGACCAGAGAGACAGCAACGGTGAACTGCCATCAGAAAGACAGGAAAATACCGCCGGGGTCCAGCAGAAGATCATTGAGTACATCATCACGATCCAGTGGCATTGGAAGCGGAATACAATACGTGGATGAAGCCACTTTTAGCGGTCAAGAACCAATTCCTCGTCGATTCGATGGTCCAGCCATTTGATAATTTCGGTATTGAACATATCCAGTGACAACATTGTGATAGAGGAAGAACATCTTTGACAGGTTGGACGAGGTTCTTTCACGAAATAACTGGATAACCTTATCTTTTAATGCCTGGGGATGTTGCCATGATTCGCAAATTTGTTTCAGCTGCTCCTTGAAGCGAGTCGGCTTCCCATGCTGAGTTTATTGTTCGCGTTCATTTTGCCCTTTCGCAGAACAAGGATATAGGCCCGCAATTTTTCCCGCAAAACCCGGACGGGGCCCGAATGTTGATGGTTGAGATTCAGGTTGGTAAGAATGCAGCACATTGGATTGAGGGAAGTCTTGCTTCCATGACTCGCAGTCAGAATATGAACTTGACGGTCCGGATCTATGGTATTTATACGCCATTCATTGTAGACATCAACACAAGGCAAATGTACCCGAAGGAAGCGCAGATGGCAAATGAGAGTGAGAAAACCGTGAGCAGAGGCCTGACAGAATATGTTTTATTATGGCGGTACAAATGTGGGTAAGAACATGTTGAATTGTGCCTAAATTAAAAAATAGCGGAGTAACACAACATGGGCGCGGTAACAGGAGGATATTGAAAGATGGTAAAAAGGTTTTGGTATCCGAGAATGCAAGGCATGAGAGTTCAAGGCACAACTACAGGCCGATGGGTCTGAGCAGGCACAAAGATGGGAGGAACCTGCAAAGAACAGTGTTAGAAGAGCCAAAAGGGGAACACAAACACATACGTTGCGGGAAACCAGCATCAAAATCAGTATCAATATCCATCAGGCACCCTTGGATGGGGGGGACGGTCGCAGGAGCTGAGTTAACAGAGTTAGAAAAACAACTAAAAAGTAAGAAGAGAGACATACAGTTCGGCGCGAAGTCCAGGATGCCGGAAGTGAGCAGAAAGCGGACACCAGGAAGAGAGTAGGACAGTAGAGATACCAATCACAACCCAGGACAAGATCGAAGGGCAGCGAGTCCTTGATAGAGAGATTCACGTTCATGACACAGGTAGAGCCCTCGCACAGCAGAGACAAGACACCATAGGCGAGGCGACAGATCCGGAAGACTTGATACCAGAGGCCAAGACCCAATCCAAGAACAGCAGTGACTTCTCAAGGTCAGCGCAGAAGGTGGACGACCAGAGGGGGAGATCGAAGAAGGTGGCGGAGGAAGACATGGGGGAAGAAAAGAAAGAGCGGTGAAGAGACGCCACGTCACTCGGAGATAAATGGCCGAGTCCGAAAAGCCGAGGTCTGGGTTTACGCAAATACTGCTGACGAAAATGTGATGCTCACCAGCCAGTTAAAATAGGGCGCCCTAAAACCCTTACCTAAAGGTAGCGGGAATGTCAAGATCCAATCGAGCGAGATGAGAGATTGCCAGGCGGCGGGATCAACAGAGACGGAGAGCGGAATATTGCAGAATGTCGGTGAGGCAGACATGAGTGTTAGTCAAGGGGTACCCACCGGAGAATGCCGAGACACCGGCTAATAGGGTAGGGAGGGTCGAGCAACTCTTATTTCAGTTTTTGGAAAAAGTTTTTAAACCCCTTGAAAACACGTTTGCGATGGTCAGAAAAAAAAATTGATTTTTTATGGTTACTTTGGAGGGAGTTTTCGCGTCGTTTCCGGGTATCACGGCGAGATTGACAGTCAAGCTGTTGCCAAACAACGCGGCCACGTCACGAATGTCAAGCTTCTTCTACCTTTAGCAATTCAATGGCTTCGTCTACTGGTAATCAATCTCACCACTCTGAACAGAACACAACTTGTTGACACTGCGCAGGAAGTGGATCAACTTCGGGAAGGGTGGAGAAGCAAACTGGATGTTCCATGTCGAAAAGCGTTGATCACCAGAAGAAATTGAACAGGACCCTTTCCAACTTCGATTAGCAGATATACTAGCACCCGGGTAGATACAGGAGCTGTTACACCTTTCCGAATGAATTTTGCCCGGCAAGGCATCAATGAGATCATGGGAAATTCCCTTATGGGGACGGATACGTAAGCATTACGTAGGGAGGGAGGGTCTGCCGCCGTCTTATTTCACTTTTTGTACCCGGTGTAGAGGATTTCTCCAGCGGGTACCCCTTGGTGTTAGTTAGCCTGGTCGAGGTGAAGCAGGAAGCAGAGAAGGCGAAGGAAGGATACAGAATGTCACCACGTCACATCTGCTAAGCAGGATTATGGATGGGGCACGGCAATACTCGGCCGGCAGTTCAAGCCGAGATAATTTGGCTGGAGAGGATACGGATTACGCAAATTCTGCTGACGAAAATGTGATGCACGGCCAAAATCGAAAATTAGGGCTCTCTAAGACCCTTACCTAACGGTAGCGGGAATATGATGTGATATTCCTTGGCAAATCCCTACGCGCCTCACACCATCAGTCTTCGCGCACGGATATGTGACGGAAGTCTGAGGGGAGGCGACGAGTATCAGAATATATAATCTATCTACGAGTGCCTCGATATAACTAAATGGAATATGAGTACCGTTGTATAACCAAAAGGAAGAAAAGAAAAAAGTACACAAGGTACTACCGCTGTTGTACATGGCACTTACCAGGAAGTGGTGCGAGCTATGGGCTTATTTGACAACCGTGATGAAGGTATCATGGCATTCGAAGAACTGCTGGAGTCCGGGGCACCTCCTGCGCAACTCCGAAGGATCTTTGCTGTGCTTGCAGTGGAAGGGAGTCCAGCATTGACGATTTGGGAAGCACATGAGTGCGAGTTGTCAGCAGATATCAAAGATAGCATGCAACGAGTAACCCCAAATCCACCAGCAGAAATGGTGCGGAATGAGCTTCTCCTTGCACTCGAAAAGCTTCTACAGGGCCTTGGAAAGTCACTGCCAGAAATTGGACTGCCAGAGCCTGCGGAACGGCAACAAGAAGTGACCTTTCCGCGTTTAAACACAGTCATCAGGAGCATTAGGATGCAAATTCTGGCTTATCTATCCTCACCAAAATGAATGGAACTTACAAACATGGGAACAAGGGTCAAGAAATATGGCCTGAAATCATCAGGTTTCATCGTGCAGGAAAGCAAATTCCTTATATGAGGCTCAGGTTGACTTAATGATTCTGGGAACGAGGGATCCCGGAATTCCATCGAGTGCATATTGACAGTGGTCCTAATTCAGGTCGGACGCCGTACAATATATTACATTTACGTTACTTGCCGCGTTCAAGGCCACCCATGGGCGAGTGCGGTTTTTCCCGGTGGCGGTCCTGTTGAGGGATATGTGGGGATTCCAGGAACGAGGGATCCCGGAATTCTATCGGGTGCATCCTGACGGCAGTTTCAATTCGGGTCGGACAACATACAATATGTTATATTCACGTTACCCGGAGAGTTTGAATTGCGGAAGAGCTTTGAAAAATGGTTCATGGTTCATTATGCGCTGTACCTCGGAGAACTTCATTCATACAATCACCGGTGGCAATTTTGAATGCAGGGTTGAAATCGCTATACTATGGAATTGGTTTCTGTGCGGGTCGGAGGAGTTTTGACGTTTGAACATGAGGGTTTGTTCCCGGCCTCTTGGCAAATATGGACAGTGAAGCGCGGCCACCCCCGCGCTGGGGATGGCCAACAGTTAGTGATCTATTTGTTCAGGATTGGGATCAATGGAGGGACACTCCACCTTTCTTATCTTGTCGTGCCCACATAAACGCGAGGATCTGTGACCTCGAACTGAGACAGTATGCAATTCTCCTATTTTCAAGTTCATTCCCATTAGATTTGAAGCATTTCCCTAATTTTGTTTACCGTACATTCAATATTGCCCCACTGTTCGGCTCACGCCTCATCCCCTTCCTTACATTTCACCCTCTTTCTACGTCTCTTCAATGCCTCTCCATATGTCTTCGCAATGAGTCTCGAGGATCGAGGTGGTTCCTTTTGCTTTCTCAGTCTACCATGCCATTTTCCTTTATGGATATCTGGAGATGGGAAAGTAGTGTGCTCTTCGGCCTCTGATATGGCCTCGGAAAAGGGGGGCTCTTTGGTCGCTGAAATGGAATTATCTCTCCCACAAAGCAGGGGAAACACAAGCAGTCTTACGAGTCTCGCTCAAGTCCTCCATTGTGATGCCCGACTCTGAACCAAAATTCCAGCCAACAAGAACGGCGTCGCACGCTGAGACTTGGGCATCCGTCATCCAGGGATGCGGCCAGATTTCGGCTTTCGGCGCTGGTTCGGTAAACATTATCCAGTAAAACCTCAAGAGGCTCTGTTGCAGTTTCCCGAGTTTGCGGGGCTCATATTTATATGTCGTCGGTAAACATACGGGCCCGAACGTGGTAGGTCTGATAAGTTCGAGTCAAGGCGAGTCGAACCGTGAGAAACCCCGCGGTTTTCGTGCTCCCGGAGCCACGTTTGGCGGCTATCATGGGATGGCACCTGGGGCAGCAAAGCGATGTTGTAACAGTCCTGGATGACACAGAGAGGATCGGGACATCGACTCGACATAAGTGGACCAGGACGATGGTGTAATTGATATTAGGCTTCTACATACTCAATTCCGAAGCACGGGCCACAAAATTGCTCCTTTATCCCTGCCGAACCTGGCAGAAATGCATTATAATGCACGCACCGGGCTATTCAACTGCGAAGCACGTATCGACGAGAAGAGTGGGAGTTCAAGTGGATATGCCATCTGACCTAGCTAGCCAATGGCGCTGGGCATTGCTATACTCTCCGCCCAGCACATTGACGTTGGCGCCGTTTGCCAGCAGCTCACACACGACCGCATGGTGTCCGCCGGCCAAAGCGGCTGGCACACCAGTAAGGCCGAAACTCACTGAGGTCCTTTCCATTCGGCGATCTCGGAAAAGTGCAGCCGGCTTCAAACCTGGCACACGCTAAATGAAATCAATTGAATAGCACGGTCTGTTCAAGCTTCACTGCCATGCCATTTGATCATTGCTTTAACGAGACACTCAATCCGCTCGTTATCCCGGCTTGGCACCTGGATTGACTGAATAAGATGTTTAAGCAAAACATGATATTTTCTATGAAGGAGAGGACAAGAACCCATCTGGGGTAGCTTCAAGTCATGACAGATAGTGTGCATTATTGAATGACCGGTCGAAATGAGGTCGATGCCAGAGACTTGATTCCCCCCGATATGCGTATGGTGCGTTTGGCATGCCCCTGCAGGATCAGCTTTCGGATTTACAGTCTCGGACGCGGATTTCGCATGCCGGGATGTTATCGATTGATGAACTGTTGGATCCTCCGGACGAGCGCGAGATTGGGCAGGCTCTGTACGCGTTGCCGGCCGAAGGTTAGGAGATTGTTGCACAGGTTTTGCATGAAGAGGCGGTTGCTCGTGGGGATGTGATGGATGTTGATGAAGACGGAGATCAAAGCGACGCTGAGGAAGCTCCCGAGTTTACTTGCAAAGCCATCATGGATCTTGGCAGGACTTTGGAGGAGGTTTGTCTTACCAAAATGATCCAACGGCCAGCATGGCACTCGCAAAGAATTTGCAGCAATTCCGCGGCCAGATCCAGAAGGAACAGACGACTAATGCAAAGCAGGTAACATTGGCCGAGGCTTGGCGGAAGTCCTCTAGTGTTAATTGACCAGTATTTACAGTACAGGGCCCGTCATCACCTCTCCATCACGTGTTTTTCGACCTAAAGCAAATTTTTGTGAATTTTTTCCGACTTTCTAAGCCGTCCTCCTTATCCTGAAGAGTGTAATTTTTTCATTAATGACCGAAAGGCTCCGAGCATTTCGCGCAAGTTGAACAACCTGTTTTCCCTGACTGCGCTCGGTGTATATGACGGTGATTTCATGAAATTTCCTGATGGAATTGCACCGGTAACGTTGGCAGGCGGAACGAACACTCGTTCATGCATGAATCCCCCATGCTCAATGGTGCAATGGGTTTAAATTTTGTTTAGGGCTTGTCGAGCCACTCTACATATGTCAAGCAAGGTCTCTGCCGACGTAGTCGAAGCTTCCTAGACCAACAAAATCATGACAGTTAATGCCTTTTGCATTGGACTCCGACTCTGACACACATTAATTGATCGACATCGCACGATGTCTACTACAGTCGTCCGGTTCAGGGCGGCCTACTGGGCGTTCTGTGAAGCTAACCGAGCTGCAAGAGCGAACGCGTGACCGCCGCATTGATCACAGTATTTTTCCTGCAAATAACTCATTATTTTATTCCTCTGGCACTTCCCATCCCGACTGAGAATTTCGCTGATACTCACTCATTTCCATCGGTTCCACACCCAGCTTCTGGGATATTAAGAATGAAACCTCTTGATGTATGCCAACGAGTCCCGCGAAATAAAACGAGTCAAAAAGTCGAATTGCGGAAACCCGCGCGCTACTCGCCGCATGGAACGCACATGCCGTGGACAGCTACAAGAGTGTTAAAATGGTGCTCGACGGTGACGCTGGTAATCCATGAGCCAGAGAGGCAAAAAATCATCGCTTTCTAGTTAAGCTTGCTGCACCTGTATTGAAATCTGGGTTGAAAACAGCAAAAAGAGGTTGAAATGATCGTATCAGTGGCTGTGTTATTGCCGCGCAAGAAGGGGACAAGTGCCGCGCAGGGTTTAACTCCTTCCATACTCACTGTTAGGCCAAACTATGAGTGGAATACAAGTTTTATAGTCTAAATACATTGTTTAGGTCCTAAAATCCTCCCAAAAACATCACAATAAAGGTGTTGAAAAGGTATCCCAATGTTGGATTAGACTTGACCAAACACCGGATTTTGGGTCCAGAAATGGATAGACCTGAGCGAAAGGCACTGGAATGCATTAAAAGAATTCAGTATACTTGTGTGTGGCATAAAAACAACCATACTCGAGGTTATTACTTACGGCTGACCGAGTTCAATACAATTTTTGATCCTCAACATGCATAGTTGAAATAATGTGTTGTATCCAATCTAGGCACATCGATCGGAATATGGAAAGTACGTACATACACGATTGAAACTGTGAGCCACCCTATATTTCCTGGAAGCCTAGTTTAATACACACCTGCTTGACAAGGCCGGAAGTGGACTCCGAGTCGTAGATAAATTGGATGGATTCATGGTTTTTTTTTTTTTTTTTGGCGCTGACTGTCGTGAAGGCTGTGGTGGTATTGCCGCACTGCAGTTATTTATTTCCACACAACCTGAGACTTCAATTCCACCTCGTACCGGATTTGGCCATGTAAATGTAAATACGTTGTTTGGATATGAACAAAAATATCCCACCGGGGCTGAGTAAAGGTATGCCGTGCCCTGACGTGAATTGCCGTGCAGTGAGGGGTGAGCGCCGCGCGGCACTTATTTCTTTCTATATACCCTCAAATTAAGCTCTTGCGGTGTTGAATAAGTTCAATACAGTGTTTGAAGCCAAACTTGTTTGACGAAGCCGAAACCAACACCCGATTTAGGATTAAATAAACGTGGCAGAACTAGTGTAACAATATAAAGAGTGAGCTAAATCTATCGGACTTGATCACAGGAAAAGGGCCCTTCGAAGCCATACCAGCGGTAGCGTCGGTTTCTTGGGATGGTACATCGAACATGGCAGTCCCTGCCTGCGGGGCATTGCGGGGAATGGATATGGAGAGTTTGACATTACCCATTTCTGGGGTTCAACGCGACTCGACAGCGCTGGCAGCCGGCGTTTATCGATGGAGCTGCCAACCTCGGAGTTTTTGACATTCCGGTAGCGTTGACTTCCTCCTCCGCTCTGCGCACCGCGGCGAGAGAAGAGGTCCAAGTTGAGACCCCGAATATTGGCCGAAGGGAATTCTATAGTCGGAACACAGACATTTGATAATATAAAGCTAAATTAAACGTGCCTTTGACCTCTGCGAGCCCAGGGTTTTGCCGCGCGGCACCATCGGTTTTAATCGGTCTACCGACCGATATGGCGATCACCGTTGGTATGGCGGGGTTGCCTTCCGAGTCTCTTACAATCTGAGCAATTTGACCCAGCACGTTTTTACGCACACGTGATATGTCGATGGTGGTCTCGACCCGTTCATCCCGTTATCACTTCATGATATCGGTTATCCGGCGGAGTGGTCAACGACAGATGTTAGATATTTTTGATGTTTTACGGAGGTCCTAAGTTCCACTCCCTGGAGTCCCCTTTTTTTGTTAATTTTTAATGTTTTTCTTGGCTCCGCGCAGCGGGCCCCGCGGCGAGCGGATGACCCACGCAGTGGGCCCACAGGCGAACGTCAGGGGGGTTCTCTGGGGTCTCCCCCGCGTTAGATAACCCTTAAAAACCGAGAATAGGCTTTGAAATTTGAAATACACGCCGAAAAAAAAGAATCCAAAAGCTCCACGCAGTGGGTCCCCGCGGCGAGCGGATGCTCCAAGTAGCGGGTCCAGCAGCGAGCGTCACGGAGGGTCCGCAGGGGTGACCCCTGCGCCATGTAACCCGTAAAAACTGAGAATAAGCTTTGAAAATTGAATAGTTGGTAATAATGGCTCAAATTAGACTCGTAACCAGCGCCTACGGCGTTCTACCAAGGCGAGCTTGTTGCCATAGGCAGACTGGTACTTCTCGGGCTGTGTGAAAGGGCTGAGGCGGAGTTTGAAATTAAGTTAGTGAGCCCGATGACGCAATGATGCAATGAGCTGCGGCAATTCCAGAGATCACGGTCTGAAGTTGATCGCCACTAAAACTACCCTCAGGTTTTACAGTGTTCTGTTGCACAAATACAAAATGTAAGGAGGCAAAATTGGAGGGATACAATTTTCATTCATTTTCCCCGCTTCAACCAAAAAATAAGCTTCAAAATTGGGCACAAAATGAGTAAGATTTTTGAAAGGTCGCTTGAATTTCAAACTCCGCGACAGCCCTTTTGGCGGCTCCGAGAAGTACCAGCCTGCCTACGGCAACAAGCTCGCCTTGTTAGAACACCGTAGGCAGGCTGGTTACGAGCCTAGGCTCAAATGTGCCGTCAGGAAAGAGGAGGGGGGTCTGGGGGGAACCTCGTTCCCCCACAGCGCCTCTTTTTTTTTCATTGAAGGTGCAGACTTCAATAATATATAGAAAATTACAACACAATATACAATGAAGGAGGTTAAGTGTAAGATAAATAAATGCACCGGCGGATCATCGGCTGTTGCGGTGACCCCGGGTCATGACCCCTGGTCAAAAGACAAGGGTCGGCTCCCTTCGAGTTGACCTCTCGCACCCCGCCCCCCCAGGTCCTATCCCCGCTCGAGGCTGTGGCGCTAAACATCGCACTCTCTGGCACAGCCCTCAGCGACGAAAACCTCGCCGGATTTTTCGACGAGAATGTGCGGCCCGATCCACACCTCCTTGCGGAAATGGAGATCCAGGTTGCAGCCAGCTCCGACGCCATCGACCTGGAGATACCACCGCATGAGCAGCAGGATACCAACCTCCAGCGCGGCATACAGGCAAGCCTCGGCCTCGACTTAGGACCAAAGTAACGACGATGGAGCGTCACCATCACGCCAACCTGGGGAGTCCCCATTCCTGCAGCCCGTTGTGGGTACCACCTCTTTCCACGCCGACGGATCGTCTGGTTCGCCGCCTAAGCGCCCCCGCATCTCAGAAAGCTGCTGCCGTCGCCGCTGCTGCCACTATCACAGCTGCCGCACCCCCACCCGCTGTCGCAGTACCTCAACCAGCGACAGCCGCCGCCGTCCTCGCCAACCACGTCGCTGCAACAAATGCGGATGCGGGTATGTACACCTACAAGGAATATACAACATCTCCTAACCAGTAAATAGATGCTGCTGCTGCTCCTGCCCTCGCCCCAGCAGGGCCCAAATCCATGCTCCTGCACCCCAACACCCACCGCCCCAGGCTCCGCCTCAGGTCCACGCTACTGCAGACGGCAACGCACCCCGCACATACGTCGTGCAAGCCGTATTTCCGCAGACCACTGGGGTCAACCGCCTCACTCTCACCTTCCACGCCGACGCTGACCAAATCGCGACATGGGAGGCGGACCCCACCACCCTCGTCGCTTATAGGGCGGGAGGAGCCACGGACCGGGTCGCCACGGTGCAGGAAGGCGCAGAGCTTATCAAAGGTGTGCTCAACCTTCCTGTGGGCACCGTCCGTATGGGCGCGGCCCATCCTGCTAACTCGCAGCTTGCCCCGCCAAACCTTTTCGGCATAAACGGAGTCCCGGCCGACCTCGGGGCCGCTCTCATCCTCCAGCGCGTTCTCTGCACGTCCGACCTCACCCTCTTCATCTCCACCTTAAACCCCGCCTTCGACGGCGTCATGGGCTCGATCGAGGGCCTCGCCTTCCACAACACCCCCGCCGGTGCCCAGGGTGTGGCTACCGCGGTTGTCGACAGACTCAGCCGTACCCAGGCCTTTATCCAGCTGGTACTTTCGCACCGAGATGCGCTCCCCGCCCACTGGTCCATCCAGCAAGTTCTCAACGCCGTGCTGGGCTCCATCACTATCGTTCCCATCGAACTAGACTCTGGGCGGGGCGGAGTGCGCGTCGCGTGGCATGTTTTCATGATGGTAACCACCCACAACATCACCTTCTACAACTCCATCCGGGCTGCTTTTGCGGGCATCGAATTCATAACGACTTGGAACAACACCGGGCACGTCCGAGCCGACATGGGCTGCCGAATCTGCCTTTCGATTGACCATCCCACCGGCCTATGCCCCTTCCCTTTGGTTCCCGGCTGGATGGGGCCTACCCCTACCCTCGCTCCCCACCGTTGATAGACCTGGCATTGGGCCACCCGTGAAATTCTTCAATTTTACGTTGGCGAAACCAATTATAATATTAAACAAGCGGTCGCCAGCGCTTCGCGCCGGCTCCCACTTGCTCAGTTTATTTTTTTGTGACTTTTTGTAGAGCAATCTAAGAAAGTTGTTTTGAGATGCTCTGTAATCTGCAGAGTGAGAAATTTGGTAAAGCTGAAGTAAACGGTGATTCTGATTGCAACTCTAATGATTATTACATGCGAAGCAGAGGAGGGCAAACAGTTTATAAAGTGTGGTTCAATAGGATGTTAATCCACACCGAAAAAAATACTCCCCAAAAGGCAGCATGCAGGCGCCACAGCTGGTTCGCTCTCAGAGATCCCAACGAATGTGCAGAGGACAACCATTTGATGGTAGACATATTGAAATCAAGCTGCGCAGGTGCTGCCAAAACTTTGGGATTCTGTGGCCGAGGTTACATCTTGGCTTTTGAGTTAGCGTTGAAACAGAGGACTTGATCATGCAGTAGTTGAAGATGTGGCGCCGACACAATTGGCAGAAGGTCAAGAATAAGTTGACTCGGGATTGCGCAGCTTGAAGATGAGTGAGTGTCCAATACTTGCAGTCTTGAAGCATGCGTGACTCCGGACGACCTTGAGGACCATGCGGGATGGTGTTTGATGCTGCGAGATGCTTGATAATTGAGGGAACTGTCGAGGCTTCGGACGTGCGACGCAGACTTGCGTTAACGCTTGGACTTCAGTCTTGAGAGGATCTTGACAAAGACGCATTGGCGGCATTGCATGCAAGGACGACCCGGCAAGAAGATTGTGAAGGGGCAGAACTTGAAAGCGGCAGGGTGATGGAGGATGATGGGAGAAAGAAACCAAGCAACGGGAATGCGCACGGCTCTTTTGAGCGGCCATTGAGCGCGTAAATAAAGGGCACGTGGTCAGTTTAAAATAGTTTACACGTCATAGCGCACAGCCCGTCGAAGATTCCAGAATTTAAACTGTAAGCGCTCTCGAGCGCTCCGTCGAAAACAAATAGTTGCAACGTCGGTAATCAGCGATGGCGTGGGAAAGTAAACATGTACATCGTGATACGAGGCATCTGCTTAATATACGAGGTATTCGGTGCGGTTCTAGAATCATACCTTACAATTGCAGCAAAAAAAGATGTCCCAATGCCGTCGGAAGCTTAAATTTTAATAAATTGGAGCCGATCACTATTTTTGGGTACGGTGTCATTGTGAGATATTGCAGGAAGCGTCCTCCAGATACTTTCAAGGCCTTCTTTTGGTTGCTGTACATTTTTCGAGAGGTGTTTTTCTGTGCTTTGACCTTGTGAGCTTGTCGACAAGCTCACAAGGCCAAACAAGCGACAAGTTATTTGTTAGATTGCTGAGACACTGTGTGTTTATCATGTTTCGGACAGCCGCCAGCTCAGGGACTCGGGATTCGGAAAGCCGAACCAATATTGTATCGACTCACCGTGGGCGCATCGTTTACATTCGGCGTCTGCACGAAATGCACCAGTGTTGGTCTCTTGGCTCCGTATTTGCAACCTGCAACCTGCGAACTGTATCAATCAATTTCTCGAGGCTGTTTTCCCGCCCGTATCTCCTGCTGATTGATTCACGATATCTATCAATCTCAATACAGGACGTTTTCTCGTGGTTTGTGAATACATAGGCCATCACACGGCAACACCACTATCTCTGGCCGCTCAGTTCTTTTCCTCCCACCTGCTGAGGTCACAAAGTCGGTTGTGCATCCATCCCTGTTTCTGCCAGCCACATCTCCTCAGCCTTGACTTTTGTTTCTCTCAGACGGCATACGGCACGCTCTCAAAACAAGGAAAGTATGCTAGTCGATTTCGCTCGTCGCAGGTGCATGGCGTTGTTATTACACTGTTGACGACGCCGATGCCGTTGATGCTTTTCATCGCGTCTGCGTCTTCTCGTTCAATGACCCTTGGCCTCAGACCTGTGCACTGCGGGAAGGGGAAGAACTCATGCTGAGTACCCTAAAAGGCCTCAGATGTAGTGCTGTTGCGCACTCGCGCTGAGTACCCGAAGGAACTCGGATGAAGTGCCGATCGGACAAATCTAAACTTGGATGTAGTGCCCTGAGCACTCAGCGGTAGTACCTTGAGGTACTTAGCCTGAGTGCTTCTAGGCACTCATCCTGAGTGCACAGTACTCTATCTGAGTGCTCCAGGTACTCAGTACGAGTGCTTCCGGGCAGTGCACCTAATCTGAGGGCTCAGGGCAACCCCGCCATTCCAACGGTGATCGTGAATTGGTCACAAGACCGATTAAAACCGACCATGCTGGTCGCAAAACTCTCGGCAATCTGAGACTATTTCCGGCCATGTGAAACCCTTGAAATGACCGATTTTTCGCGACGGGCAACCCTGCCATTCCAAGGGTGATTGTGAATCAGTCGCAAGACCGATTAAAACTGGCATGGTCGGTTTTAACATGCCTCGCGCACGGTTAATGCGGAACGGTGCATAAAGGAGAGTCGTGGGACCATTGCTATCCAGTAGCATCAAGGACAGAGGCCCCAGCATCGGGGGATCAGAACGAGCCCCAAAAGTCGTGGATCAACGAAGAAATGGTGGAGAAATAGCTACAGCGAGTGTGGCGATGGCAAGAAATTGATGTCCCCACGCCTCGGATTCCGATCCGCGATGACGTGACTTTCGAGCAACCCATCACTTTCGGCTGAAATTTGGTCTGGACCTTCATGACAAGATACGGAAAGAGCTGAGGCAAGGACCCCGGAGACACATCACATGCTGGAGGGAGTCCGTATCCGGAAGTTCTGTTTCCGTGACCCCTTGGGGGACAGTCAAAATTAAAGGGTGGGGAGATGATAAGCCATGTATCTGTCTACGCAGGGAATTTACCAATTTCCTATATTTCATGAATACTACACATGTGCACTCCCTTATATACATGAGCTAGCGTGAGCCATCACTTTGTGATCGCTCTGGAATGGCACATACAAAGCGGAAACAGTGCATCGCCAAAAGCAACAGAACACAACATTCCACAACACACAATTCCGATCTGACACTTTTACCGCATTCGCAACGTGAACATAAACACACAGAATTCCGACCCACACAATTACCACAGTCCCAACTTGCACACCCCTTCCAAAATTCCGACTTGCAGCCTATAACACATCGACACATTTTCCCACAAACACAACGATCCTCTAAATGGCACAATGGAGCGGAAATCAGATTCCCGACTAAAGCAGCACACATTTGACAAACGGAAATCTCATGGATAGCTCCCTGGAAAACACGATTGAGAGCGGAAACCCTTCCTGACTAATGCAGCACGCGTTTGGTGAACCGAAATCTCACGTACAGCTTCCTGCAACGCACAATTAAGAGCGGAGACTGAAAGCAGCACATGTTCGGTGCAGACGGAAACGCACGCACAGGAATACAGAACCGAGAGCGGAAATCGAAACACCACCTTGCGCTTCCCCTCTGCCTCACCTCCCCTCCACCTTGCTTCCCTCTGCTTCGCCTCGCTCCACTTCGCCTCGCTCAGATTTGCCGCGGTCAGCTTCACAAGCTGAGCTGAACAAAGCAACATGAAGTAGGACGAGTAGGGTATGGTTATGGAGCCTGCAGAGTAGCTGTCAAGGAGGGATAGGCCAACCAAGACAAGGACGGTATTGATATGACGAGGAGATGCTTTCGGTGAATGGAAAATTCACGCACAGCTTCTTGGAATGCAGAACTGAGAGTGGAAATTGTTCCTGACTGAAGGAGCACGCGTTCGGCGAACGGAAAACTCATGCACAGCCTCCAGGAATGCAGAATTGAGAACGGAAAACTGAAGCACCATGTGCTCACCGAGCGGATATCCCATGCACAGCACAGGAATGGAGCGGGAACTTTGTTCAAGTCACAAAGATGGACGGAAACAATCAAGAAAGCATGCAGCGAGGGTCCAAAGCCCGATTCAGGGAACGGAATGCGATAAGTCAGAGAAGGACGAGAGGAACGTGTAGAGGGCAGTGCTAGACAGTCAGTTTCCCATAAATACGAGACAGTGCAATGAATAAAGATATCTAATTTTCCCATCTGAAACTACCAGCACATCTTAAGTGATACGCAAGTACCGCTCACCAGGGTACGCCGACACGAAAACCAAGGTCTCCAGGGCTTTGCCTGGCAGAACATTGACTTGCCGCCCTCAGATTGTCCGTTGCTGTACGGACTGCTCGACAGAACAGCGTCTCGAGCATCACACCAGTCTCCGCTCGAGTTGTACACCTCCCCGCCTGCTCGTATCGAACGGAATGGGTATCAACCTTCTTCACAGCTCTCAAACGGCCGACCCCATCCACTAGAGCACTCGAACGGAAAGAAGAAGATGATTTGTAGAGGATTTAGTAGGGAACGGACTTGGAAAGGACGGAACGGCAGACGGTAGCAGAGTCGTTGAGAACAAGTTTAGGGCCTCCCAGCACATGAAGCACCCTGAAGAGGTCGGAGGACCAAGGGTAGCTGTATACAAAAGAACCAAGAACAGCCCATAGTGTTTATAACAACGAAAACTGCATCGCATCTGAACAGTTGTCCGCTCCTCAACAGGATTGTAGAACGGGTCGTGTTACAAAATTCAGGGAAGGCTAGACTTTTGGGTGGATTCTCTTCTGTACTTTAGAATAGTGAACTGTACGACCAGATATTCTCTGGGGCATATCAAAATCCTCTAAATAAACTGCACACATTTTACTACCACACTAGTCTCGTGCAGCGGCACCACTATCTCCCCCAAGGACGAACACTCTCTACTTGCCCTTACCACCACCCTATTGGCACCTAGCAGAGGCACAGTCAACATCACAACGGCTAGCTACCAGTCACATAGTTAGATCGGCTCTCCGGGGAGAACGTTGCAACAATCCTGAAACGCATTAAAGTACGAGTCTCCGAGGAAACTGTCAGATAAAACCAGGCATTACCTGAGGGATTACCGGAAGCACTGTTTACCTAGACTCGGATTCAGAGGGAGAGACGAGATTATAACAAGTCATTATAGGGGAACTAGACATAGTCCTGGGCCTGCCTCCGAGGAGACGTCAGTTTAGCATTGTGTTGACCAGATAGTAGATGCGTTGCATCACGTGTTCTATAGAAAAGCTGTGATCTTGAATCAGCCACGATTGAGAGTCCAGACCCAGCTTGACAGCTGTCTCAGAAAGACTGCTGAGCCTCGGAAAGGCATCTGAGTCTCGGATCGCTATCCAGAACGGAAGAAGCTGAAGTGGCATCAGAAGGTTCAACCAAACAGGTTCAGGCTCCTACAAAGGGCAGAGGAACTTCAGGATTAGGGGGAACACTCACTGAGGAGAACTAGACGAAGAGGACCTTTCTGAGGAACGAAATCGAATGAGATTATTCTGTTCCTCAAAGAACATCATGTCCAACCAAATCAGTTGTGAGGCCTCGCTTTGGTACATCACTACGAGGGACCAATAGGCGTAGAGGGATGATCAGTAGATGACATAAGATGTGTTCGAAGGCTCGGGTTACTTTCCGAGGCCACATGATCTTTATTTATCATCTCTTTTAAACTGTATAAAAGGACTACATACCTACCTAGTTAGCGCAAATCACCCGGAGCTGAGGCACAGAGCAGTGTTGCAGGTTCTGGTTAGTGTCGGCTCTAAAGGACATTTGCTACACACATCTGTACATAAAATCCGGCCCCTCCAGATTAATCCCAGGCCGTTGAGATGTGCGGGCAGTTTAATCGGGTTTAAGCTCAATCCCAGTTCAAACTGTACATTATGTAGTTAATACATAAGTAATTACGATGATATGAATACGGGCTCCAGTTTAAACTGGCCCGTTTAAACTAGGTTCAAACCAGCCCGGTTTAAAACGAGTTTAAAGCAGCGCGTTTAAGCCGGGATCAAACCAGCGCGTTTAAATCGAGTACACAGATTGAGCTGTCCTCATGGATCAGCCTGATGACAGTGTAAACCGATTTAAAGTCTAAAAATTTCCAACTTTCAACCGCAGGAAACTATCAAAACAAGTTTAAACCAGCATACCGATTGAACGGTGGGCCCCATCAAACTGACCACTCAATCAGGCTATCATGCAAAGCTGGATGGCTGTGGACCTCAGTGAGATGGCAGAGGATATGAAGGTGGGTCTGCTGAAAAAATGAGCCAAGTCTTGAACAACAATCGAAAGACGGACATGCCTTAACCACATTTGCAACGAGTCCAGGCCTGCAGGACTTGTAAGCACTGCATTGGTAGAAGTTAAGACAGAGCATATGATCAAGGAGCGGGTATGCGCTGAATCCGGTAGCAGCTTGAATTAGAGAGTGCGTGAGGGGATCCGGGGTCGCCGTCAACATCATGATAACATTAGACATCCAGCCATTATTGGGAGATAATGAGATCGGAGATTCATGTTAGTTAGAATGGACCTCACCTGAGGAGTGTTGATAGAGTACCAGACTCTGCTACTCGATAAGAGTGGGTGGAGTCAAGAAGACAACGGCTTCACTGATGCCACCGGTGAGCCACTGAGGGGGAAGAGTTGGTGTGACAGCCAGTGGTGTCGTAAAGGGGAAACTTGTCAGGAACAACGAAATGACAAGAGAAGAGAATGAGAGACTTTCCTAGCTTCATAAATCAGCAAGAGGAGGTCGCAAGGTGGAGGTTCGGATGCAAGAAGCAGTAGACATGTGATCAATTCTTTGTGCCAGCTTTGATGATTGTACGAGGCCAGCAAGTGGCGGGTCACAAATAGAATTGAACAGCAAATGCCTTCAATTTCAGTGTACAATTTAGTGGCCCGGATCCAAGAGGTCCGAAGTAGTGGCTTCAAATTAATTTGTTGAATTTGAACTAGTACTGTAAACGAGCTAGTGATTTTTCGGAGACACAAATATTAATGCTTGTTCGGTACGGTTGCGCGCCTAGTCATATTCGGAACTCGAAGGATCTGGCTGAACGGTCATTAGAAGAGCTTTTCTTCAAGAGCAACGGTTACCGGCCCGATTTGGGCCCAATAAATCGGGTCATCGCGATGCACCGCCACTTTGATCTCCTCTTTCTCTTTTACGATCACCATGCCACTGCAGTTCTTGCTTTCCTTATGTTACTCCTCTAAACCTAGCTCCTCTTCCCCTTCCCGGCTGTCAGCCATCCATTCCGTAGACTCACAGACCCCCAACCATCATGTGGAACACGTTAAGAACACGGCCACTTCCTACTTACTGCAGCCCGTCGGTGAGATAATGCCACTCTTGTGTCACAGTGGCAGAACAAATTTTATTCCTGAATGCTCCCAATGCCCATTCACCCAGCGACAGCCAACGCGCATTAAGCCAGACCTAGTCAATATCTGTCACCCAACGTGCTGCTAACTCTCACTGCATTTATAGGGATTCTACGCGACGCCAGCCAAGGCGGCAGATGGGTTGATTAACCTGATGGAATGGGAGTTTGGCATCCTTGGGAGGCAAATGTGCGTTCTCTGTTCTATCTTATTCATCGCCTTATCCCTGATGATGCGTCCTTTGTACGCGTGTTTCGTTCATTACTGACTGGGTATGCGACAGACCTCCTGGGATGGCGACTGATTTAATTACCTATGAACTTCTCCGAAGGTTGGATTCTATGACTAAACTTATGAGGATATTAACGAACAACATCTTTATCATCGGTCGAAACCTCTCTCCCAAATGTACACTCTCCGTTGCGCACCCCTTTCGAATTTACAACCGATTACTTACAGGTAAATTCCCGCCCACATTAGTCAATGTTTGATCGTTGGGAACGGTGTGCCTCTCCTTTCTCGACGAGGAAAAGTCGGGCAAGCCCGCTATCATTATAGCACAGGAGGTACATGAAAATTAGCCTCTTCGTGGTTCCCTGTCTCAGGTTTCCGCAGGAACGACGAAGGTGCATACGAGTGATACCTGTTTTGATTCAACAAGTGCGGCAGGACTTTCCGAACCGCTACTGCGTGTATTCGCTGTCCTATCTGTTGCCCCCACCTGCTGAGTACCCTTGTCAGATATCTGCCCGAACCTAGCCACCCCGGCGACCCGGTGACTGTGTGCAAATGAGTGCATCCGTTGTGGGTCATTCAATGCTATTCTTGTTCATAGACAGATAATCATTCCCGCTCCGGCAGGGGGATATAGCCTAAATGTGTGTTCAGACGAGAGCTTAGTTCAACCGGGTGGTGGTCAGGTTGATAGTTTAAGCGGTAAACTCACTTCAAACGCGTTGATTTAATCCCGGTTTAAACGGGGCTGGTTCACACTCGATTTAAACGGGGGGCCAGTTTAAACTAGAGCACGTCCTGTATTCCTATTATCGTAATTACTGGTGTATTAGCTACAGTTTACGTTGAAACTGAGATTGAGATTAATCCCGATTAAATCGGCGACATGTCTCAACGGCCTCAGATTAATCTCATGGCGCGGGATGGCAGCCTGTACTTCGTATTCAGAATGATAGATTGGCACACAGTTGGAATCTCACAGACCCATCAGCGTTCAATCACATTTGAGTACATACCCGAGGCGGACTGTCTCAAAGTTTCTATTCTAGACCAGGCAGACCATCTGTTGTCAAATTCACTTCCTCTTTATATCCTGGCAGACCATCAAGGATTGCTACCCTGTTGATAAGCACAAAACCGTTCTTCGGAACAAACCACACCAGTTCTCTGAGCTGAAAAACCATAAACCTCACGGTTCATCCCATTGCTTGTGAAACTTGCCAAGGTTATGAGGAGACTGATAGACTGTGTCTGAGGAGAACCTTTCCTCATACAAACTTAACTGTCCTCCTCCAACAAATCATCTGTGCTATAGAATCTAATACTTAATTCTCACACCTGAACATGCACTGCTGTTCACTCATTGCCACGATTGGAGTTGTAGTTTAGTTTTAGTGTTGTTATAGTTTAGTGGATATATTCCATTGAGCTAGAATAGCATTGGAGCGTTTCCACTGCACCTAGAGTGGAAGCCTTTCACTGTTCTGAATTCATGATACATGCTCCAGACCATGAATGGATTCCACTATGGTTTTGATTTGTAAAAGCCATCCAAATATCAAGAGAAGGGTCATATAAATGCTCTTATTTCTTCACACTATCCTGAAAATATTGAGAATGAGTGGCCTGTCCCGATTGGGAGCGTGGGAATATCACGTGTGGTCAGTCAGGCGATCACGGAACAGTGTTTCTCTGATGTGATGGCAGTGCAATATCGGCCCGAAATGTCCGGGCCTTCTATTTGTGTTCTGTATTGGGATCTAGCCCTATTCCTTTGAGAGGGGGCATATTACATGCATATATGGTGTACATATGCAATATAGAGCTATTCTGTATGGCGGTCAATCTGCACATGTATTATTTACATGAGGTTTTCTGTGTTTGCATGAAATTTTGGGTGTTTTGAGAAAAGTAGATATTTTTTGTCTCTGCACATGCCTTTTTTCTTCAACTCACATTGAAATGTCTAGAGAGAGAAGAAAAAAAGAGTCAATTGAGGCAGGTGTATATTCAGTCACATGATTCATCAGGCTATTTCCCGTCATGAAATAGAACCAAACAAAGGGGGATTAACTGATATTTTTCAGGTTTCTGTAGGGAGTCCACCATACGAAGGCACCATGACGTTCCAGACGTTGCATATTGATTTCTGTTTTTTTTTTTCTTTTTTTTTTTGGTTTCCAAAACTTATTTTCTTCAGATCTTAGAATGCCTTGATATGGCATAACCATATACTATACCATCACAGCAGGTATGGTGGTCTAAGTGCACATTTAATATTTATGAGAAGATATCTGGTTTACATACATTTTTTGGGTGATTTGAGCCAATGGTAATATCTTTGGAGGTTCTCACCCCTATGTAATAGTTTCTGCTCACCACTATGCGGTCAAAGTGCACCTTTAATAAAATGGGGTATACACTGGTTGAGCATTTCAAGTTTTTCGGTGAAAAATTTGGTGAAAAATGTCCATTTTTTTTCACCCATTTTTCACTGAAAAAGTGGGTAAAAAATTCAAAACTTTTTCAGCACTTTTTTGAGCGAGAATTGAAGTGAAAAATTTGAAACTAGGGGCCGGCTGCTGCCGTCTCGGACCTTGCTTTAGGTGGCTTTGCTCCATCAACATGTGGCTTTGATTCATCAACGATAAATACGACTAATACTGTGCACTGCATATGTATACTGGATATGTATAGGACTGTACAATATAAAGTACGCATTGGCTCCGCAACGGTTTACACGGCATCAACTGCTACGTCTGGACTTTCCTCGTCTGTGAAAGTTAAGCCGCAGTACGCGCCTTATATGCAGCCAGAGCTCACCGGAGTCATCGATGTGTCTTTACCGAGGGGCTTTTCTCGCCGTGTTATCGTCATCCACCAAATCGGCCAGGTCGGCCTTCCTTTTGTTGGCTGAGTTTCCGCGGTGTTCTTTGTACGCCTCGAGAGCCTGGGACGTGGTGAGAGGAGTGTCGACATAATCTGTTGTCCCACTTAGCCGCAAAAAATCGTAGACTATAAAATGAACACACCGTAGCCATTGTATCCGTGATGGAAAATGCTGGAGGACGAGTCGGTGGAGTCGCTTGAACTGTCGCTGCCCCCCCCCCGGTGTTTGCCGAGGAAGAGTCGCTATAGTCACCAAAAAACGCCGTGGTCTTCGAACGAATATCGCAGGCCCTGAGGACCGTGACCGTCCCACGTTGCGCTGGCTGTCTGCACACCATCGTCGAACTGCAGGTGTGTGGGAGTGTCACGCTCATTGTCCGGAAATACGGCCGGCGACAACATGAACAACGGAGTAGGGCTGCTCCTCAAGTTCGACATCAGGATTTGGTCTGACCACGTACCAGCGGCTTTGCCAGCCATGTAGCTGTTAACTGGTGCGACGTCTTCATCGCTCCCGCTCATCAGCGCGGGGATTGGTGTAGGTGCCATCGCATGACTCGCTTGCGACGGAGGTGTCCCGGGCGCGATGGTATTGCTGACCGGTGTTGGGGGCCGCTCAGAGGGTTGCCTACCGCCACCCGAGCCATGCATCATTCCTTCGAACTAGTCAGTAACGGCTGCTGACGGAAATGCCATTCTTACCGGCTACACGATCGGCTACAAACAACCTTTGGGGCTGCACAACATGCGCCAATGAGGAAGAAGACCATTGGGGCATCGCTGTGGGGCAGTTAGATGGCGTCACGAGCGACGAAGTTTACGCACCTAATTAATGATCCTCATGCTCCCGTCCCGGTGTCTGTGGGTAGATTGCCTGCGATCGATTGGGAGGTGTAGCAGGACGATCATAATGTGCAGCCTGGACGCCGTGCGCCAACGAAGAATGAGCGCAATACGACACTCCTGCACCAGTCAGAGGAAGTCGTAACAACATCCGTGTACATACCTATCTCACGTGCCGGACGGTCTTGACCTGGGGACTCCGCGTACACAGGTTGGGATCGACTTGGCGGTGTAGTGGGGGCGGTCGCTTTGGAGGGCGTGCGCAAGCGAAGAAGGGGAATGATGCGCCATGCCTGTAAGAGTTACAGCAAGCCGTGAAGAACATTGTTAGGTCTCATACCTATCACCTGAGTCCCGGCCAGCGTGCCATTTCGCCCAGAGGTCTGCGGGTAAGTGAGCTGCGCAGCATCCGCGGGCGCCGTAAGAGGCTCCAGAACTGCGGCATGCGTGGCGATTGCAGGTTGATGTGATGCGAGATGCTGAGTCGACACCCTGTCTGAGGCCCGCGGTGCCGGAACCGGCCACGGCGGCGCAGGAACACTGTTAGCAGTGTGGCCTACAGGCTCGACGAACACACTCCCCTCTTTGTTGATCAAGTCAGCGCCAACGTCACTGCGTAGTTGCGTACATACCCAAAATGGGGTTGCTCACCCCATCTGTTGCTTGTTGGAAGAAAGGGCTAGGTTCGGATGCTGCCACCCGTAGGGCATGGCGATCTTCAAATATGGTCAGACCACACAGTGCACACAATGTACTCCTTACCGCGGGGATCCGTAATCGGGGCATTATACACAGGAACAGTCCTTGGTGAGCTATCACCTGGGGTATCTGTAACAAAGTCAGCCAGGTTCAAAGTAGGAGTACTGATACAAACTGTTTGAGTTTGCTGCTGTAGCAGACGAAATATTGGTGTCATTGATCAAGTGATTTATGCTCTGCCTCGACGTATGGGAGGGTGTATGCATTCTGTCTGCTCTTAAAGTTCAAACACAGCCGATTGAATAGTTATATAACAGCTCACCGGGCTCCTGGTTCACACCCCAGGTGGCCGACGTTGACCGTTCACGCCCAGTGAAAATCCCCCATGCTGAGATTTGCTCAGAATTGCTGAAAGCGGCTGAAGCATGGCTCATTCATGCTCCGAGTTGCTTGGACCGGTCGTTCTAAAAAGCTACACATGTGACGTCATAACCTCGAGTAACTTTCAGTAATTCCAGTGGCAAAACGTGAACGCAAACGCAAGTCCTGAAAATTTTTTTGATGTGGCGGCAAATTTTGTTCTTGCCAAGGATTTCTAAACTTCTCATCGTCGCGCCGCAAAAATATTCTTTCTGGCGCTCGGGCCTTCGGTAGCTTCAATACCCGATGCCCGGTGCGTGTCCTTCTGTCAAATGACCTCTACTTTACCCACCTCCGTGTTTTGCCTACAAAACTACGGGCGTATAACATTACCTTGTTCAGTCTTTCGGCACCTCGGGCACCACTCCGCTATTGATCCACATATTTCCTCACTGTCCACTCCCATCCACTTCTTCTTCCCGTCCTCCTCCTTGCGCCCAAGCCGCCGGAATGAGCGCGCCATCTCCCGCATGGGTCTTTCCAGACTTTATAGAATCACCCTCGCCCTCAGAATCCTTCCACAACTTCGCCTCTTCCAGCTCTTCCAGTCCGACAGACAACATCCGCTTGCATTTTCCTTCAGTCAGTCCGCTGCGGAATATGTACCAGCCCCAGGCTCCACAAGTACACAGAGTGAGTTGCCATTTGGGAGGGAGGACATTTCTCATTTGAATAGCCGATTCCCATGCTCTCTAATTCGCTTCAGGCAGCCGACCATGATGCTCTTGTTGCCAGCGGAAACCCGACATATTCAAAGCTGCTAGCTATGGTTTCCCAGCTCCAGACAAAATATGAAACCCTGCAGTTTGTATTTTTCTATCTCAAATATACAATAGTTACTGACACGGCATTCAGGGACGCATACCTTACTCTTGCAACACCATTCCTAAAGTCTTCCATTTTATTCCCAATCCCCTTGATATTCGGATACCGACAGACCCAAACTCTCCTTCTCTTCCTAACTCCCTCAACACCGGGACTCGATTTTCTCAAGCCGACTGTCCTCTAGTCACGTATTGGCTTCCCGAGGACGTCAAGAAAGCAGATTCTGATCTGGCAAAAATCTCAGAGGATTCAAATTCGAGTATATTCTTCCTCGAACACCGTGACGGGAGTGCTTTCTCAGAGACAGAAGTTGCAGATGTCCGCGGCCACATGCGCACTGCCTTCAATTCTTTGCTTGAGAAAGGACTCGCCCCCATCAACTGATCTGGAGCTTCTTCCGTTGCCCTTAATTGGGTACGGTCAGAAATGCTGGCTTTCTGCCCTGACCTCGGTCTCTGCGCCGGAGCGTGGAAGATCGACACTCTTATAAAAGCTGTATATCCAGCGTGGAAACGATATCGGAAATCTCAAATCGAGTCATCACAAGCTGCAGCTGTTCCCTCTGCTTCTCAAAAGCGCAAATCCGATGCATCCTCCTCCTCTGTGCCTTCGAAAAAATCGAAGCTGGATTCCTCCTCTACCACAAAGTCGAAATCAAAGCGACGTGCACTCCCTGGTGCTGTCTCTGATTCTCCCATAGTCATGTCTGAACTCTCTGAGGACGACTCTACCCCACATTTTGCCTCTGAAACTGTCGACAATTCTCAGTCTCCCACTCCAACTCCCACTCCCGCTTTTCTTGCAGCGGGATCGTCCTCCTCATCCACATCTGCAGTCCCAGCACTGTCCTACACCTCTACCTCATCTTCATTGTCTGCCACATTGTCTGCCGCACCATCCGCACCATCTGTATCGTCTGCACCGTCGTCTGCACCGTCCGTCAGCACATCGTCTGCAGCCACATCGTCTGCATCGTCCGAATCTGCACCGTCGTCTGCACCGTCCGCCTCGGCACTGTCTGCATCTGCACCGTCGTCCCTATCAGCACCATCGTCCACATCCACGCCGTCGTCCGCATCTGCACCGTCTGCATCTGGAGTGTCGTCTGCATCGTCCGCACCCGCACCATCTGGATCTGGACCATCTGCACCGTCCTCTGTAGCCTTGCGATGGCAGGCCATGGAATTCCAACTGATTATATGCACTACTGACTCTTCCGTTAACTCCGGCCTGTTTCCCTTTAAAAGCACATCTTTTTTGGCCCTCTCCTCCTCCAACTGATAGCCAGGTGAAACTGAGCAGGTTTACCCCCAAGAACATTAAAATCTGTTGAGGCTTGAGTGCACTGTGAGTGAGACAAGGTCTGACATTTCCAAACGCGTGATATTTTGAAAGGCGTAATATTCCCAAACGCGTGACCCTGCTGTCGGGTGACCGGTCCGCCAAGCACATTTTCCCATGTAGCCCAGAATTTCTCCGGATTCTCCTGTGTCAGGTCATGCTTTTCAAAATGCCTGCCATTTAAAAACACCTCCATTGCACCAGGTCATGCTTTTCAAAATTCCCGCCATTTGAATGTACCTCTATTGCGTCAGGTCATGCATTTCAAAATGCCTGCCATTTGAATGCACCTCGTAGCATAGATGCCCAGAAGTAACCATAAATATTTTCAGGATTTGATGGCATCATTCTATCTTGATATGGCATCAGATTTGCGGACACATCGGAAACCCCTGATTTTCCAATTTTTTCAACACAAGTTTTAATCTTTTTCACAATAATCTGAACAAGCCAAATTGTAGTCTGAGGTCTCAGGGGTCGTTTGCGTGAGTGGAAAAAATACAAAAATATACAGGCAATCGGACGCTACACAGCTCGCAAAATGGCTATTTTTGTTGTTTTTGTTGTTTTGGTGCTATTTTTGGTGAAAAAAAGCTGTTTTTGGCCATTTTGCGGGTGTCATAGCGTCTGACTGCCTGTATATTTTTGCTTGACCTTTAGGTTAGGCTCCCCAGCCATGCTCGCGTTCGGGTCCAATCAGTAAACAAGGAACAAATACGTTTTGCGTAATTCAGTACAGTCACCACGCGTTTTGTGACCATGGCATTACACCAGACGGAGTTCGGCCCAAAGTGGAGCGAGATTTGAGAAGATTCTCGGGCGGGGTCGGGATATCGGATATATGGTGTACTATCTCCAGTGGGGGACTGTTGGAGGCACATTCGCCAACAATGTGTCAAACGTTGGGACGATAGGCCTAGCGGATACAGGAAATTTGTGTATCTTGGGCAAAACTTTGAGAATCGGAATTTTCAGCACCTGGTTATCAACAGGGTCCTGAAGCCATTTAAATTGCTGCCGTGTCAGGAATAATTCTGACTTGGCTAGTTTGTAGACTGCTCCAAAGCAACAAATGGTCCGGTTCATCCTCGACGTAAGAGGGGTTTATGAGCAGTTTCCAGGCTGCATCACAGTACCACTCTGCAGTTACTAGGCAGAGTCCAAGATTTTTATCTGATGGCACAGCAATCACTCGCTCATCTTCAAGAATCTTCAAGAGTTTGGTAAATTCTCTTGCATTCAAATTTGGCCGGATAGTCATGCATTGTCGATTTCCGACAATTTTTATGCAGAGGTTTCCAGCCAGATCTAATGCATTCTCCATGTGTTGGAGAATTTTCTCCGTTTTGGCATCCAAGGAAGGAATGTGGAATTTGGGAACATAGGTTGGTTGACCCTTTTCCACATCAGAATAAGACCACGTCGGACCACCAATAAGGTTGCGGCGACGGGCTGCATCTGAAAGCCTCAGCCTTCGAGTAAAATCATTGAAGGATAATTTAATCGAAGTGACCGAAGTCTTGATCGGTTTGGGCACAAACTTAGAGTTAAATGCCAGAATCCGGACTTGGTCAAAGGTCAGAGTAACATTTGTCATATTATGAAACGCGCGGTTTGTAATTCTAGTCTCGAAGAATAAACAACAAAAGCACATCGAAGAGCTGGAGTTGCGAGGAAGAAATGATACGGGTAAGTGGCCGGTTTCAAGCGATGAAATTCATCCGGGCTTACCCACGTCAAAACAGCATTGGAAATTTCCCGGGGCGGTGAGACCGAGTTGAGGCGTCGGATTTTCATCACTGGCCCCGACCCCGGTTCCCCCGATTCATCCCTCGGTTTCCTCTTGCGTTTCCTCCACCACCCCGTTTGTGGCTCGGTGGAGCTGCATTCGATTGGGTGGTGCTCGTGGACGTCTTCTTCGGCAGGTTTTTTGGGCCTTGAGTGTGGACTTTCGACGAGGACGCGACAGTGCCTCCGCCTGGTCCGTTGGCTTCTGAAAGAAGTCAACTTTGAAGAAGACGGCAGAATGGAGGGGAGAGGCATACCTTGGTATTTTTGCATCTCCACCTTGAACTGTTCTTTGACAAGCTCCCCGATGGATTTTGTACCATCGGCCATTTCCGCATCAGTGTTAGCAGAAGTAGCAGCAGCCAATTTATGAACTTGCTCCTTCTTCTGCCTCATGGCTTTCGCTAGTACATCGAGTTTAATCGAGCACAGCTCATCCTTGAGCGCTGTAGCGACCGCAGCAATGTATACGTCATATATTGTGGCTGGGAACTGACTCCCAGCCAAGAGAGGTTTCACAATGTCGCCGAGTTTGGTTTTAAACCCAGCAGACACCGTGTCCACATTCGTGATTTCGGCCAGAAGCTTAACGGTACGATCGTGGCAAGCCAACAGAAACGTAGCAGCAGCTTTCTGGGAAACGAGCATGTCCCTCATTGCGATCATGTCCGCTTTAAGACCCGCAGTCCCAGTGTCACCGAGAATAACAGCTGGTTTATAGGGTGGGACATGAACTGCACGGAGAATTTCAGCGGGAATTGCACCCCCTTCCATCTCCGTAGCAAGTCGCTCCCTGGCAGTAGTCGCAAGCGAAAATGCCAGGGCCCCGGAAGTAAAGCTTGACAATGATTGCACAGTGGGCAAAATACTGTTTTGATGCGAAATATCGGCACATTGTTTGGTGACAGACTGCATTTGTTTGGTGACAGCCTGTATTTGTTTGGATTGACATGGAGAGCCCTGAGTTCCTTTTCAAAAGCACCAGGGCCATCAAAACAAATCTGAAGAGACAGTCTGAACCGGAATTTGGCTGGCTATCCTCTCGGCACGACCTCGTCAAAATCAGGCTTGAAATGATTGCACAGTGGGCAAAATACTGTTTTGATACAAAATATCGGCACATTGTTTGGTGATGGCCTGCATTTGTTTGGACTGACATGGAGAGCCCTGAGCTCCTTTTCAAAAGCACCAGGGCCATCAAAACAAATCTGAAGAGATGGTCTGAACCGGAATTTGGCTGGCTATCCTCCTGGCACGACCCCGTCAAAATCCCGAGCGTTAATTGGTGAAGCGTCTGTCTACCAGAGACAACTCGGGGACTGGGAAATGGAGGATGCCGAACTTTGTCGCTTAAACGATCCCGAATTTAATAAATGATGCCATATTTTAATGCACTCTGGCACGACAGACCATCAATCTAGAACTCACCATCACATACCTGAATATACTACAGAACTTGGTTGTACAATGTTCGCTGTACTTGACCTGTGAATGATTGCTTATGGTGCCGGTCACCTAGCTGCCGCTACCAAAAATTAGTGGCCAAATCGGTCGGAGAAAAACTTGGCCCTATACACAGCCACAGTCACCCACTTTTTTCGTTATTTCCCCCGCCAGTGGCCAAATTGAAGGTGAGTTTTTTTTTACCTCACTCAATTTTGATCCAAATCGAAATCTGTCTTGCAGATCTGTGCGGAATGTCAAAAGGAACACCTTTGCAAGAAGGATAAGGAATAGAGGTCAAACTCAGGCCGAGAAATGCCGAGCAATTTCAAGCGCTGGGTAGCGGCAGCTAGGTGACCGGCACCACAGCACAGTGGTTATGCTCTTTTGTTTTAGATGTTTCTGCGTGCAGGTCAATGGTTCAATTCCCACACCAGGGTGTTTTGGACATCAATGTTTTGAACCCTGATTTTTGGTATACACTCGAGGTCAGCAAGAACCAGCACCGGGGTACGTAATCCAGATGCCAACAGATTCAGACCAAGAAAAGGCGCCTGAAAAAATAAAAATAAAAAAAGGATTGGATTTCTAGCCGGGCCCATCACCCCAAGTGACCAAACAGTAGCTGAGTGAAGATATCTGTTTACCGAATGATCTTTCCATACACTACAAAATCTACAGTCGAACCCGTGCACTGGGATAATCTGGAGCCAGGTTTGTTGGTTTCGTTCTTTTGAACTCATCAGGTGGGCCACACAGCCCACAACCAACCGGATCTATCATGCAAACAGTTGGCCAAATTGTTCCCATGATAGCGCCACGACAGGGGCAAGACAACTGGCCAGGTTGCACTGCCACCATCAAGGCCTTCTCAATTGGCCAGAAAGAATTTGTGGTCAGGCCACATTTCAATCTGTCCCCCAGAACCCAAATGGAGGTCACAGGTTGCCAGGCTACGACCTCAATGCCCCAGGACCCAAACTGAGGTCGTAGCTTGCCAGGCCACGATCTCGATGCCCCCAGAACCCAAACGGAGGTCGCAGGTTGCCAGACTACGACCTCAATGCCCCCAGGACCCAAACTGAGGTCGTAGCTTGCCAGGCCACGATCTCAATGCCCCCAGAACCCAAACGGAGGTCGCAGTTTTCCAGGCCACGATCTCAATGCCCCCAGAGCCCAAAAAGAGGATCACAGCTTTCCAGGCTACGACCTCGATGCCCCCAGGACCCAAATGGAGGTCGCAGTTTGCCAGGCTACGAACTCAATGCCCCCAGAACCCAAACGAAAATAGGTCAAAATGATCCACTTGGAGCTAAATATCGCAGGTTAGGCTCCGGGCAACTAATAACAAGAAACGATGCTCGTCGGAAATAGAAAACCCAACGCAAGCTCTCGTGCCGGAAATGAAGAAACAAATGATGACCCAAGTCTGGAGCTGAATATCGTAGGTTAGACTTAGGCCAACGAACAAACAGTGCTTACCAGGAATATCGCACGAATGGTTGTTGTCTGGTGGTCTTCCCTCCCTGATACAGTGATACATCAAGGAATACAACAAAAGATATGGATCATTGAATAGTTTCCGACATTCAGGGCATTGCCGTCCTGGGACGTTGTTAAGGAGACAAAAGGAGAAGCTATTGACACTCACCTGCGGTTGTGGTTGAGGCTGTTCCAACTTCGTTCCGCCGGAACACCAAACAGACTCGGAACACCGATCTAATAATCCCCCAGAGCCCAAATGTTTATATGTACAACTGGTAGGTTGTACTGAATCCAGACCCCATGAATTGGACGCAACTGGCAAGATTGCGCTCAATCCAATGATCCAAAGTTCGAATTGGGTACCAAACGAACGCGGATACATGAGCTGGACGCAACTGGCAAGGTGGCGCTCAATTCAATAATCCAGAGTTCGAATTGGGTACCACCGAAGGCGGATACATGGACTGGACGCAACTGGCAAGGTGGCGCTCAATCCAATAATCCAGAGTTCGGATCGGGTACCACCGAAGGCGGATACATGGACTGGACGCAACTGGCAAGGTGGCACTCAATCCAATAATCCAGAGTTCAGATCGGGTACTACCGAAAGCGGATACATGGGCTGGATGCCACTGGCAAGGTGGGACCCAATCCAATAATCCAGAGTTCGGATTGGGTACCACCACATGAGTGGGACGCAACTGGCCAGGTTGTAATCCAATACTCTGGGTCTCTAATGGCTTCAGTGGCAGACCTTTATATCCAAAATCGGGACCCCGCCTCCGGGCCCGGAATACAAATTGTCAAACAAGTGGAAACAAATCCGCGGTCCGTGCGCAATACCGGAGTCAACTCCGGGCCATTCCTCCGCTTGGTTTGCCTGCGCACTGCCTATGATACGTACATGACTTACCCGGAGCAGACTCTTCGTCGTTACCGTCCAAACACGATGAGGGTTGGTCTGTGGCCCAAGGCTTTTCGAGGGGATCATTATTTCTGCGAAGAAGCAAGGCAGAGAGTTTTCCTCAGACCCAATGGGTTCTTCTGCCTTGGCGCAGGAAGCCGGCTGATTTTTGGGTCACGCGTGTTGATTTGTGGATGAGTTTGTGGATTGGCCGTTCGGAAGGCTTGGGGCGTGGGTCATGCGGGGGATCCGGAGCCGACCTGGAAGAATGTTCAGTTGTATCCAGAGATGTTCCCATGGCTCTTTCCTTATGGCCTCGGTGGAATAGGCCATCCATCTCACAAAAAACGATTTATCGAGGCCAAACACAAACACCACTTGCTGCTGTATTTTCACCCTAACCCCTAACACATACTGATGGATGACAAGAGATTTTAGACCGATTTATATTTCCATACGGTTGCGTTCAACGACCTGCAGATCAAAGCGGGAGTTACCGGGAGCCATCTTTTGGCCAAGCGCAAGAATTTTGCGATTGTTGTCAAACGGCTGGGAGACATTGAGCCATGTTAGCTGATCTTTCTGAGGGACTGGTCTCAGGAGAAAATGTTGTGCCAAAAACAGAGGCAGAAATGACCTGTTTCGATGTTTTGAACGACTTGCGGATCAAAAATAAATTTCACTCCAAAACTTCAGACTTCAGATGAGCGGATGAGCGGAAGTCAAAAAAAATAATTTTCTTCGGAGCCTGAAAGACGGATCAAGGAAAATGATTTGGAACGAGGGCAGATCGAGAGAAATCTATTTTGCCAAACCTTTGCTGGATTTTACTCCGGGAAACGCACTTCGATTTGGGATCCTTTGATACACGGTTCTTGCTTTTGCGCTCGCACGGTACGTAATGTATAGACTCCAATGCCTTTTGTGCAACTTTGGGCTCTGTTTATTATTCCCCAGGCATTAATAAACGGCTTTTAATCCTCTGTTTACACTGCTTGGGAGGAAACAACTGAGTCTTACTGGACCAAGGTCCCAAACCGAGGTACCTATATATATCCCACAGCCATTATACATGGAACAGGTAGCACAAGCAAAGTTGAAATGTATGGACTGAGGATCACATCAAGTGCAACTGGACAGTAATTCCCTTGGAACATGTCAACAAAGTCCAGGAATCACTGATTATGGACTCTAGTTGCTTACTGTTGCAAAATCTAGCATTTTTTGGCTTGAATCACCTGCGAGTCCTAGGGAGAACCCATGTTTTTGCCGGATTTGGCACCAAAAACCTATCTCCTCTTTCAATTTTACGTTTGTCGTCTCGAAAGTTTAGGAGGATGGTACTACACTCTTTACGAACGCGTTTACGGAACAGAATATTTAATTTCGCCTTGAACGAGTGGTGGCTGTGCGAGCTTGTACTCGGCAATGACCCGGGTGCCAGACGCCGAAAATGTGTTGATTCTCAAATACGAGGGTGATTCATCCACATGTACCACTAATATCGTCTGGGAAGAATTGCTGCTGTAATATACCTTGGACTTTGAACTCTGTTTGAAATTTACCGTCCATAAAGGGGATACCGGACCGCTTCGCGGTCCAGCAACTGCTTGTATCGGAAAGAACTTCCACCCAGCTGATTTTTGATTATTCCCGGTGTGAGTGCACGGCAGTGCGTGGCAGTAGTTTGTTAGATAGGGCTCATTCATAGGCAACCCACCCACGTGACCCATTGTGACTTCCTTTTTAGAACACTCTCCTTCCCTTCGCTATTCTGAGCAACATCCTGGTGTATTTGTGTAGTTTTCGATACAAACATTTCTTCATATAGTCCATAGCTGGGACTGTGTGTAATTTTTAGCTATACAAGCGGCTGCCCAGCATCCTCTTCCGTCTGGGATGAGTGTTAAATCTGAGGGTTGATGTGAAGGATACATGTCGTGGATCATTTACCGGCGGTAAAGAGACACAGCAAAGGCAAAATTAAACATGTCTCATGACATGAGTCTATCTGAAGAAGAGGTGATTGTGCGGATGCGGCGGATTGCGGCCCGAGCCGAAGTTGGGCCGGTGGGGGTAGTTCTGTGGTTGGTCTGAAACTGCAATGGCCAATGGGAATTCAGCAACATTGAAATACATGAGTGAGGATAGATGGACATGTGCTCTGGACCCTTTTATGCAGAGGCAGAAGACAATAAATAAGTTCAACCAGGTCTCGGCTAGTGATGCCGAGGAGCGGAGATTGCGGGGTTTAAAAAACTTGGGACAGACGGACAGACGGAATTTTATAAAGAGAAATATCCCATGTTGGTGATTAACTGAAAGCAAAATTGTGTCAAAATGCTTGTTTTGCTTTCATCGACCGTAATTCAGCTCCAAAAATTATGGAACTGCATCTTAATTCAGTTCATAGATAACATAGTAGATTTTCGTTTCCATTATGTGCTCTCGTATCCGTCAAATGTGCCTTACAAGCCCTGAAGCTCTCAGCAGGCCTAATTCGGGAGGATGTCACAATCACGTGGGGTGCGTTGTGTGCGTGCGGCTTCACGCCTCGCACTTCGACAACGGAGAAAATCGTTAAGCCCGCCGACCCCATCGTCGTTCCGGAATTCGACGCGTCCTCCCTTCCCGCTGCGCACGGCGCGTATGGTGCCAAGCGCGAGGACGACAGCGAGAGGTACGGCGGCAAGAAGCGCCGCACCGTCGCCGAGCTTATCGGGCTGGGGTTCCACCTGTTGCGTTGGAACGGCATGTGCGTGATATCCCACAAACTCCCCCATGAACCGTTCTGAATCCCCAACAGAACCCCTCACCCCCTCGTGGATTGCATGGGCCGCATTTTTGCGGTTCTTGCCGGCCAGCCAGACAGGGACGACTATCGCGCGGCCGTCGGCGACGCGTACGACTTTATCAAGCAGCAGGGAGATGCAACCTACTTCCCCCGCGCCTTTTGCCGTCACCGACGCGGCCTCTTTGCCGCCATCAATGTCGGGCTGACGTTCGGGAAGGGGCAGGCCGTCCCCACTTGGATTGACAACAAGGAATACACAGTTCTCACAGATTTGATGAGCGTTGCCAACGACTTATGATGAATTTTAATGTTCGTTATGAATGCAACGATGCCCGTGATGATTTTTCAGCTCAAGATAGATCAAAGGCCAGCGCATTGCCTCTGTTCAGGGATGATCGATTGTATGAAGACGATATTCATCCAGTAGAAGGAGATATGGGTGAGACAGACTTTGATCTCTCAGCAGAGTCCACCCCAAATCGCAAGGGTCCCAAACAGCTAGCCAAGGAGGCTTCTATGGTTGAATCTGAACGTTCCCCTTAAGACGAGCGGACGGGACTGCGTTGATGCCCCAAGGATCCCAGACTGTGACGCGCGTAAGACTGCTCCAACACTTGAGCGCTGCTCAGTGGAAGCTGAAGATATTGGGACTCAGAGATTCCATTTTCAATGCCAAATTTAAAAATGCACCTTCAAAAATACGGAAATGCTTTGCGCCCCAATGATCTGGGACTGCGGAGTTGAGGATGTCCAGCAGAGCTGTGGAGCCAGGTGGAACAGGCGGCTGTACTGAAAACCGTAGTCAACGACCGCGTCGATATCATCAACGTGTAGACCCTGCAATCTTTTAGCGCGCACACGAGAACAATAAAATTGACCGTTGATGCACCCTCTGTGGCGTGGAGGATCTTGCAGACTCCATTCGGATCGGAGAAATCATCGAAAACTTGTTGGAGATATTGTTTGGACATTCCGCCGTGGTAATGGCGCACAGTTCCTGTCCTGCCAGATCTTGCCTTTTGGGATTTTACATAGCATCCACCATCGGCACCCGCTAGTGTGCTGAGCGCCAACGACGTCAGTAACGCCGACGGCACCCTCGAGGTCCCGAATTGACTTGGTGGGCCAGCTGTCAATGCAGACTGGCCCTGTCTATCGTAGATCCGTCTGAGGTGCGCCAGGGCCATCATTCCACACTTTTAAATTCGATGGTGGTGGTGGTTCCGGTTGAACTAGGGTCCGAGAAAATATAGGGAGTTGAAGTTGGCATCGAATAACGGCAGCAGGAGCGGACGCTCGCTTGAATCATGATGCGTGACCAATTTACCTATTCGACAATTCGATTTCGCGTGACACCCCCAAAATTTCGACATCTGGACCGAAAATTTTGTCTTTTTTGCGTCTCCTAGGCCGTTTTAGGCCTCATGTCACACACGGCAAATTCGGCAGACCTTCGCGTGATGTGTGATCTCGACCAAAATTCGATATCGACACCCAGACTTACGATCCAATGATAGAAGATGCCTACCGCAAGCAGTTGATAGTCGACAATTGCATGTGTTTGATTGAAGTGATTGATGATAGCCAGCGCGATTCTAAACAAAATTGTCTATTCATATTTGTCGTCGGGCCAGAAGCACCCGGTAAACCGCAATACGTATAAGTATAACCCCGTAATAGCTTCGACAGAATATTCAACCATCCGAACTTGACATTTGACAGATCTTTGACTCAGAACAGTTCAGCAATAGTGACTCCACTCAACATGGCTCGTACAAAAGTAAGTTTCGTCCTCGACCTTCAAAAAACCTCTCACCTTCATAGCAAACCGCGCGCAAATCCGTGGGAGGCGTGTATTCACAACTCCATGTCATCTTGGTTTTCCTGACTTTACTTGTTCACAGGAAAGGCTCCCCGTAAACAGCTGGCAGACAAGGTCGGAGCTAGCAAGGGCGGCGTCAAGAAACCTCACAGGTTCCGGCCAGGGACTGTTGCCCTCCGCGAGATCCGGCGCTACCAAAAGTCCACGGAGCTCCTGATTCGAAAACTCCCCTTCCAACGTCTCGTTCGTGAAATTTCTCAGGACTTCAAGGTATATACTAAACCATATATATTTTTATGCATGTTGATATAAGTCAATCAGACCGACATGCGCTTCCAGTCATCTGCCCTCATGGCACTGCAGGAGGCCGCCGAGGCCTATCTCATTTCACTGTTTGAAGACACCAACTTGGCTGCGGTCCATGCGAAGCGTGTCACCGTGTCAGTGCGCATCTTTCAACGTCGGCTTTGGCACTCACCCCTGCCCAGTCAACCCAAGGACCTGGCTCTGGCCCGCCGCCTGCGGGGAGACGTGGGGAAACAATATTAAGTAACTACCACGGGATGTACATCGGTTCCTTCCTTGATCGTGAAGCTGGACTCTCCCAATCCACACTACCCTTCTAGCGGAGTCTATAGACAGGAGAATCTAAGTCTGTGTCCTCTAATGAGGCGGCATTGCTGTTACGGCACTCTGGACGACCCGTGACGGGTGATCTTTGGGTGATCTTGCTCAGAATATCTCCTCATCATCTTCGCTTTCCCCCTGTTTGATCAAGAACTCGTCAAGATCTGAGGCGTGAATCCGAGGGATCTGCGCTACGCTCAAGGCGTGCTGATCGACAGCCGGCGAGTTCCCCATGGGGAGCTCGCTCTCTGCTGTCAAGATCACCGCATCATTCTGTACGTTAAATGAAGCCCCGACTTCGGCCGCCTCCTCCAGAAGTGACTTCTGCGAGGTCCGAGTCATTGTTGCAACGAAGAAATATTCCTTCCTGCGGGTAGATACCATTGTGAAAATAATAGCTTTCTTGTAAGCGGTTATAACATGTGCTAGTTGTTCTGATCAGCCGCCGACAATACTTGAGCCCGCGCACGCGACGGTCTGGAGGGCGGATGTAATGGTGCGCTGCACGCATTTCCATTATCTCCCTACCACCATCACCCCACCCCACTCTCATTAGTTGTTTCACTCGTCGTCAGTCGATTGCGACCTTAACACTGTTGCTTGACATTCACACACCACTCCTTGACTCCCGTTTCTACCTTATATTTCATGTTATACTCTAGTCTACTGTAAATTCCCGGTTGTCCGTAGTTAATTCCTCGGTGAATCCGATACCCTTACGCCGCATACTCGCTGAACTCTCTCCCTCTACTTGATTTGTGTTCCGGAACTAGCCGCCAACTTGCGTGCCGGCTGCTCTCCGTCACAAAGGTTCTCCTATCGATTTGGACGGCTTATATTT
Source organism: Mycena olivaceomarginata (assembly GCA_029378375.1). NCBI lineage: Eukaryota > Fungi > Basidiomycota > Agaricomycetes > Agaricales > Mycenaceae > Mycena > Mycena olivaceomarginata. The sequence continues at coordinate 38,235 of JARKIC010001052.1, forward strand.
ATTTCTCTCTAACGCGGGCTTAATCTCCGATGCCCAGTGTTCTCACATGGACAGTTGTATTCCGCAATGACTCGAGTCCCAGGCTCCGAGAATGTTCCGATCCTAAAGCGCGAAGCTGATACATCTACATGCACAACTAATATTGTTTGGAACGAGCTTCTTTGTAACCTTAGTTCGAGAATCTGACACAAACTTTGTATCCATTCAATAAAGCCGATGCCAGCCCGCGAAGCGGGCTGGCGGCTGCTTGTGGTACTACTAATTGGTCAAGGTAGATTCACCGGAAGAGGGGAACTTGGAGGGAAAATAATCAAGGCCGAGCACCTTGCAGTCTGGTGGGAAAACCCGCGAGTAGACACCCGCGGATCCGGTACTAGTTCGAGAATCTGACACAAACTTTGTATTCATTCAATAAAGCCGATGCCAGCCCGCTTAGCGGGCTGGCAGCTGCTTGTGATACTAATTGGTCAAGGTAGATTCACCGGAATAGGGGAACTTGAGAAGAATGGAATCAAGGCCGAGGGCCTTCCAGTCTACAAGCTGGTACAGTTACCTTAATTTTGCTACTGCCACCCTAGAACTTCATGCAATCTGGTAAGGATAAGCACTTGTAAGCCATAATTTAGTTATGAGATGACGCAAAGACTTTCGATCCATATCCCAGAAAGTGAAATCTCTCTCGCATATCTAGGTGTGTGGTATTCCACCATAAGAGCATCGAAATCGAGGGAGGAGACTCTCGTATCAGTATTTCAATCTTCCTGTGAGTGGGTGGGATGTACCAGATCCTACATTAATTTTGTTTAGAATTTTTCATTCGTTCAGGTTCGAACCCGTCTCGAACCTGAACCGAACCCATTCGAACCGAACCTTTGGGTTCGGTTCTGGGTTCGACAAAAGTGCCGAACCGAACCCATCTTGAGGTTAGGGTTTAGGGTTCAGAGAATTTTGGTCTGAACTGAACCTAACCGAAGCCCGGCAACACTACCTCAAGGGGACTTGTTTTGTATGTTCCACGGTACACCCAAGAACGTTAGTAATAGTCCAGGCCCTTCGAATCCAACACCACATCACCCTTATCCGGGCGTGTGGCCCTATCCTCCTGTGCAGGCGATGGGTCATGGGATTCCTGGCTTCCCAGGTTATCCCTAGTCGAGCATCATCAATCGGTTCTTCATCACTTGTTCCAGTGAGCTAGAATCGAATGTGCCTCAGATATAATTATCTCTGTGAGGTTCCGACCATGATATGTGATCTGAGGAATACAAAGGACACGGAGGTCGGTTTCCTTCAAGAATATAAGGCCGTTTTCAACCTCATAATTGCGGTAAGCCTTTGGATTCTCAAGTATTGTTTGGTAGAACTTGTCCTGGTCGTACTTATTTGCAATAAGCTTCGAGATTTCGAGGCCTTTCCAGCCGCTGTTTACTACTTGAAGTAGTGACTCGTCCATTTGCTCTAACTCTTCTTCAAAATCTGGGGAAGGCTCTTCTGAGATAGCAGGTTCTTTAGGCGATTCAATGAGAGGTTCGGGAATTTTTTACGATTTTTGTGCTGTATCCCCGCCCTCCTTTGGGACGCTACGGGTAGTCGACCCAAATCTGACAGTCTTCTCATTTGACTTGCCCACAGAACTTTGCTCCTCCTTGGCTTTCTTAGCCATCGACCGCGTCACGCGATCGCTCGTTAATCCAACCGCTTCCCGTCCTGCGAAGACGGGCATCGAAATTGAATTAATTTCAATGTGGCCATTGTCAATTATGTCGTGATACGTATATTCTGAACGAGCGCGCACGGTACCCGGCGCCTCGTTTGAATATATACGCGAAAGCGCGTCTGCGAGGACGTTTTCTGTCCCAGGTACGTACTTGATCTCAAAATCAAATCCGGATATTTTTTCAATCCATCTTCCCGACAAGTTCTTCTGATTAATTAAATGGATCAAGCCTTTATGGTCGGTTACCCAGGTAAACCGACAACCTTGCAGGATATCACGGTGTCGAAGCATCGCTTCAACCCCCGCGAGCATCTCAATTTCATGTACGGGATAATTTTGCTGGGCAGGATTTAACTTGGCAGAGAAGAATGCTGCCACTTTGGCGTTCTTCCAGTCGGGACCTTGGCAAACTACACCTGCTACACCGGAGCTACAGCCGTCTGTCACCAGAAATATAGGATGTTTCCCGTCTCCATATTCCAACGGAGCTCGCCGATGCTCGCGTCCCGCGTGCACCGTATTCTTGACATCCTCAAAAGCTCTCTGTTGAGTATAGGACCAACGGTAGGGCACAGAATCACTTGTTAATTCGTGCAATATTCCCATAGGGATTCGAATTAAGGCAAGATCGTCTGCCAAGTACCCGACCGATCCGAGAAATCCTCTAAGTAAGTCTCGGTTGGTCGGGACTTTCCACGCAAGGACGCTATCCACTTTATCAGGGTCCATGCGGATGCCCTGATCGTCCACGATTCTACCGAGAACCTTAAGCTCAGGTAACAATAATTGGAGCTTCTTTGCATTCAGGTAGAATTTTTGCTCACGCAGCACGTCGATGATTTTCTTAACATGTTCTATATGTTCCTTCAGGGTGTTGGAATAAATGACAATGTCATCTAAATAGACGTCCATGAAGACCCCGAGGTATTCAGAAAACAAGTAGTTCATCAACGACTGGTAAGTCGCCGGCGCATTACAATCCCCTTGCTGTAAAACAAGGCTCACCATATTGCCGTCTGGCGTACTCATTGCCGTTCGCTCGACATGTTCGGGCACGATCCGAATTTGTTCGTATGCATCTTGCCCGTCAATCAAAGAGCGGAATTTGCACCGCGCGACACGACGCAAAATGGCCTCCATATCGGGCAATGGCGAGGTCATCTTGCGGGTATTAGCATTACGAGCGCGCAAGTCAACCACTACTCTCAACCGAGGCGGGTTCGACTTTGGCTTCGGGATCAACAGCATCGGTGCGGTGTTTCCTGAGTTGGATATTTTCCAACACCCAGAATTTAGATACGCACGGCGCTTTTCGTCCCACTGAGGTCTCAAGGCTTCCGGGCATCGAGAAGGGCGCCACGGAAGAATTTTTGACTCATCAATAAAAGGAATAGTATGATTGATTGCGCGAAGCGGCGGCAATGGTGTATCTGAAGCAACCCTACAAATAGGCTTGGCGTACTCCAAAAGCTCCTCCCGTGCCGCTTGATAATGTCGGCTTTCAAACCAGTTGCCCCCGTAAGAACTCTCGAGGTGGCAACTCCTTGTAAAGGTAAGGGATCAGCACTTCCGATCAAAACACGAGCCGGATTCAGGCCGATGCTCACCTTGTGTTGGTACAACCATGCCGTCCCTAAGATCATGTCGTAGCCGCTCAAGTTGGCTACGAAAAAGGTACGTTCAGCGTTAATGTCTTGATACCGGCAGTTCGCCGTCACAGCATAATTGATCTTTGATCGGGATCCTTGCACGGCGAGTTGCAGGGTGATCGGATCTACTAATTCTGTCTTCTTCAGCCTCAATTGATCCACGACCGTCGTCGATATCAAGTCGCCAAGTGAACCTGAATCCACCAAGGCACGCACTGGACTCCCATCGACTAATACCACAATGATCAGTGACTTGGCTACAACGCGGTCCGGGGTCTTTGGCATGGATGCAGTCCGTGCGATACCTTTCACGCTGCCAGGAGGGACTTGAACACCTCCACAATGGATAGTACCCTCACGTTCTGCAAAGTCATCAAAAATTGAACCGAAATAATTCGATTCACAGGTTTCTTCCCAGTTACGAGCCATCGGACTCATCCGGTGGGCAAACTTTGACTTTTGGCGCCGAATCCAATTCACCAAATCCAATTTGGGGTTCATCAAGGCATCTTCAGAGATAGGTTCTTGAATGTCCTGGTTTCCAAATGGAATGGTAAGCAGGTAAGTACCTGGAGTTCCATCTTCAATTACCCGGGGCATTCTTTCGACACCCACAGGTCCGAAAGATGGGATTTCACGCCATAGACGCGATGAGATCGCCGTCCCGACTACCTTCGAGTTCACGCTCAGCTTGGTCCGGCTCCGATGTTGGACGAAGGTAGGAGGAACAAGAGTTGGATGCGGTTCTAACCATCCCGGGGGGCACACGACGGCGCTGTACCAGTTTCTGTCCTGAGACACGAATAACCGGTTGGGCAGCTATCTTGACTTGGGGGTGGTTGCGCTCTGACAGTGGGCCGTCTAACAATGAAGGATCGATCGCTTCGTGCCCGTGGTGCCCGTCGACACCGGGGCTGGGATGACCTCGAGTCTCTGGTGTGGTCTCTGGTGTCGGATCGCTAATGTATAGTAACGAGAGCAAGGAGAAAAGGGGGGCCTGCTCAGCCGTGCTTAGCGAAAGAAAAAGTCAGGATGGAATAAATTCATACCGAAAGTCCGGATAACTCGGCCGAAATCGGCTGGTGTTCCCGCTCTTCGATCGTTCGTAGCATCGTTCGTAGGAGCTCGATCCCGGAGATCAGAGCGGCGAAGGATTCAGGCTGCATCATGTGTATGCTGTGCTGAAGACGCGCGTTCTCCACCTCAAGTTGTGCGACTCGGCTGCCAGAGGCCACATCAGCATAGATAAGGGATATGGATGGACACACACTAACGCTTGCATGGCTTGGAACTGCTTTTTATGACGCTCGCGACTTGAAGCAGCCGCGGCGCGGTTTCTGTCACGGCGCGCCGCACGCTTGTCTTCCTGAGCTCTTGCAGCCGCCGCATGAGCGTCGTGGGTGGAGATCTGCGGTGTGCCGATGGGTTCCATGGTTGTAGAAGGGGACAGGGCTTCCGTCGTGACCTTTGCTTACGAAGACTTTCCCACGCCGAATTTTGATGGTTCCCACTCTTATTCGGCAATCACCTGGTATCACATAAATAGTCCCTTTCGGATTCTTGGCGCCAATGACAGTGCCGGTTGAGGTCTATGGACACTTTAGATACTGCATAAGACATCCAGTCAACAGAGTTGGTCAGGGAGTACTTTCTGAGGTTTTCTGGAGAATTCCCTGTCCAAACTAGGACCATGCTTGACCTGAATATGTTTTGTGAAAAAACATTGCCATTATTCCGAAATATGGGTACGAAAAAGAGCCATGAGGCTTTCAAGTGTCCAGAGTACCATCTCATTTACCTGACAGAACCCTGGAATTTTTACTGCAATAAACACAAGGGGTAATCAGAAAAGCAAGTAATTCAATTAAGCCACATGTTTAATTACCAGATTATACCGAGTCCATAATTTGACTGCTCAGTTGCAATTAATATTCCAAAGAGTGCATTTGATGATGCTTTACCTTGTCTACAATCCAAAATTAAAATCATTAGCGAACGTCACAACACTTCAAAAGGAGTATGAATAGCCGTTCTCGTTCCATTTAGATATTCATTGGTGCAGGCAGAAGACCGCATCTGAAGAGCAAAATTTGAACAGAATTCGGCAAGTACTCTTCAGCGCAAAAAAAATGAACTAACCCTTAGGGCCTGATCGGGTGCACCAGAAAAATTTCCAGAATTTTCTGGCCACCCCATTTCGCCAAGCATTCGTCCTAAATTAGAATAGAATGTTTATTTAGTGTATTCTTTGATTTTTTGAGCACCGAGACTGGAAGGATGCCAGTGAGTGCCAATCTGCCAGGAATTTCATCCTGAACCCCAGCCGAATTAGGTTCCCCTTTGCAGACAGGTCACTGTGAAGATGCTGCGTGCGGATCCTCGTCGTATTCATCTGCTTGCGAACTTGCCCGTTTTCGAACGTGGCTTGGGAAAAGTGCAAAGAGCCGCAGGAAACCGATCCCAGTGGTCTTTACAGCTTCGGGCGGGCCCGGGCCATAAATTCTGGAGTGGGCGTTGGTTCTGACCCTCAAGGCCTCACGTTTGATACGGGAAGCTCCGTCCCAATAGGGCATCAGGTATGAGTGTTCATCGACTGTATTTCCCCAACTTACACCTTCCAGATCCAACTTCACGGCGCCGACGTGGAGAGCGTGAAGGACGCCAAACATAGGCACCCGGTGCCCTTGTCATGGACAAACTCCACAGCAAGTTGAAACGTGTCCTCTTCGACTATCGCGTGTTCGAGAGACTCTGATATATGCCGATTGTTCGGCCATGTTCGCCCAAGTTCATCCCAAATGGACGGGCTTCTATCACATTCAACACCTACTCCATGCCGGAGAAAAACGCAACTGCGACGTGAATCGGAACCTACCACAGATGCATGATAATGGGACGTATGATGGGATGTAATGAGAGGCTCAGAAATCATAATTCTCGTGTGTCGCATCACGATGCTCGCCACGTCCTTGACTTGCCGCTTCCCTGCGCTTTTTTTTTGCACCTGTCCCCGTGCTGGCACGCTCGCCTCACTCTGTGTCCGTCCCCACCGCGGCCGCCTCTCTTCTATGGCGCCGCCCGCGGCCATCTCGCATTGTTCCGCTCCGCTTCCCTCCCCGCCGCGATCGCCTCCTCTGCCGTCGCCATGCCCGTTTACGCTGCCGCGCGTCTCGTCCAGAACTCGCCTCGCCACTCCACCCTTTCCGTGCCGTGCAGGCGACTCCGCATCAGCATGCCTCGTCCACACGGTAGCCGCAGGCCACAGCATGTCCGCACCCACTCGCATTATCCGCGCACCCGCGGCTTCGCCGTCTGCCCGCACGTCTTGCTTTGTGCCACTCCCCGCGTCCCTCTCACGTGGCTACACCAGCGCCACGTTTTTGTCTCGCACCCGCACCCGCCACGTCGACGTGCCCATACGTCTACGACGACATTGTGGTGCACAGAACGGAGGCGAGCATGGGCATAGCGCATCAGCGAGTCGCCGCGTGCGCTCTCTTCAAGAGCAGACGTCTCAGCCGCAGTCAGATGGGTGGGCCCTCGCCCGTATGTCCGCCTCGCCGTATCTTGACAGGATGAGACGGAAAAGGGGAAGAAGCAATGGAATAACGGGGTACGGGGGCCGAGAGCTGTCGGCGCGGTGGAGATGGAGAAGGACGTGGACTACGAGCCAGTGCGGACCGTGCGGGGCATGCCCTCCATCCCTCTGCGTGGGCGGATGGAGTTTTGCGCTGCAAAAAACACGACGTCTTGCTGTGTACGTGTTTCCATTCTTCTAGCCTATATACGTCTGACTTTGCTCAAGACGAACACGTTCCTCGCCTCGCGCCCTCCATTACCCACTCCGCCTTCGGCCGTCTCACAAAGCACGCGCTGCCGAAGGGGAGTGCCCCGCTTTCCGAATCCGCCCCATTTTAAACGCAGCCGCCCACTCTCTGGCCACAGCTGACATCTGTTATCCCTCAACCGGCATGAAGTAATTGTTATATTAAGCCCCGCTTAATTCCGAGGCATGCCATTATTGCCAACCGAAAGTTGTTATCTCACATGTTGTCAAGACACGGCCTACATAAGATGAAGTAGAGCCCAGTCACGCCGAGTTGATTTTTTTTAAATGCATGCCCAACTTCAATAAAACTAGCAAGGCCGACGCAAGCAAGTGAGAGCCGGCGCGAAGCGCCGGCGACCGCTTGTGTCAATGCAAAATTCCAATTGAAGTGATTTGGCCAATAGCCCAAACAGTGGCGGCAATTCATTTTTGCCGATACTCCGTGGGTTGATGATTGGGATTGTGTAAAATTTATAGGCGCGTGCATGCACGTGACCAAACGGTTGGTTAAATCATTGGCGCCGGTTTAGCGCCTGGAAAGTTTAACGCTGATTCCCCGAAGTGGAGTTTGGCTTTGTGTACATTTTTATAGGCGCACGCACACTTAAAGTTGATCATGGGGCCAAAAACCCGGGCGTGATCTCCCAAAAGCGGAGTTTAAAAGGCTTCAGACAGACAGGGATAATCTTATAAAGAGTATATATAAGTAGGATTACCCCAGCTTCAACCGAAAAGTAAGCTTAAAAACTGAGCGTAACGGAATAAGATTGTGAAAAGGTCACTTAAATTTCAAACTCCGCCCCAGCTCGATTGACATATCCGAGAAGTACCAGTCTGCCTACGGCAACAAGCTCGCCCTGTTAGAATGGAGAGTTTGCGCAAAAGCCGCATGAGCCGCATGCGGCTTTTGGGCATTGCGCAAAATTACAAGGTTTTTACCGTGTTCCCTCTGTGTTTTTTTGAGTTCGATGCTCTCTTCAGTCTCCGTGACGCTGTATTGCATTCATACAAATAGGTATCCGCCGTTGCGCAACTTGGGGGGGCCGTTTTTTTTGGACATCACTCCCTCTCCACTCAGACTTCCCAAACTTTTCGCGTCTTGCACACAGCAGTTAAGGCACAGATGAGATTTCTTCACCCACATCTACATGTCATTGGATCAACTACCCTTCCATCAACTTGGTTACTCAGTTAACTCAAATTTGATTTCTTCGCGCAATGCCAAAAAAGCCGCATGCGGCTCGTGCGGCTTTTGCGCAAGCTCTCTAATGGCGTAGGCAGACTGGTTACGAGTCTATTTGATACCCTGAGGGTTACGGTATACAGTACACTGGTCACCTGCAATGCAGTAGACAACCGCCACCGTCTTTTGTGATTCATTGATTTCGGAATCTACCGTATCGTTAACGAAATGACCGGCTTTCGTTTGCATCTCTTTGCGCACTTCCCGATATGGGCTATCCCCTTTTATTTCTCTCTCGCATTCCGCTCTCTTTCACCATTAATGGCCAATCACTTGAACAACAGATGAACTGCCCCCAAAATCGAGCTAACCCAAACCGTGTAAGTGTTCTCACAGAGGTCATCATTCTAGATCTCCAGGCTGCGAAATCAAACCAGATTTCGGGCTTTTAGGGAACCTTGTGAAACCTGAACAGCCTCCGGAGCCTCAAGTCTGAACTGCGCGATAATCCATCTAGCCAAAGATGTGCAGGTGTTCTGACTGAGCCCCTAGTTCCAGGTCCAAAGCTGTTGAATCAAAGCCGCATTGGGACTCTTCAGCAAGAGAGGCGGATCCCGTGAAGGAATAGCCTTCAGATCTTTGTGCTGCGGCCACGTACATATCCTTCAAATAAATGTTCGGCCTCGTCAATGGGACGTATACAAACTCGTCAGTCATAGTTCGGTTAAGTCTTCGTCAGTTTGATCGTGATCTTCGTGAGTTTGATGGCGATCTTCGTCAGTCTTGATAGCCGCGTTCAATCTTCGTCACTCCGTCAAAGTCGGGAACCAACCAACTGCGCCACACCACGATGCACAGTGAACAAATGAACAGAGTGTTTTAAATCTTACAAGCTCAAGCAGCAGGGAGAGTCCGAGAAATTTGTAGATGAAAATGAATGGGATTTAAACAACGGGGTACAATCCGTACATTCAATGCGTAGCTAAGTCGTTCGTATTGCCGCCCCGCCAATGCGCGCAGCTGTGCCACAGCGTGGAACCCAAACCCCCAACCATCTAACTTGAACCTCAGCACGCCAAGGCCAGTGGGAATCACGGACCTGTCGCCTGAGCAGATTGCCGACAACATCTTGACAGAATGACGAAGATCGCCATCAAACTGACGAAGAAGAATGCCATCACTGACTTACGAGTTTGAATATGTCCCCTCGTCAATCCTTCAACGCTTCCTCCCTTCCTCCGCCCACCTCAAGCCTTCTGCGATTTCCTTCCCAATGGCAACGACGTTGATACCTACTATCAAACATACGCAAGCTTATAGTCTTCACTGCCTGCTTCAAGAATTGCACAATAAGTTCAGCTATTCTTGCCCATAATTCTGGCTGTCCTGTACTGTTTGTGACGATCTGACTGCGGACCGCTGAATACTCAAAATGGATCTGCAAGCTTGCTTCTACATGAATCTTCTCTCTGACGGGTTCTCATTGCAAATATTCACGCTGGTGCTTTGGTGCCCATCGTTTCATTAATCCGACCGATCCGTACGTAGGTGACTTTCATTTCTAACAGCCAGCTTCCATGCCTTGGTTATCGTCGGTTTGGGGGATCAACATTATTCGCCAAATCCTGTCTCTCGATCACTCTTGGTCGCTGTTCACTCGCCGGGTCGTGCCCTTGGATTCCTTTCCCACGGACAAGAATCTCACGATATTCTCCAGCGGCAGATCAGATCGCTGTCTGTACTTCCTACAGTCTGCATGCCCATCGGATGCCTGAAGAGTCTCGTATCCCCACTCACCTACCTATCTAGCCACTGGCCGCGTCCGTGTTTCAAGACCCTTCAATTGATCCAAACGTTAGCTTGGTAACGCATCTGACAATTTCATCCTCATGAACTCAAACTTGACGCAGACAGGCTCAAATACCTCCTGATTCACCTAGCCACACCAACTACTGTTGAAGCTTTTTGTACACCTGTTGATATGATCGTTATCTTCTTCATAACACCGGAGCGAAGCGCGTGTCCAGAAGATTGTCCAGAAGATAGATTTCGGTCATCTTGGGTGTTGCGGTGGGGATCTGGTTAGAATGCAGACAGGGGCTTCCCTGCATCCCGCTGTCATCCCGTCTCACGGTGCGCAGGTAAAAAATCCTGCGCACCGTGAGACTGAGACCGTCACCGCCGGGTCTCCGTGATTGCTTCGCAGCCAAGACGTCAAATGGACAGAAAAGTTGGGAGAAGGTGAAATATGGTGGTGCTGCTCGGGCGTGGTATATGGAAGAGCCACTGACTCGGCGAATAAGATGTGAGTCTTTTTATGTCCTTGGGCAACTGGAGTTGGAGTTGTCGGCGAGACTCGACGCCGAGCCTTCGTGCGCGCGCGGGTCGCAATGCGCAACAGAATTGTATTCCGCCGCTCCAGCTGCGTCATCTGTCGAACAGCCTTGTTCTCGTTTGTACGAGCATAAAAGCTTTTCACGCGGCGGTGCTCCACTATTATGTTCTGCATGCAGTCGTTTGCGCTCATTTCAGGGCAGAATGACTTCAAATAAAATGTCAATATGAACTGTGAGTAATTTGAGGGGTTCATGCTTTAACTCATAGAACATTTACTTTGTTGTCCCATAATAAAATAATTCAGCGGTTTCTGAAAAATCAACTTTGTGGTTTCACTGCTCAGGCAGGTGTATATGCAACAAAAGTACGCATTTTATTATGGCACAACAAAGTAGATGCGTGATGGGTTAAACCATGCGTGAACCCCTCAAATTACTCACAGTTCATAGTGACATTTTATTTGAAGTCATTCTGCCCTGAAATGAGCACAAACGACTGTGTGCAGAACATAATAGCACCACTCTATGCGAGTTGCCTCACTTCTGATGCTGAGTGCTACCTAATCTCTGATGGAATGTCCTGTTTCGGATCTTCCTCATAAGTTCTTGAGGGCTTTCCCCCAAGATTTCACTGTTCTTTTTACAAAACCACCCAGGTCAGCAGATAGGCAGAACAATATGTAGAAGTCAAACCAACCCTGACAAAGTAGGGGTTGCTGTGCCCAATGTAAGCTGGTCAGAACGTAAGCGTCGACCGAGCAAGTTTTGGACCACCGACTGAACATTCAACACTTCAGTTATTGCATTTCAATTATGTTTGTGACCCACCAGTGTCCACTTGAAGATATGCCCAAGAACGCACAATCCTCAAGTTTTATGTGTATAGCTCAATGCCTGAATAACTCATATTTAGATGAATGCAGTTACCCATTATTCTTTTCAGCGTGAACAGGTGTATGGTTTAACTTTTCAGCCTTCCGAGTCCTTAGTTTTCTATTGCAATCATAAGTTATGCTTTATCGATGATTTTATTTCTCTGGCACTTTGGAAACTGCACACACAAAGCAGCCAGGAGTCCAAACCAACCCTGACAAAATTGGGGAAGGCTGTCAGCACCTGTCGGGCTGGAGGAGGATGCAAGCTCACCCATACAATCCGCCCGACGCGTGATGTGCTCGTTGTGGGGCGGCAGTGTCGAAGCAAAGAAGCAGGTGGCGGGATCACACGGATCCGCGGCACGGGATGATCTCCGCCGAGAGATCCAGACTGACAAGCTTGAATCTGGACTGACGAGTTTGCACCGTCCGCTCCATCAACTGACAAGGATTGAACCTGGGCTATCCAGACTGACAAAGATGGCCATCAAACTGACGAAGATGGACATTCACACTAACTGACGAGCTTGTATACTACCCCCCCGCTCATGCTGGCATAGAGCCTGCGACTTGGCCCGTGACTATTGCTGCGCAGCCCAGGTCATGCTTTTCAAAATGCCCACCATTTGAACCACCTCTATTGTGTCAGGTCATGCTTTTCAAAATGGCAGCATTCAAATGGCAGGCATTTTGAAAAGCATGACCTGATGCAATAGAGATGCATTCAATTTCAAATGGCTGGCATTTTGAAAAGCATGACCTGACACAATAGAGGTGCGGCCAAATGGCGGGCATTGTGAAAAGCATGACCTGATGCAATAGAGATTCATTGAATTTCAAATGGCTGCCATTTGAAAAACATGACCTGATGCAATAGAGCTGCATTTAAATGGCCGGCATTTTGAAAGGCAGCACAATAGACCTGCATTTAAATGGCTGGCATTTTGAAAAGCATGACCTGGTGTAATGGACTCCTTCGATCCACCCGCAAGGTCCCGACGGCGGCCAAAGCTACCTCCCATCTCAATGTGCGATGAGGTTTCGGTCTGCTGAGGATGATCAGCAGACAATACATGCTGAATCACCTCGAATAGAATTTATTCTTCCAACTCGCAGTCATAAGCTTTATGCCAAGTTCCCGGTTTACTTTCGAAACACCAAATTAATACACCATAATCAGGATTTATCGTTTTAACCTGCTTATAGAATTCACCTGGTTTAAACTTTGATCCAGCTTCCATGTTAGTCAACTCTCAACTCAAGTATCTGTATGTGCCGGTACTGGAATCTGTGGCTCTTTCATCCTGTTTCATCAAGATATCAACACTGATTAATCTGTGGATAGCTTGTGGGTTAGTGAGACCCCCCAAACTTCATGGTCTGAGGAAACCGAATTTAATGAACCAAAGTAAGCAAAGTATCTGTAGATCTATGCGAGTGCTGTATCCGCGATATTGTCAACCACACATATTGTTACTTTGGTCTAATGGTTAAGTTGTGTGTCTGACGTTTCGGTCGCGTGTGTTCAATTCTGCCATCGCTCTCTTTTTGAACCATTTCCCAATTCGGTCGGATTAATTAACTCCTGGGGTTGCTGGTCCGGCTCAAAAATCCGTCCGTTGAGAGTGTCAAGCCATCTTTTTGGCTTCGGAATAGAGTGTCTTATCTGTTGCCTTTGGTTTTGGAATAGAGCGCCTTATCTGTTTTGGTTTTTGAATAGATTGTCTTATCCGTTGTGTTTGGTTTTGAAATTTAGCGCCGTCTCTGTTGTATTTGGTTTTGGAATTTAGTGCCGTTTATGCTCGAAAATATTCCCCAGTCCATCCAGCGCAATACTGAATAGCCAGATCTCTTCATATTGACCAGGGCTATGCGCGCACACAGTCCGGCTCAAAAATAGGTCCGTTGAGAGGTGGATTATTTCATCCACTTGATACAAAGGCTTTTGGTAAATATTACGCGTTGGTTTGGCAACTGGCAAGCAGGCCGAATGAAGGGTGTTGTAAACAGCCCGATCCCACCGACGCAATTTGTTCAATTCAATTGATACGCCGGCACTAGAGTGCAGCTGTGAAATCCAGAGCAAGACGCACTCTCCTAAATCCAATACCAAAAAAAACCACCAAACGAACAAAGTTCAAGGTGCAAGGTTTTGTGTGTTCGGGGTGGTAGGTTACAGGACATCGAGGACGGGAAATACAGGTTTCGACAAGCTTTGGAAAAGCCTCTATTCACGTGGGGCCATATTATATAGCACCGGACTTTGAGGCAATTCGCGCCGGCCAATATCCACCCAATATTCGGCCGAAACGGGCTGTATTAAATATTGGCCGAGTATTGTCACGAATATTGTCCGAATATTGGCCTGGCCCTTTTGCTTCTCATTTCCTGGCCCCCGCCCACACAATTTACTTTATGTCGTAAAGGAACTGGATTTTCGATATACGCGGTATTTTACGACTGATATACCACTTGGGTATGAGATTCGGGGCCTCTTCCACAGTCAAACGGTAAATTTAAAAAATAATCATATTTCCCTCTTAGTGCATGTCCTGACGATATTTTCTGGGATTTCAATTTCTCCAAAATAGCCATATGCATATTGGAACGTACAAATAGTTCAGGAGCCACTGAGCTTTTCGAACCGAGTTGGCACATCCTTTATTTTTCCTTCGTTCAATTGCAGCGGTGTTTCTTCAATAGCACCAGCGTCCGCAGCTCCCGGTCTTGATTCCGCTGTTGCCTCTCCAGGTGAGGCACACATCCTTTTTTGCGGTCTCTTCCGGTCTACAACTGATTCATGTATGCAGTTTCAAATGAGCCTCAAATGACAAGCAGGTCATCTCAAGTCATCCATGGTAGTATGTCGGGTGGAAACGACGTCCCCGAGGTGAAATACAAGTAATCTATAACTGTATTTCGGTTGATCTGGCGATTCCCTCGTTTTTCCCGCCACAATGACACAGTGGCCACCAGGTGAGCCATCATCTCTCCTCCAGACGGAACGTCTTGAAACGTCGACTACCCAGCTGATTCTATTGAAACGGCCCGCAAGGAGGGACAAGCTGGTGGGTGATGTCCGCCAAACTACATTGATGGTATCTGAGATAACCAAATGCCTCAGACAAGCGCACTTCCTTGCAAACTACAAGTGCGCATCTGTTTTCCCTCTGGAGTCATCTCTCTCAACTTGGCCTCGTCTCATCGTCTATATTTCTATATTCAGCGTCTATAAGTGCAGACGTCGATGTCTACACCGGAGCATATCAGGTACCAGTGATGCTCCGCGCTTGAGCCAATTTCGCATTCAATTTTGTGTCTGTGTCGATATTGGGGGGAATATAATTCGATGAACTTCCTATCACGGTCCGCTCCTCCTCCTCCTCAAGTGCAGGCCCAACGGGTAGCCTCAGATACGGTGGTATCTCGTCGATCAACCGTTCCGCCTTCGTTCGACGACGACATTGGGGTGGATGAGGCTCCATCGGAACATCCGCGAAGGGAACATCCTTGCACTCATCTTCTTCCACCTTTGCGGGCACATCACCTTCCCCATCTTCACTAGGAGCAGCGGTAACAGAGGTGCCAGATTCGAGATCAGGAGTAGGGACCTCCGGGACAATGGGTGTCGCGGACAAAAGGCGAAGAACGGCTGGGTCACCACGGCCCGCAAAGGATTACACGAAGTCATAGAAATGGAAGAATACAAACGTGATCCCATTAAGTATTCCGATCCGACGCAGACTCTTCCTGAGGCGCCACCGCCTTTATGTGCATTGTGCATGCGGGGAGGACATGTGCGAAGCGTGCGCGGTGTCCGAGGCTTGGTGGGGCAACTTGGCGGATGTGACTGATGACTTGATTCTACGATCTAACAACGTACACACGTGCAGACGTCCGAAGGACGGCACCTGTTCCGCTAGGTTTCCCAGGGACGTGTTCATGAAGACTGATGTTGATCCAGAAGACGGTTACATAAATATAAAAAAACGTGAGCCCATGTTGAACACAGTAACACCTGATCTCACGTACTTGTTGCGGTGCAATACCGACGTGACTAGCCTGCTGTCTGGGACGTCGATCAAAGCAGTGGTTGCCTACGTTTCGGACTATATAACCAAGTCGAGTTTAAAAATATACCATATGTTCGACTCCGTGAATGCCGTGTTGAAACGACAGACTGTCGAGCTCGGCGGTAGCCCAAATTCCAAAGAGAATTGCCGAAAATTGTTAATGTAAATGGTGAATTCCCTGACCTCTAAACTCCAGATCGGCAGTCCCATGGCATCGTTGTATCTGTTAAAACACCCGGATCATTACACTAACTATAAGTTCAAACCGTTTTGGTGGAAAAGTTACGTCGGTACAGTGAAAACTGCTTGGGATGCGGACCACCGACCGGCCTATCCAAACCAAGCCTCGTCCGAAGCAGTTGATCTGGATGCGGAGACGGAGTTGGACCAGATGGTGTTAATGACGTCCAAGGACAAGCTTGTGGGGGCTACCAATGTAGACGATTACGTGTGGCGGCCAGCCGTGTTCGAACATACCAGTCTCTATGATTATATCCAAATGGCGACCCGTGTGAAGCGGACTCCGAAACAAATGACTGAATTTTTGGCGAGTGTTGAATGCAACACTGCAAATACTACACAAGAGGTTAATCCTGAAGTGGACGACGATTGGTTGGAAAATGACCTAGGGTCCGACATACAAGAAGATTTGTTAGACGCGACGGCCGGGGACGTGTCGTCTCATCCTTTCCACAAGCAGCATCCTCTGTGGGAATAACATTATACTCGGTGTGACCGTAGTCATCTGCAGACCATGGTGCCAAACTTTACGGGCGGAGCTCTGCCTAGAATGGACCAAGGCGACCGAGAGTATTACTGTTGCACTATGCTAACGTTATTCAAGCCTTGGAGGGACGCATTACAGCTCAAACTCAGTTCAGACTCGTGGCACGAAGCGTTCATGGAGCATCCGTTTCCGAATAAGGCACAGACGCTAATGAAACATTTCAATATTCGTTACGAGTGTAAACGCTCGAGATGATTACAGCTCACTGGACAAGCAAAAAAGAAGAGCGATGCCTTTGTTCGGAGGTATAGGACAAAGAGACGAAAACGGGGCAGAATACGAAGGCGAAGTCGGTGAAGGCGGAGAGTTTTTCGAAGAGGATCCGACGGCCACTTTTGTGAAGGGTCCCAAACAGCTTGCGAAAGAGCAACAGATGCTGCAGGCTGAAAGGGTGCTACATGCATCGGGTTGGACCGCTCGGATTAAAATAGAACCTACCATATTGCATAGACTGGTCCCAAAAAAACATTTGTCCGGAAGTCAATGGAAAGCCACTATTTCAGCCATGAAAGAGGAACTCTTCTCGGCTAAATTTAAACACGCTGCCGACAGCAAGCGGCCTCAGCGGCCCTCATACGAACCCGACATTGGGCCCAATGTCAAACTGCTCGACGCCTATTATTTCACGAAATATTTCAAGGCTAAAAACAAAAAGGCTCAACAGGTGGTCGATTCCATCTCGGTCGAATTCGGTTTAAATTCCGAACAGGATCGCGCATTTAGATTGGTCGCCAATCACACCACGGACTTCTCTGCGCCGCCCCTGCGAATGTATTTGGGCGGAGTGGGAGGAATGGGGAAGAGTCAGGTTATTAAAGCATTGGTGAAGTTTTTTGAAGACCGATCTGAGTCTCATCGATTCATTGTGTTAGGCCCTACTGGAACGGCTGCGTCGCTATTGAACGGAAGCACTTATCACTCTGTGCTGGGCCTGAGGGACTCCATGGACGCCAATTCGGAACGAATAAGTGGCGCGCAGATAAAAAAAGTGCAAGAGCGTTTGAGGGGGGTAGAATACATCTTTTTGGACGAAGTGTCCATGGTTTCGTGCAATGCGCTTTATAGTATCAGTGCTCGATTGGCTCATGCCTTAGGGGAACCTAACGAACCTTTTGGCGGGCTGAACGTGATTTTCGCAGGCGACTTCGCGCAATTGCCACCCGTGAGCGCGAAGGCTCTTTATAGTCCTGATTCGGTAGTGTCTCCGATGATCTACGGAAAAATGAGCATTTTGGAT
Organism: Mycena olivaceomarginata; assembly: GCA_029378375.1. NCBI lineage: Eukaryota > Fungi > Basidiomycota > Agaricomycetes > Agaricales > Mycenaceae > Mycena > Mycena olivaceomarginata. Next base: position 55,921 of record JARKIC010001052.1, read on the forward strand.
CAAAAAAATACCATAGGGAAAATTATTTGGCAACAAGTTACCACGGTCGTTATTCTGAAACAAAACATGCGCCAGACCGCCAACACACCTGACGATGTGAAGTTCCGTACTGCGCTTACAAATATGCGGTTCGCGGGCTGTTCTAAGGAAGATCTTCAGTACCTACAAAGTAGAACTATAGGCAATCGCCCCGGGCGGCCGACGTTCGCACGTAAAGAATTCCGGAATGTTTCGATCATAACGGCATTCAATGCTCAAAAGGATAAAATAAACGAGTTGGGAACCGCCCAATTTGCGGAAGAGCACGGCCAAGAATTAATCACGTTCTACTCAAACGATTGCTGACAATGCCGGTGATACTGATCGAAAGCCGAAAGAAGTCCGAAAGCGCGAGGCTGTGAAAGCAAAAACAACTTTACCGGACCATCGACAGCAACAGCTGTGGGACGCACATCCATGTTTTGCGGGCGAACATGTGCCTGGAAAGCTAAATGTGTGTTTGGGGTTGCCAGTAATGATCAGAAATAACGATGCGACTGAACTCTGCATTACCAAAGGGCAGGAAGGCCGCGTTGTTGGATGGCAAGAAGCTGTGGGGAATCGAAATCAGCAGATGCTGGACACTTTGTTTGTCGAGCTGATCTCACCGCCCAAGACGGTCCAAATTGGTGGACTTCCTCCGAATGTGGTAGCGTTGCCGAAAGTGTCCAAAAAAATATGGTGTACGCTGCCGGACGACAAAGCCATACAGATTACCCGAGAACAGGTTTTAGTGCTGCCAAACTTCGCCATGACTGAAGTTTCAAATTTTATTGATATGTTAGTCAGCGCAGTAGGTAAAGTAGTGTGCATAGGAGTCAAGCAAGAAATGAACGATTTAAGCACATCTTTGAAGCGTACCTGAAGCGCCTCTGAAGGCGCTTCAACGCTTAAGATGGGCTTAAAGATTTACGAGTATGTGCTTTTCCCACGCTTTGAAAATCCTTGAAGCACATCTGAAGCACATGTGTTAAGCGCATCTGAAGCGCGTACTCTGACTGTCCCTACTGTGTTCGGTGGACTGCTTATTACATAATCGTCGGAGTCTGAACCTCCCCGTCCAGGATTAAGGCTCGTCACGAGTGCGGATCACCCGCGAGTCAAGGCGGGTTGACTTGTGGAAATACTCGTGGGAAACCCGACCCGCGGGTTCGGGTACCTATTCGAGGTATGCATTCAGCTCCACCTCAGTCATAATCACACTGATCCCGCCTGCAGCTGAAGTCCGGGTCCTCGCCTTTGCACAGCTCCGGCGCTTTGTCGCGTGCTCTTTACCCGCACGCACTTGGCCCAACGGGAGATGCATGTCGTGCTCTTACCTCGCGACAATGCCCTACACCCCGCTCGAAACATTACTGACGCTTCATCATCAGAGCCTGCAAATATGCAGATTGGAGACCTCACGAGGGATTTTGGGTATCCGATGATTTCTGGGATTATCCTGGAAGACCCTTTCTTCCCTTCAACGACCTCGATTGCTCTGCCGTTCTTCGATGTCAGTTTGCTATAATCGATTCGGACCCAGATGTGCTGTACCATCTGGCACCAAACACTGATGAAAGCGCTCAACTGCTTTGGTGACTGCTTGATTTTATTTCACTTTAGAACGCTCTGCGGTTTCAAAGAATGTCTCCTTTCGCCGTGTCCGGGACACAGCCATTGTGGCGCGCGATCCTGAATGTATCGCTATTTTGGCCCAGACATTGGTCGCCGCGGTAGAGATCCAGGAGTCGAACACCGACTTGGGACAACGTATTGATGCAGTTTACCGACAACGCGAGGAGGAGTATGGTGTTAGGGGCATTGGCAGCATGGTTCTCAGCCTCATAGAGGAATACGGAATAGATTCATCCTCACGCTCCGCCACTCTGCAGTGGTTTCACGAATTGAATATGGCGAAACGTGGGTGAATCAGACCCCAGTAGGAATGTTCACAGGGGAGCGGTAGCGTAACATGTACTTTTACAAGAGCGCGGTGGGGTGTATAACATTGTGGAAAAAAGTACTTGGGTGACCCGCACCCGTTAGTTTCGAGCCCGTGGGAAAACTTCAGTTAACTTGCGGCACGCATGCCGAAAGCGGCAAGTTCCGCACAAGTTACTTTCTACAAGTTACTTTTTATGGACTCCTTGCGACCTTGATCCCCCAGAACCCAAACAGAGGTTGCAACTTGCCAGGCTGCGACCTCAATCCCCCAGAACTCAAACAGAAGTCGCAACATGCTGGATTGCGACTTTTATCCCCAGAACCCAAACAGAAGTCGCAACTTGCCAGGCTGCGACCTCAATCCCCCAGAACTCAAACAGAAGTTGCAACATGCTGGATTGCGACCTCAATCCCCCACGACTTGCCGGATTGCGACCTCGATCCCCCAGAACCCAAATTGCCCCTGGAGAATTAGAAGTCACCCGGCCTTGGCTTCTCTCAGAGAATTTCGACAAGAGAGAAAACCACCCTCTGCTAATCCCAATTCATGGCGCATTATGTATGAACAGTATGAAAGCGGCTGATCAGGCCTCAGTCAGGGACTGCCATGTGGCTTTGTGATTGAACAATATAACAGAGGGCCAAGCCGACGAAACGAAGGGGGTAAAGAAAAACAAAGCTCAAAAGTGGGGGGGTTGTCGATATTGAGACCGATGGGTATTGCTTTTTCTGTGAGGAGTCAGTCAGCTGAATGTCGCTGGCTTGAAAGAGAGAGAGTGTGTGTGCTTAGCGGTTCAGCGATCTCACTGTGTATCATTGTCTTCAGGAGTCAGGGGGGGGGTTAGAGAACGCACAACGGTAATCTTTGGTAGCGGAGTGCAGTCGGGTGGCAGAGGCCAAATGGGCGTGCACAGAATCGTCGGCAGAGGCCAAATGGGCTTGCACAGCCATGCTCCCCACACTCTCTTTCGACCCAGACTCCCGCTTTTGACCACAAGGGTGGAGAGCCGGGTAGAGAGTGGGAAAGGATGCTAAGGTCGGGTGATGGGGTCCACTGAAATTCCACTGAAATTAAACAGACATTAGCACTGTACTGCATGAGGAGGTGTTGACTTACAGATCCGAAATGATGGTGCAGTTAGAGCCATGCTTCCCACTCTCTCTTTCGACCCAGACTCCCGCTTTCGACCACAAGGGTGGAGAGCCGGGTGGGGAGTGGGAAAGGATGCTAAGGTCGGGCGATGTGGTCCACTGAAATTAAACAGACATTAGCACTGACTGCACGAGGAGGTGTTGACTTACAAATCCGAAATGATGGTGCAGTTGGAGCCATGCTTCTCACTCTCTCTTTCGACCCAGACTCCCGCTTTCGACCACAAGGGTGGAGAGCAGGTGGAGAGTGGGAAGGGATGCTAAGGTCTGGGGATGGGGTCCACTGAAATTCAACAGAAAATGATGGTGCAGTTGGAGCCATGCTTCCCACTCTCTCTTTCGACCACGAGGGTGGAGAGCTGGGTGAAAAGTGGGAGGTGTTGGCCTTTTGTACACCTTGTGCCAATGGACATGCTGTGCAAGCACAGCATGGCACAGACATGAAGCAGCGTGAGATGCTAAATTGTCCTGCAAAACCGAGCCCTTATATACGTTTTCGGACAGTCATGCCAAACACGGCGCAAATACATTACAGTGGCTGGACTGGAGATCTCGTGAAGGTCGCAGAATTGATGGAATTTCGGTGCTCGTGAACGGCGACACCATTACTGTAGTTTATTGGCCGCAAAGGGAACCGGGCTCCGGCCAAGAGATATATACGTGAGTTTCCGCTATGGCTATTATCTCAAAAGGCCCAAAGTCAACGGGGCTTTCCTTCCGAACAAGGCACGACAGAATATCTGGAGAAGGTCGAAGTCTCACCCATTTCTAGGCTTGCCTAAGCTGCAAGAGTAGGAAGACTCGATGCGATCCCCATTCACCGTGTCTCCAGTGCAGGCCAGTGGCTAAATGATCTAATGCGATCGTATTAACATTTTAATGCAGCAAACGCTCTGAGGACTGTGAACGGCCCACAGCTGAACTGGTAAGGGTCTCTAAACGGATGTCGAAAGCAAACACTGGCATCGGTTCGTCCTGCGTATCGACGTCCCAAATGGCTCGCCAAAAATAATATCTTTGATCCAGATGGAATCACCGCAGCTCTCACCAAGCTTAGTGAACGCCTTGACTTTTTAGAAGCAACGGTCTTTGGGTGGACCTTGCCAATCGAACAAGTTCGTCATAAACAAACTGCGCAAGATTCCCTGGAAGAAAACAATCCCTGGGCAGAAGCCCTGGCTCGGCGTCGAAGGGTTGCGGGCCAGTCATTGTCCGGGTCAACCGCGTACGATGACTCCCACGATGCAAGTATTTCAGCGCGTGCTAGCGGAAGCGATTCCGGAACTTCCGGTTCACATTTTCGATGGTTAACAAAGTTACTTGGAGAAACTAACTTAGCCTTACAAAACTAACTTTACTTTACTTGTGGCAGACAAGTAAAGTAAAGTAAGCAAAAGTAACTTGTAAGTAACTTAAGTAACTTGCAAGTAACTTAAAGTAACTTTAAGTTAGAAAATGTACCAGCATGCTAGAGTAAGTTAACGACTCTAGGGGTCGTAACAAGTGTTGATTCATGCCCTTACGACCATAGCTTGACGAACTTGGCGGGATTTGATGCCATCTGATGGCATAAGTTACTTTGTCTGATCGCATTGATCTAACTTGGCGTGGCAAGTAACTTGCAAGTAACTTGAAGTAACTTGAAGTTATTTGAAGTTACTCAAAGTAATTGGCATGTTTCTGCACCTGAACTGGTAAATCCTTTTGTTGTGATCTTGATTTATAGTGGTAGGGTTACCAAAAAACCACTCCCTTCATGAACGAAATTAAGTCAGGGAATCCAGTTCTGGTTGTCAAAGATGACTCACAGACTAGACCAAACATCGGTCACGATTCAGCTTTACTAAAAGTTAGGGTTACAAAAAATCACTCCCGCGATGGACGAAACTCCATCAATGGACTCAGCTTTAGGGGAGATCACTCACTTTCGGTTCAGCTTGAGGGTTGCCTCCCTAAATATTGTCAGTCTCTCACGTATACTTTCTCACCTGTCGCTTCATGAGATTATGACCAACCTTGGGGAGCGGAGTGGCAGCCACCCCATCGTAAAGCGCGCTGGAAAAAATAACGGCTGCGCCTCCGCCTCCGGAAGTCATCGAGATCGACGATGAGGACACCCCGCCCCGCAAGCGTGGCAAGCGCGGCCCAAATAGCGACACCAGGCTGCACTTCCATGAGCCCGCCGCTATCACCGGTGACTGCGGGGACAAGCGTTGGGAGTTTGGATGCAAGCATTGCAAAAGGTATGTCCGCATTGACTGCTTCTGGATACACCTCATGCGAGTACACAGTTCGTTACTATAACGTCGATAACGACCCGAACCAACGGGCCATGCAGAACTAGCCCATCCCAGTGGACGACGATGACAGCGATGAGGCGAGGGTGGAATGCGCCGACGCCGCGCTCCTCAGCGAGCTTGCCGACGAGTTCGCCGACCTCACACCTCTTAAAAAGGTGTGTCATATCTGTCTATCCCGCCAGCTGCGCCGACTGCCACATTCCAGCTACGGCTTATCACCACCAAAATCTGCTCATCGCCACAGAGGCGGCGGGATTTCCGGCTCATCGCCGAGGACAGGTATGGCGACATAATGCACGCCCCGGGCAGGAAGCTTGCATCCTTGATGCCTGTCCGCGATGTCAAGCACAGGTGGAACTACACGGAAGCAATTGTCGCCCGCGCAAGGCTCCTGCGTGCGGTAAGACACTACTTTTCTTGTATTCACTCAAGTCTGAGGTTCCCCAGGCCCCCGACCGGTGGGTCCTTGATCACGCCGAGCTGCATGCACTCTTCCTTGTGGAGAAGGAATGGACTTAAAATTATTTTATCGCAGCGCACGTTCCAAAACTTTCTACCGCGCTTCACGAAACTGCAGGTTTTTGCCCTCGAACCCGATCCCCACCAAAGATACAGTATAACACCCAGGGGTATAGCTCTGCGAAATGTCAAAATAGACCAGAAGATTACGGAGCGTCGTGCCGAGGAGATGGTTCTTCTGCCGCCTTGGTGTCGGGAAATTTGGATATCTCTGCAGTGTGAGGATTACGGTCGTTGGGGAGAAGTGGGACGTTGTCTCCGGCCCGGGCGAGACGATATGTCTTCGCTCACCCGTTTCTGAAACCATTGCGGAGGATTGGGGTCCCGAAATATCTGGTGAGCCCTTTTGTATATACTGGGACTGAATGGCTCCGTGAGAATCGCTCTAAGCTGACACCTGCCATCGGAATTCTCTTACCAAGATGCCACCTCGACCACCATTGGGATGGCCTTGGAAGTTCCCGGCCTCCGCACGAGCAATAGTCTTGTCACTCCATCTCGGCTACAGATCCCATATTCGCGCAACTTCCGTGCGCGCTGCCATCCCTTCATCTCCTAGCGATGGTGGATGCCTACTTGATCAAGAAAGGATACCTACTGGTAGTGGTAACGAAGGGGCGTTCGTCCAAGATGGGGATGGAGTCGGCGAGTGCAAGCGGGTCTACGGAGGGTGTAACTGGTGCATCAGACATGCAGGCAAAAGATCTTGCCTGTCCGCCGGAGGCGGAAGTCTACCGAGAGGCACAGCCTCCAGGCGAACCTTCCCTCGCTTTCTCCGGGCGCCGTTGCCAGATTGGTCTATCCGCGTTTCCGGGGTCACGTCTGGGAGCAGAGGAATTTTAAGTTCAGTAGCCTGCTTCCCAAACCATGCGCGACCAAGAATTCTGCCGCGGTCTGCATGGGTGAGCACGGATCGGCGCTCCTTCGGCCGATTGAGGGCTTTGAATATGTCCATCCTCTCCGACTCTTTGACGTAGAGAGACCACGCTGTCTGTTTGGATAGAGAAATGGCTGGCCTTAACTGCCATTTTCTGGACAAAATAATGTACCACAAGGCCGTCCTACCCTGTCCTCCGATACACAGGATTACTCTGTTATCAAACATCCTTCTCCAGTATGATGTTGAAGTCAGCAATTCAGCAGGTACAGGATACATAGAGCTATAGACAAAACTGTGAAATTTAAGAGGAGAATCACAGTGACGAGAATTCCCAAATGGAGAGTGATGGTCGACGTTGAAATGAGGTCAGGGGATCACCGACCCCATTTCAGCGTGGGCCGCAGGACATCGATTTGCGATCAATGAGTGGACAGGTTCGGGTCTATTTATCCCAGGTCGCTCCCAGGTCGTCAGGCAAACTGTGGTGTAGCGGTAATGAATTTACCTGTTCTTGAAGATAAAACGGTACAAAATTTATCTGGCTTGTGTTGGGAATAACCACCGCGTAGAAATTCCATCTGGTGGCTGAGAAACCGCAAAGCGCGTCATTCGCGCCTAGAGCGGCACTCCGGGCGCTGCTACTCCCGCTCGAGTCACGCGAAAGGGATTGCAAGGACTTGTGTCATTCACAACACATTGAAACCTTAATGAATTTCGCTGGTCCTACAGTTGAAGCATCTCAGCATTTTATAAATACATAGTAACTCAACTGTCTCACGAATTTTTCTTTGGCTGGAAGTGTTCTTTCATAGGAATTGCCCTCGCTATTGATTCAGGGTGGTGCACAGCATGAAGGGGGTGTAAAATGCCATCAGACAGGTTGCGCGTCATTTTTACCAAAATCAGCAAAAATGGCCTTTCTAAAGCCACTGAGACCAGTTCGTGTGCCGTAATGTGGGGCATGTGTTCGGGGTTGACGGGTATCGTGGGCTGGAAACGTCGGCGGCGGAACTCTGAGATCAAAATAAGTCATATTACTCTTGTGCTGTCAGAATGTGTACCGTGGGGGAATTAAATTCTCAGCTGCTGGCGGGATGACGGGGGCAGATTCCGCTACATCTGTGGACCTATTTATGTGAAAATACAGTGTTAAAACGTCGAGAGAGCATACTCAGACAGTGGGATCAATATAGGACTGGCACAAGGGCGATGATATGTAGGCGCTGTGCCACGTCTGCGCAACGAAATCCTCGCGGCCGGGCGGGACGGTCCCCCGGATAGTCCTCCACGTCCAGAAGGAGCAGCTCTGGGCTGCAATTGAAACGGAATTTCAGTCGCAGTGGGATGGAGTCTTTGATACGCTTGAAGCACCGCCGTGCTGCGCAGCTAAAGAGGTCCATGGTTGGACTGTACTATCAGAGGGCTGAGTGGGCCAGTTGGAGGGTGTTTCGGCCATGGATGTTCGAAGAAAGGAGCCAAGAGTCACCCACAAGGCTTGCACGAGGCTAAGCGGAGACAGCGGTGATCGCGGTCCGCTGATGGTAATGCCAAACATCAGAGATCACATCATGATCAACTGTCAAGCATCAGCAGCAACATTTCAGTTGACACGGCTCAACAAGAAACACGACCCGCCAGCGAGGGGTGTCGACACATGTAGACAAGGTTGGTCTAGCTCAAAGTCTGTCTATGTCTATTTAGCAGGGAGCAGCCAATTTGGATCTTGAACCACTCCAGCCGCTAAGGCAGGAGGATGACGTTCAAGGTTTTCGAGGATTAGTTCTCTGGCTATCCTCCCAGCAAGACCCCGTCAAAATCTGGCTTGAAATGATTGCACAGTGGCCAAAATACTGTTTTGATGCAAAACCTTGGCACATTGTTTGGTGACGGACTGCATTTGTTTGGTGACAGCCTGTATTTGTTTTGATTGACATGGAACCCAAATATTTCGACATTCGACTGAAAATCTCCGAAATTTTTGCCCTTTTCGCTTCTTCCGAGCGGCTTTGGCCTCTGTTTCATGCTCGGGAGGTTCGACAGGCCGCGTGTTCCGCACCTCCCGAGCCCAGAACTTTTGTTCTAAGTATGCTGGTTCCATTTGCCTGTGGTTAATTTTTGTGTTCTCCACCCAGAGGACTCGTTTCAAGAACACGAACACAATTCCACAAACAAAATCCATGCTCATTCCACTTCTGAAGCACCACGAAGCAAAATACTCCCAAATATGGAAATATTGGACAACTCGGTTTGGCTGTGGTTAATTTTTGTGTTCTCCACCCAGAGAACTCCTTTCAGGCACACAAACACAATCCTAGGGAAAAATCCATCTTCCCGGGGCAGTTCTTCCTCCTTTCAACGCGCGGTGCAATCTAATCGATTTCGAGCCATCCCTGCCCGCATTGTATAATTGTATAAGACGGCGGGGGCAGGCATAAGCCGTTGATGACAAGTTGAGAGCTAGCCTCACGCAGGCAGCTGATCGAACCTACCCACGCGCCTCCAGAGCGCCCCACCCAGCCAGGTACTCCGGCTCATCTTCTCGCATTCCCCCCTCCCCTCGCGCGCTTTCTGATGCTCCCTCATCGATATTGAGAGCCGCGTGAGTATGCTGCCAAGGGCGGCCACTATCAAAGCGCCGATCCCCTCCTGAGCACTGCACCTCTCCATCGCGTTTTGTCCCTATTTTCATGGTGGGGCCAGGGTCAAGCTTTGGCGTGTCTGCGCCATTCGCAAATATGTGGCCGGTGGTGGCTGGATGTTCGGCAAGCCAGGCCTATATGCGGTCCTTGTCGAGTGCCTCCGCCCCAAACCCGTTCTCCCCTTCTTCCACGCTGGAGCAATACTCTTCCTCCTCCCCATCTTCTTCGCTCCCTTCAGACGAAGACGCATTCGATGATGTGGCACTCGACGCTGGGCTATACGTGGAGCGGGGATTGAGCTCCGTGACAGGTATCTCAACCAGCTGGATGACCCCAGGTGGGCTCTGCGGCGTCGGCGTAGGCGATCGCAATTTTGGAGGCGTGGGGGACAGCATACTGACATCTTTGAATGAACAAAGACACTTATACCTGTGAGAGAATTGTGCAATTTCCAAACCCCCTTTACGACACTTCGGGCGTGCACGCCGCCTCATGTTGGCCTCGTGTGCTTCAAAATCTCACGCAGGAATAGTAAGTCACTAACGTGGAACGGCAAACTGAGAACGCCAGGCCAGCGCCAAGTGTTTATTTTATATTCAAAAGAGCTGTCCAGAACCAACCAGAATGATGGGATCTGACCTAACCAATAGATGGACGGTTAGAAATGTTTCAACGGGTTCCGACGAGTATTAGTGGGAGAGGCGTCAGGAGAGTATCCCACAGCAGACTCTAGTACAACGAACCTCCGTAGAGTCTGCAGCGCAGTGGGGACAGAAATATATGATTTCCTTTTTGAAAAACGCGCAATTTTTTTTTTTGATGTTTGCCATTATTTTCAGGAACTGCAGTAAAATCAGTCCAGAAATCAACCATTGCATTATCGTAGTCGACTCGAACACCCACACATTGGTAACAAGCTGAAGGGCCCATTCCACCTTCGAGAATGCGAGATAGTTCCAGTCCAGAACAAAGTTCCAGGGATCCAATGGATTCCGGTGGCCTTCCACCAAAGAGAAAGCCAATGGAATCTAATGATATCCATTATCTCTGTGCAAACACGGATTGACTTCCTTCCATCGAATCCTGGATTCCTCTTGTCCTCATACATTTGGTAATACTGTCTGTAAAAAAATCTCTGATTTCCTTTGCCACACAGATCGTCCACAACTCAGAAACTTCGCTCGGAGGCCTAAAGACTTCGTGGTTCACATGGAGAGCGCTGCCTCCTAGTGGTTTCATTGCGAAAGCTGGCTTTACCTACGCCGTGAACGACGCGCGCCGCGCCAGCATACGCTGTTGCCTTTCCAACCTGGTGCGGCTGGCTCCAGCCATGTATCAAGAGCCGCCGCTTTCTATTCGCCAGCATTGACGCCACGTTGTTACGACTGCACAGCTTGGTATAATCAAGGTTAACCATGCCGTCGATCTCCGGCTCGGGCCCCCAAAAGCTAACTTTGCAAACAGTTTCTTTTCACACCTTTCATGTACGTGGTTGTGTACACAATCGGGATTATAATCTGACAAACCTTGGAAAGACCCAACTTGTGTCCTGCTTCCTCCGCATTCAATTTCTAATCAGCTTGACCCCGCGCGCGCCAGAAAAATTGCTATCTGGCTTTCGTTATAACCAAAATATGGTCACCATTTGCAAGTACATTAAACCGGATAATGTTGAACAGTGGGCTAAGGTTCGGCGCCTCGACGATGGCGACAGCATGTTGGCGTCTGCAATGATACAACCTGAGCCTGAGGATAAGCGGGACGCCACCTGTGTTCGGGTGCACATCTTTTTGATTCATATTGTAAAATGTTAACTGCAGCGCCTCCTGCCCGTCAATTGGGGATGCGCGATCGTTGCGCCCGCCGGCGTGCTTCTCGATGTGGTCACCATTGTGTGTATTTTTTCAGCCCTGTTTGCGCAATGGCTGAATCCAGCATTGTAGCAATATTATATGGTGCGGGGATGTCCAGTAGCTGTTTGCAGTCGTGTAGAGAACCTTTATGTATATTAGATACCCTGAATACAATGGTTTTGTTTCCAACCAGTGAGGGCGGGGCCGTCTTAAGCAGCCAAATGCACCAACAGACCCATGATAATTGGTACGAACCTCCGAATAAAATCGTCGAAGGACAATTTAATTGAAGTGACCCATCGTTCAAGGACAATTTAAGAGACGTGATAAGTCTTCCAACGACGCTGGGCCACCGCGTACCAAAAACTGAAGCCAGAAATGAGTCTGGGAGTCGTGATTTGACGAGTTTCGTGTCTCAGCAGTGGCTTGACGTCATCTTGGCGCCGTTGACCTGAGCCAGAAAAGGCCGATGGTTTCAAACTCCGCTGTGCATTTCGAACCGAAAACCGCGCCGAGGCTCGATGCCTGCTGGTGTTCAGGGAAATCTGAAGAGGCAGAAAGCCTTTGGTTCCCTCACGCTCGCTGCAGAAAATTCTCCTGCTCACGAAAGAGTGCTGCAGCACTGTCCACCGTTGTTTTCGGCGTTATTTGCAAAGTAAATTGCTACCGCTGTTTCAGGGCGCCCCCAATGATTTCCAAGGCGTGGGTCACCATCAACAATGTCGAGTACTCAGCGAGATGGTGGATCAAAGAAGTCCCTCAGATATCTCTTTTATTTATTCGTTCCGTTTCCTCAGTCGTTTCACTCTGACACAGTGCGGCTGAGGTATGTTTTTTATCCTACCTACCATCTACCTGTACTTATTATTGTAGACGCGTTCTTGCATATATTACCTCTGAAATATGTATTCGCTGGCCATCGACTGTGACCCGGGACCATTTTCGAGTGTTTTGGTCAGTTTGGACAGGGAAAAGGGAGGACTTGAGAGATTTAAGGTTTGCAGGCAACAGACAGCTGGTTTGAATCCAGGATGCACAAAAATTGCCATGTGTACATGGTTTGGCTGTTTTACCAGCGAATTTTTTGCATTAGGTCACTGTCACACGTGTGACCAGTGACCATTTTCGAGTGTTTTGGTCGGTTTAGACAGGGAAAAGGGAGGACTTGAGAGATTTAAGGTTTGCAGGCAACAGACAGGTGGTTTGAATCCAGGACGCACAAAAATTGCCATGTGTACATGGTTTGGCTGGTTTACACGAATTTTTGCGAATTTCTGCATTACGTCACTGTCACTCGACCCTGTAACCCATGCGCCAACATGTTTTGTTCATAACATCGCCAAAACTGCCCCAATTTCGACGTTCTTGCAGGGTGAAGTGTTCAAAGTTGAGCTGGCATGCCACCAAACCATGTGTGGGCCAAAAGCGACCAGTTTTTGGATGGCGGTGGACTTGGCAATGCCTCGAGCAAGGCCAATTTGTCCAATTCAACTGATGTGCCGCAATTCAATTGATACACTGGCCTAGCTTAGAGCCTCTCCAAAAGGCTCTGAACATCAAAAATGGATAGAAACCATGGGGCAAAGTGATTTTGACACAGCACTGACGTTTGACGCATGCAGCATCAGTCTGCATCAGTTCAATTTTACGTCAGGTGTTGAACCTACCTTCCTAGCTCTCCTTGCCCCCGCATATTCCACGGGCATCGGCGGCGGCAATTAACATGTTATTTAGCACCATAATATGTATAGATAGTCAGGGTCGAGAGCGTCAAAAACATTGAACAAGACTTTGTGCAACGTCAGTCAACGTCAATGTGACTGCGTCACAGACGTCACAGAGCCAGTTTGCAGCGTCAATCCAGTGCCTTGCAGCGTCAACACTGCGGTTTGCAGCGTCAGTTGCACTGTTTGTTTGCGTCAATCTGCGCCGGTGCTGTGCCGTGACGCAACGTCAACGTGACAGTGTGCACCATAGCTCATACAATTGATTTCATGCTCCCCAAAATCTGAAAAGGCGCCGCTTAGGCAGACTTGCCCCGTATCCAAGGAATGTCTAAGGAAGTCGAAGAAAACCTCACCAGATTGCGTGACATGTTTCTCTCGTTATTATCTTGTGCTTCATGCCTTTTGATGGCAATTTTTAACACAAGCTGCGAAAAAAAAATCAAAATTCTGTCTGGGACCCGAGGAGACAAAATTCAACCCCCGGCGAACCACGTTGTGGAATATTTTCCGAATTTGTGGCTGTGCAAATACTTCCCATGCAGAAATAGAATGAGTGTTGGTTTTCCAGTGAAATCATGGCCCGGGGGGATGCATTGCCCAACACGGGCTCCCAAAATTCAACCCCTGCCGAACCACGTTGTGGAATATTTTCCGAATTTTGTGGCTGTGAAAATACTTCCCAATGCAGAACTAGAATGAGTGTTCATTCTCTGGTGGAAGCATAATCCAACTAAGTCAATTCAGCCACCAACACGCACTCACAAAATTTAAGCCCCAGCGAACCACGTTGTGGAATATTTTATGAATTTTGTGGCTGTTGGATACGCTCAGCAGTGCGCTCCAATCAGCTTTGAACTAAACCTAAGGCTACCTATCATTGAACACATCGCTCATCAACCTTCGGTTGACTTCTCGCGGCCTATTGACAGTTACCATTTTCAACCATATCATTATTCGGACCCTGCACATCTAAGGTAGATGAAGTCTGGGCTTGGACGCAGTGACTGTCACGCTGTGACACGACCAGGGTGGCAAAATTGGCCTCAGTTTCATTGATGAAAAGTCCGCTGGGCCACTTTTCTGAGGCAGCCAGTTTTTCCAGGGGCATCATCAGAGTAGCCTCAAATTGTTTTACGGAAATTGATCTCAGTTAGCAATGGCTGAATTAAACGGCCCTGCAGCGAAATTGGCCCAACTGTGAATGACTGGGTCAGTCGGCAGGGCCAATTTTCTGAGGCAGTCAGTGCTTCAAGAGACATCATTAGGGTAGCCTCAAATCGCTTTATGGAAACTGATCTCAGTTTGAAGGCCTGCGGAATTAAACGCGCCTCGGCCACATCTCCTGCAAAAAAGAAACCCAGTGAATAGATATTTATGGTTCGAGCCGTACAACAGACCATTGGCAGCCAAAGAAAATGGCAACCTGCCAACTAGCAGAGAACACAAGGCATACAGAACTAAGAGAAGCGATTTGAATAAGTGTGGCAACGAAGACGACTGGTTCCTCACGGAGCAGACTCATCATGATTGAACTGATGGGGTGAAATCTGCTGTGAACGCTGCCCTCTGTCTTCCTTTTATCCTCCCGACACTAACGCCCAGGAACGTATGTACAGCGCGAGTTCGCTGAGTATTCACACGCTGAACACAATCTCAGCGACCAAGAACAGGATGAATTGTCAGTGGGCGTCCTTTTTTGTCCAAGTATTTGCATGCACAGAGAATTCCTCGCTGACGAAGACGAAGACGGATGCGAGCGCGGAATGTCCTCGCCCACGAGATCTACCTCCAGCTCTTCGGCGTCGCGTCCACCCAGGCCGTGCCCGGGTACCGCGACGGGCGGCTCCATTGCGCGGGTGACGCAAGCCCGTTCCCCATCCTCGCCCCGACCTTCATCCTCCGTCACGTCGTCTTGATCCTTCGCGCTCCCACTCCCGCTCCCACTCCCACTACCTTTCTCGTTCGCGGGCGGAACTTGCAAGGAAACAGCAGGTACGCGGCCGCAGTGGGAGCGGGCGCAGAGGAAGTAGGTGCAGCGCTCGACGTTCCCGCGCAGGCGCACTCCGCTTCCGCACCGAGGGCGTGCAGGATGCTGGCAAGCCGCGCGATTAGGCGGCGCTGCGTCGGCGTCGGAAGATTTGGAGGGCTGTGGACGAATCGAGTCAGGAATTGTATGCGGAGGACAGACCAAGGAAGATGCTTACGTAATCAAGTCGGGGATGCGTAGTTTCCCCGTTGGAAAGCAAGGTAGGGTGGATAGATCGGAAGGGAGGGGGAGGGATGAAGGTACCCGGGGAAACGACGCCGAAAAGCGCGTTTCTCAGGGGGAGTGGGAGTGTGGGGGGGATCTCCGCATCAAAAGTGGAGGGTGAGGCGTTTCAGGGGGCGGAACGGGCGAGGGAGGCGTCTGTGGAGGTGGGAGACGTTAGTACGGAGGGTTTGAGGGAGAGGGTTAGAATGGGTGAAGGGCAAAGGTTGTAGGGGGGAGTACCCGGTAGAAAAAGTGGTGGATATTGAGAAAAAAAGTGATATGCACCTGAGAGTCGTTTTCCAGAGGAAAAAGAGCCTAGCTGGGGATGCAATCGCACCCTCGCAGCCAGGGACGTGGAGCGCCAGGCACCAGCCGGCATTTGCTCCACGCTTGACCCCAGGTCGTTTGAGATGGCGATATTCTTGGATGTCCGTTTTCCAGAGGAAAAAGGGCCTAGCTGGGGCGCCGTCAGAGCACGTGACTCGATGGATCCGGATGTCGCATATCTTATGGGGATTACGATGGGCGAACGAGCTGCGGGAAGCTCAAGGTAACTCTTCCTTCTGCTTCCCGGATGACAATGATATTATGATGCTCTTAGGACTGGCCGCCCTCAAAGGACTTCCGGGCAGCATTTCCGGAGCTTTACCAAGATTTCGGCCAGGCGGTCCCCATCCCGACATATGTTTGAAGAGACGGGGCGCTGAGCATTGCGTCACACTTTCCGTCGAATACCGTCCGCCCAGATCTCGGTAGGTGATTGCATCGCTGCTGCCCTTCCTTTGAAGGATTTTTTTCCCTGTACAAAGCCGAAAATGTACAACGCCAACGCAAACCTAGCAGAAGTGGGTGGCCACGGCTCGACGCGACTGCACATGGATATAGCAGACGCACTAAATGTCATGATGTATGCCGCACGCGACCCGGCCGGGGCGGAGGGCTGTGCGGCGTGGGAAATCTTTCGAGCGCAGGACAGTACAAAGCTCCGAGAGTTTCTGCGCTCAAATTACACAATGGAAGTACATACCGGAGCCCATCCACAGCCAAGAGGTGTACCTCGACGACGGCGTCTGTGGGCAAAGTACGGGGTGCAAAGCTACCGTGTTTATCAGCGGGCCGGGGAGGCGATATTCATACCAGCGGGCTGCGCGCACCAGGTCGGTCTTCTCCTGGACTTGAAATCCGCTGACTGACGCCGTTGTGGCAGGTTTGGAATCTAAGTGATTGTATCAAGGTTGCGATCGACTTTGTGTCGCCGGAGAATGTCGCACGGTGCGAGACGTTGACGCAGCAGTTCAGGGAGCAAAACGAAAGTGAGGCGTGGAAGGAAGATATGCTGCAGCTGCGCACTATGATGTGGTTTGCTTGGTTGTCGTACTGCGAGCAAGAGAAGGCTCAGTATCATACG
Organism: Mycena olivaceomarginata; assembly: GCA_029378375.1. Lineage (NCBI taxonomy): Eukaryota > Fungi > Basidiomycota > Agaricomycetes > Agaricales > Mycenaceae > Mycena > Mycena olivaceomarginata. Next base: position 72,615 of record JARKIC010001052.1, read on the forward strand.
TGAAGAAATATTACATACGTCAGTTAGCCGTCATGGCTTTGATTGAGCCTGGAAAACATATCTGCATCCACTAAATCAAGGACAAGATTCCTCTACATGCGTGTCGGGTAGTGTTTATACAAGGAAGACGGGGTCAGATTGGCGTCGTTCAAATAATATGGCCGCCTAATAAAACATAACGACCGCTATCGGCGCAAAAAAAAAAATGATAAATAAATAAATAAAGTCGCATTAAAACGAGACTCTAACCGGCCAGCAATGACCTACGCCCGCAGTCGTGGCAAGGGTCAAGTCACATATCCACACGGAGTAGAGGAAACGCGCAATCAGGTAGGTTGTCAAACCCAGAGCTGTATCTCATTCCTCTAACTCGGTGATTCAACGTGCGAGACAGGAGTAGCGCGTCGACAGATAGCCGAAGTCGCCCGCGTTTAAATTGTCGGTCAAATGGTCGAGATGCGAGCATAACATCGTCCGGGTTCTGATCAGACGACAGCTGATTCACCAGTTGGAGATTCCAACATGTCCGAGATCCCCGAGCCACATCATTATTCCGGACCTAATTATGCCCGTCGTGAATTTTAGTGATCAAACGGACATTGTAGCTCCCGAGGCTGGACAAACTTCGAAGTAGCCGAAAAGAATATAAGCTTAGCCTACTGAACTTTGGTGATCTGGCGTCAGTGGATATAATAGTATGAGGCGCGGTGGCCAACGCGCTAAAAGTCTCGCTCATGAGTCAACATAGCATAGCTAAACCATTTTTAATTCTGTTTATGAGGCCGCAACGAGTCAACCAAAGGTTGATGACAAGCGGTGTCTTCAGAATTCTTCACACAGATCATTGTCGTTGTCATTCCGTGGCGAAGACACGGGTAACTGCTAGTGGAAACGAATTGTGGACTTCGAATCTGCTGCATTATAGAGGAGGTTCTGTAATTATTAGCCCATAGAATGGACGCTACCACCTCACTGCTCAACCACACATATATCTCACACATTACGTGCTCTGGAGCTGCCAGTAGGGCCGCCGACGTGCTTCTGGCACAGTGATTGGGGAGGAGAAGTGGGATCATCTCACGCCGAGTCATGCATAAGTTATTAACTGGGAAAAAGAACGTGGGAGCGGGGGAAGCGCCGCACACAAATTGCCCGATCGCAGATCGGCGGGCCGGTTCGTTGCCGCCGATGAACAGGGTTTTGAGGAACATTGACTAGAAATTTTTAGCCCAACCCAGAATTTTAATGCCGGTTCCGCCTCAAATCACTTAAGATAGGCCGCATCTATGGGCATCCAGGGGTGATGGCAAACTAAAAACTCGTTAACAACTCAACAACATCGAAATAAAATAATCTGTCTCGTAAAACTCTCTGAAATTAGTCCGGAAATGTGCAGTGAAAAATTCAGAACATTTGGCTAAGAATTGAGAGAGGAGATAGCTTTTTCGTGGTTTTGATATGAAAGTGATCATGACATCAAAATGCTATCTAGTCTCCCAATTCTGGAGCTAATGCTCTGAATTTTTCACTGTACATTCTTCAACCAGATTACAGCTGTTTGCAGATGTAATGACACTCCATCAATTTTTATAAAGAGCAAACAAAGACTCACCTTCTTGCCACGGTCATTACGAGCCTAATTCTCGGCCAAAACGACACAATTTTAGGCGCGTTCGGAAGCGTTTTCTACGGGGCTATCCACTTGTACCAGCCTTTAGCCCTAGTTCGTGGGTTTAATTTTGACCAAAATTCGCTGCTGCAGCCTGAGCTCCCTGCTTGCAACGGTCAGTTTGGGCGCTGATCGATTTGGCTGAGGATATGTGCATTCTGACCGTATGTTCAGTCGCCTTCCAACGGTGCCCATCTTCTATCCCACTTGGCTCGCTTGGCGGCCTCAATTTTTGGATTGGGCCGAATTACCCTGATGCCATCTTCCTTCATTTCCCGCCCGATTTTCTCGAATCAAGATGTGTGACCATGTCTCTGCACGCGCCCTTCGAGCCAACGTCGCCGGCCAGTAAGAACAATCCTCCATTTCCTTCAGACGTCGAAATTCTCCGCAGCTGTCTGCGGCAGTTTACATATTTTTGCTTTCCCTCTCTCCCCTTCACTAAAGGTATGATATTATCCCATTGGCCCTGTGGCACACTCCATCCTCGTGGATAGAACCATAGTCGCTTGAATCACTAGAAAAACTAGAAATCCCGCTTCAACCGTCTTTCAAATTGAACTGGACTCTGTGCTTCATTTTAGACTGCATTCCTCCGATGAGATACGCGTTACTGCCCCTGCGGGCACCGTCCAGCGATACGTGGCCCTTCCATCTGTTTCTTCAGACACCAGCTTGTTGGATAGGTCCTTGCCACTGACATTCATTCATCTTGTGCGGTATGGGAATAAAAGGAGGCAGGATAAAGTCAGTCTCTCAACACCGAGGTGAATTTCCTAGACCCCTGGTGCCTCCGCTGCTCTGACTTGAAACCGCACGTCACCGAAAATTCCCTGGGCCAGCACATCGAAAAATAGAGACGCACCGGGTTTACTGGATCTGAGACGGAAGCTCAAACAGCCGCTGCTGTGCTGGGAATCTGCGCAGGCAAGAGTACGATGGGCAGTGGAAGTAAATCATCATTCAGGACTTGCTCTGAACGGCCATATTCTGCTGTCTACTCTGGGTCTGCTCATAAGCAGATCGCCCCGGGGCCCCTCATACACACTTGCACTGAGTATACGTCTTCCCGAATACACCATAGGTGTTGCGAGAGAAGTGTAGGAGCTAGGAAAACCCTGCAGCAGCTCGCATTGTGAATCCGACGTCCCCGGACCTTTCGACTTTCATATATTATTTTGAATGCATCGGCAGTCAGGTGGACACGATGGTAGCCTGTGAAGAGTCAGATATGTGCACCATCATACTCAGTAGTTAAAAGTAGAGATGTTTTGCCCAGAGACATTTGACATATATCTATAGTTTTAATCTCTCGGCGTCTACACTATTCTTAATCGTGTCTATGATTTTTTCCGTATTTTACATGTCTTTTATATACCTTGTGCTTCTAATGAATTACATTTCGTTCTCCTAAACCGGTTGTAAGCAATGTCCAACAGTTGAAAATCGCTCAAAATGCACTCCGAATGATCAATAATGCCAGGTAATTGACGATAATTTGTCTCCAATTGGCGTAAACAGGAAGGGACATAGCCAATCTGCCAATCGGGGATAATTCTCGCCAAACCGAAAATTGTGAACAATTATCGTCAGTTGTTTCCAATTAGGAAGTCGGGGTTTTCCTGATGTACAGTAAAAAGGCGGCCAAGAGTACTGCCGAAAGGTCTGCGCTGAAAGATGGCGGTGAAAGGCAAGGGAATAGGTGCGGTCAGAGTTGTCCGAACAGCGTCCGAAAAGAGTCGGAATGATGGATCCGAACTAGCGTCCGTACAACTTGTTTTCGGATAGATTTTCGGATTCCAGCCTTGACCGGACCCGGAATGGATGCTGGAATGACATTGTCCGAACCCAGCCAGGAGCGGCGCTTTGCACCCGAGACAGCTTGGGGCTTTCTGGCGCTTTTGGCGGCGGCGGGTTGTCCACGCCGCCGCAGTATGATGAACGTGCCAGGCCACAGTGAGAATATTATGTAGATTTGGGCGATGGTAAATCCACGAGACTCGGTTCGACCGTTCAGTGGTCCCGATCTGGGTAGGGCTTGACAGTTCGCAGTCGTTTTGCACAGTTCAGAAAGAACCGGAAGCCAGTGGGTGGTTGATCATGGGTCCAGAAGCGTGGAAATATACAATGAACTAAAGGAGTTAGGCAGAGCAGAAAGGCCGAGGAACGGCAAAAGAGATGACATATATGGTGAAATAGCACAGGATTTGTACCATCTCGTTAAAGAACGGATAATACAAACTAAATATTTCTAGGGTCCATCAAAAAACGCGTGTTTTCGCCACTTTTACACCCCTCAGTGATTCACCCTTATTTCCCTTCCCCCTTCCCTCCGTTCCTTTTGGACACACGGTAAGCGCTGCGCGTTCGAAATCTGCTATCTCGAAAGCTCGGTGTGTTTCAGTTCGTTTTAAGTATCTTGTTTGAACGCGCTAATGTTGGGACATTGGTCCACCAATGACCGCTCACGCAATCTCCGACAGAATAACTGATTCGAACCAGAATTTGCGGTGTAGAAAGGGGGTCGCTTGTTTCTATTGTAAGTCACATCCATAACTAGTTGCTTTGATTACGCGGACAGTCCATATTCAAAGCAGCCTCACTGCCCAATCTTCGTGGAGAACATCTCCTCCCCAGACAGCGACACGAGGCGGAATAAAGGGCTGAACGTGCGCTCCCCCCTCGTGTTGACTTGGGATTTAAAATTGCCAGAAGACCCCTCCGTTACCCACTTGCTGGCAACGCTCGCCGATGGACCTAACCCCGGGATTGAGACGTGCGAGCCGAGAGTCAAGGTAGTGGTTCCATCGGCGCAGAGAAGGCGGGCGTAAGACGAACAAGAGTGCACTTCGGATACGACGACCATGCCGTGCATGCTGAGATCCTCGAGGAGCTGCTTGAGGGAGCCGCGGTCGATGCTGGTGATCGTTTCGTTTCGCATGGTGAGAACCGCCCCACAGCCGCGTGCGAACTGGAAAGCGACCTTGCACTCTGGGATCAGCGGTTGAATGCTGACTCGCAAAATCATCGTAAGCAATGAACACGTTCCAAAGACATTTAACTCACCCGCCAGAAGAGAGAGGGCCTGCGACATCGATCCGAGTCACGTTCGACGAGACAATCCATGTCTCTCCCTCGACGTCAGGGCAAGATTCCACCGCCGGCGCAACTCCGAACCTTTGTGCCTTGCCATCGTCATAAATGTTTCCCAATCTGACGAATATGCCGTCCTTGCGCAAGAACGCGAGGCCCTTTTGCCCCCGCGAGAATCTGCCGTAGTCGCCGGCTTTAATTTTGATCTTGTGCTACCTCGCGATAGACGAGATATCGATGGTGTCCGCGACATTGCTGTCCGAAATCTGCGCACGACTGAACGAGGCCAGGGGTGAGAAACACGTAGGGTGTGAAGTCATGTTCGGGAAGGTCAACATTATCTTGCTGGGTGACATGGGCCAGCTGAGACCGGTCCAGGCGAGTTCTGTGTTCGCTCGCGAACTGGTCGATAAAATACCGCCCAGCATTAAAGAAACTGAGAGGGGCATCAGCGCTTTGTACTGAGCTTGGCTGTGGCGCGAATTCCGCTCCGTTGTCATGCTGAGAAAAAACTTCAGAGCGCAGAATGATCCCGAATACACGAATTTGTTGGCCCGTATCCGATTAGGAATGGCCTGGAACGGGAAACGGCAGATGACTAGGGAACAAGCCGGCGTCGGGGCAAACTACAGCAATGCTGATATGAACACGTTGAGGAGCAGGCATATAAGCGGTTTGCCTTTGACAGAACGCCTGCTCTTTGAGGACGCCCCGATTGTCTGTGCCACATGTGTAGTACGTGACGTGTGTCCGAGTTGTAGGTATGTGGGGGAGGATAGTAGGATGCTGCGAAGAAAATCAGAACAAGGTGAAGGTCAAGATGACTCGGTTTTGATGTTATAGAGATATATGGAAGTATGCAAAATGATAGATGACCGGAGGGCTATCTGCTGAAATCAGAGCCACATCGCTTTTGTGAGGAAATGAAGGCTATAGTACAAGCGCATTTGAGAAGATGATGTCCGAGAAATCACCCAAACTCGAGGACACCGTGGGTGAGAGGGATCCCATGTTAATCATCATGTGGGCAAGAACCAGGCAGCATTTCATACCCAGATATGTACTTCCTAAGCCAACTCATTCCAAAGGGACACCTATAGTTGACCACCCACAAACATGCAAATGGCCAGAGATTATGGATAAAACCCTTTGACGGATTTGCAGTGTCTCGTGAACGACGCCCTGTATCGCGGTAGGTGTTTATCGGTCTATCTCACCACCGCTGACCAACCTCACAAACCTTCACGATTCAGCTCCCTCTGTCACCTCGGACGCGTCCCCGATACATCGGGTGGATCATTCGTATTATTTCATTGCGCTTTGCGAGCCAACAGACACATCAAGGATGCGTTCCCGGTACGTCTTCAGCATTCGTGCATGCAGATTGATGCTAATGTATCTCTATCCACTTTTCGGGGCCGCCGCTCACAATTCACTCGGGCCGCCCTTCCGCCAACATCTCTGTCGAAGGTGTAGGATTTGGCAATGGAACGGATTGTTGGAGATCCTGCCTTGATTATATTGTGTTGTGGTATGTATGTAGGTTTAGTAGATGTTGTGTTATTGAATAGTGGAATATATATTTGAATGGCTTGGCTGAGCCTTGAAATTTTTCTTTCGACGTGGTGTGAACTCAGGATAGGCGAGGCACGAGCCAGACTGAGTGGAAGATACGGGAGGCTGGATACGAAGCGTCCACATCAGCGCTCATAGATGTGACATCGTTTATACACATGATTATTTATCTCTTCCTCGATGTGCTTGGTGCGTCTTCGCATCCTTGCTCCTGCCTTTCTCCTGCCTACCTGAATAACCAAGATTTTCGTGTCCTGCCCACACATCCATATTGTTCACACTTGGCTGTTTCGGTCGATTCCCCTTTACGGTCCGAACATCCACTGTGTACTGGAGTTGTCTCTTTGCACGTCATATCCTCCCTGACTTGAGTCTTGCCGTAAACTCCATCCGCACACCCAAGCATCCTGTATCCACTTGAACCCCCGCCTCGCCTGAATTCCTTCGCGTATTGACAGCACTCGAAGACCGTGCAGCCATTCATTAGAAATAAATTATCCCATACATTTAGTCTCTTATAAACATTTAACAGACACTACAACAGTTTTTGTGCTCTAGTGTAGTAATCACCCTCGCCTTTATCTGCTCTTTTGCCGGGCGATGGTGTCCATAGGTGGAGGACTCATCGCCAAGATCTGCATCAGGATTCCCGAGGGATTCTCCAATCTGCTGCAAGAGGCATGACCCTGTAGCAAGGCACGAAGTGGGATGGCCATCGGAATTCGGGGCCCCCGCGCCATTGACGTAAGGGTTGTGGTCGTTGGCCGCACAGAGAATGATGGCGGCCAGAGTGTCGAAGATGAGACGATACCGGTGCGCCAGGACGGGTTGAATTCGGTAGCGATGCACCCCGTACTCGACGACAGGGACAAGGTCATTGGCGGAAGGCTCAGGGAGGTGCTGAGCGGCCGGACCGAGGATGAGGCGCATCAGTTTTCGCGCCACTGGATCCCCTGAATTTTCTCTCCGGATTCCAGAACAGCAATGTAATTCGATTCAGGCCTCACGGTTGTTCGCATCTACATCAATACGGCCACAATGGAGGCATTCTTGCATCTATTCGACGCCTTCTTCACCACTGTCAAACAGGTTACCGGCAAATCGGTGCGATTCAAAGTCTTTCACGGAATGACCTCGCAGTTTCTTGTTCTCGTGAGTCCGGCAGAAATTATGCCAGTTCTCAATGTCGGTTGGGTCGGAGAGTCCACGGAAATGATTGTGATAGTTGACAGCTTCCTGACCGACCACAGCAACCAGTGCGTCAGTGGATCTAAACGAACGAAGTCAGAAGTGAACGAAGGGCCAACATCAGATTAATTACCTTCATAGAGCACGAGCTTATGATGCGGGGCGGGCCGCCTCGACTGCTGCCGCGCGCGAGACATGCATCCTCCCTAACCGCCACAATCACGATCAAATGCGGATGAGGCGCGACGTCACTGAAGCACGAAAACACATGCGTGCTGCGTTCACGTCCCTGTTATAGAAAGGTCTAACCCCTCTGACTTGGTCTCAAGCGTCGTCTATTGCGGTCAATTGGCTGCGGACCGAAATGTCGATACATTGTCCAGATTTGGGACTGTGCTCTGGCAATTGGAAGGTCGATGCTCTGGCGACAGAGGTTTATTCCCAATGGAGTCATCGCCATCGCGATGAAATCGAATCCACACGAACGAGCATGAAACGTATAGCGAGGTATGAGCTGAGATATAAAGAGTCTGTCTACGAGAGACTGCATGAAACGCAAGTCGGAGCAGTCCGACTCTTCCATTCCTTCCAAAAATCCAAAGTAGATTCGACTGCTCCGAATGCTTCGACTAAAACAACTACCAAGCCAACGAACAAATCGACGACCAAATTGACGACTATGAAAACGACAGACACCAAAGGCAAAAAATTATCTAATAAAAACTCTTCGAGATCCACCGCAATTACTCTAGCTCCCTCTAAATCACCTGCCTCTGTCCCTCATCCGTCCGCCGATTCATCTGTTACTGTGTCTGATTCGCCTGCATCTCCCACTGTTTCACCTGATATTATCCCGCAATCACCTGCATTTGATGATTCCAACTCACTTCCTCCTCGTGTCCCATCTCCCTCTACAAACAAGCGAAGTATGAGCTTCTTATGTTTGTAGCGTCTTTCTACGAGAGACTAATCTCCCTCTCTGCAAATCCATCCAGAGGATGGGATTGAACTCGACACAGGAGCACCGCAGCCGCCTGCTGGCACCGTTTCTCCGCAAGAACCACCTCGCACGACAAATCAGCCTACCGCGAACCAATCCACCGCACCCACTTGGGGGTACTGGATTATTTCGATCAAATCGACAGTCACGCCGCGTCGGTGTCGAAATTTGGTCGGGGTCACGCGTCACGGAGGGGTTTGTCGAATTGGCCAGATGGTCGCGCAAAGGCACGTAGAATTCAAATATAAAATTGTTTAGCTTTCACCGCGTTTAAGGAAACGATATTCTCAAATTTTCAAGCCTACCCGATGTCCTACCGCATGAAACGACCTCAAAACAACTTTCTTTTGGGTTGAATCAAGGCCAAGAGTAAATAAAAATGAAAATAATGGAAGGTGATGCAAAATGAATCCAAATTTGGCTCGGATGAACCATAATAATAGTACCGAGATCTGTGACGTCGGGCTGATTGCAGTCGATAAGACATTGCGGTTCTTCTGGAAGGCCTGCCTATCCAAAAAATGTGAGACTGGGGGAACTTGGCGAGAACTTCAGCTTTATGATGTATATCCGGTTACCGCCAGGCCGAAGACCAACCTCAGCCCCGCCGTACCTTTGTTACCTCGTCAACCGGCTCCTCGGACTCGGGATCTATTCCGACGATGAAACGCTGGACTTTGGGGCCTCGCGGGAAATGAGCTCTGAAGCGTGCTAGACTCAAGTGCGAACACTAATGAATCCACCGCCAAGAACGCTAACTCCAACAAAACACCAAAATTATAGGCTGTGGCAACCTGAACAAAACTACAATCGTTGAATTGAAGCTAAAACTAAGCTTTTGCTAATACCAAAGTATTCGCGAATAGTGGCTGATCCGATCAATTGGCCTTCTGGGCACTCAACGACGTCTAGGGACTTATTGGAACGCAAAACCAGACTTTCTAGTCCTCACGAAGCGATGGCTTAACGCGAGTAGAGCGAAAGAATGGGAGATTGTTCACAAAATTGTTGTTATGCACCAAGTTCACAATATTTCCGTGCAAGCAGCTGGCTCCGAGCCAAATAGCAGAAGAGGTCCGACCTCTATATATCCACGCGTCCGTATAATCCAGAATAACCCACGCGTTCCAGATATTTAGAGTGTTTAGACACTTTTCGCGAATAGTCCGTAACCAAATAACTTGTAGGCTTATAGCGAAACCAATGCAACAGCGACGTATACAGAGGCTCAGCAATGGGATTCAAGTCTTCTTAAGGATCAGATGGACTTGTACCAAGTGCAGCTCAAGAAAATATCAATCCAATCAACCAAAATATATTTCAACTCCACAAGCTCCCTCTGTGAGCAAGACAGACTTAGAAACTGCTCCCCAAGCAAGCAACCAGCAATGGCTGAAGCCACCTACAAGGGGGACCAGAATCCAGTGCTTTACATCGAACCTAGCTAGCCTATTATACTGTGAGATTAGATAAGTACTTGAGAATGAAAACCTAAACACGGAACTGATTGATAATAATTATGAGAGACAAATGACCAAAGAAACTGAGATTTGAAAGGAAACTTGACTGTTATACCCTCGCCCTTGAGGGTTATATCCCCGAAAGGGGATTCCCGCCACCACGGTGTGACTGTTGCGTGTTTGTTATGAGTAAGATCTGCAATCTCGGGGATCATCTGATCCGCCACACAGCCCACTCTGCCGCGTGCCTCTCTTGGCTCAGAACTCTGGACAAAGCATGTAATATTCTTTGACACAACACTAATGGCCTGGACCTTGTTACTCCAAGATGGCCCAGACCCAGAACCATCAGAGATACCATCCCAGATCTATCCGAGATAGCGTCACTTCAATCTTTGTGACCGACCTTGTCACAATTGAACAACTTGCGCTCGCAAGTGCTACAGCAACTCAATTGACTTGATTCAACTTGCAACCGGTGCCCTCTTTGGCTGTCCATAGTCTAGATGGATAATATTTCGATGCCCTTGGTAGGTACAAGCAGTAAAACCCCAATCTATTTCCGAGATGGTTGGGAATCACTTCTGGCGACTAGTCTACTTGCCTCGTTCACTTTGAACCTTGCCGGAATCATTATGCAACTTGACTCGTAAACCAGCCACAGTACTCGTAGTTTTATATCCAGCTGTTTGGACCTCACACTAGCCCTTATTGGATGTATTTACCCTTGCAATGTAGTACAACCGCATGTAAAATGAATATTTTCACGGTTGGCCAATTTGTCGGCTTATCAACGAGTCCAAATTTAATCCTGGCATATTTCAGAACTGTATGTGGTGGTCGGCAATGCTCCGCCAAATTCAAACTCCGACGCCGGTCTCTAGGTTCCTTAGTGAAAAGTGGATAACTTTTCATGCTCTATCGATTGAGACCCCTTTATTTTTTCTGTCACCGGAAGAACATGTTGGTATTTACGAATGGGGAATTAATAGTTATCCGTCCTCAACTACTGCACCATTTCGACCGTAGATTCAAAATTGATGGCATCATCGATGTCCGGAATGCCCGAGAAATTTTGTTTTGAATTAAGGCGATTTTTGCACACATCAAAAAAAAGTTGGCTGTGACCGTGACCTCAACCTACGTAAGACATGCCCATACTTCGCGCACGACAAAGCGACACTGGGTTTTGGCACTCGGTACGTTCGCTTTTTAATCGGTCCTTCCGACCGATTTGCCATCACCCTGGGAACGGCGGGGTTGCCAACACCATGTTCGAGCTTGGGTCATGGAAATTTTGTAATGCATGGGTTTACATAAAGATTACACTTGGGCAAGCCTCAATATCTACCGAAAGAGAAAGAGAAAAATATCACATAGCGTCCTTGAGCGACTCTCCGAAAATGGAGTCGATTGTCCGTATTTGTCCCGCCGGGATCATCGTCCCACTGACGATCTCTTCCTCCGGACGAAGACGGAACCATTCGTCGCTGGGATCCAACCCTGGGGCACCCTTCGCTCACAGGTGGGCAGCCGCCTTGACATAGAGAACATTATAGCCATTCAGGCATTTTTGGACAATTTCCAGGTAGGGAAGGACACGGGTTTGGGTCAACCCGGCGGGTTTCCGGGTCGGGTCAGGCGGGTACGGGTCGCGGGTCAGCTGTTTTCCAGAGCCTTATTGGACTTCTCTTCTACAAAAATTTCCCGGAAGCAATGGTCTGCCACGTATGCATGGGTGAAAAGATCGGGCTCATGCCCACTGGCCATCCACGTAAGTGAGTATGGCATGGGGGTACATCTGTCAGAAGTCGTTCCAGCGATCATTCATCACCGCACACGCTGGGAGCACTTAGAGCTGTACCTCTCCACCTCCTTCCCTGCAATTAAAGGCCCGTTGCCTTTGCTCCAGTCCCTCCAACTGTATATTACACGTTCAGGCACATTCGAATTGCCCGACGCACCACAACTCCGCGAAGCTGTTCTCAATAAGAGGGGTTCTTCAACCGCCGTCACTTTGCTATGGATGCAATTGACTTCCTTGACTCTGTCCGAGGAAGAACCGAGCTGGTATTTCTCCATTTTACAACAGACACCAAAGCTCGTTCACTGCAATCTCGATGTGTGGATCGCGGACGACGAAATCATCGATCAGACGGGACCCGATATCAGACTTCCATGCTTGGAATGATTGGTTTTAAGCACTTATGATGGCATTCCGATAGAGTTTTTAACGATCTTTATCGCCCCTGTCCTGCTTAAACTCAATGTCTCGGAGCGCTTCCTTGGGTCCAAACCCGTTGATTTGCTGGCTTCATTTATATCGAGGTCAGGATGCAAACTACAAGATATACGCATCACGGATCGGACACTTCGAAGCTCCTTATCCGTCCCTGATGAGTCTTACCGCGCGGCATTTCCCTCCATTCCGCAGTTTTCTTTTGGTTTCGACGATGATTCGGATGAGAGAGACTCCGAGTAGTCCCATCCATGATTAGGACGTGCGCTTCAGACTTCTCTCGTTTTGCTACCACTCACGTCTGCGACAGGAAACAATGTCTCCCGATCCTTAGCCTCACGCCTTCATCGACTTTCCCTCTATTCTCTTTGCAGTAAACAATCAATTCGCTACTATTATTCCCGGACTTTCTTATGCCGTGTCCCTTCATTGTTTCCTCTTACACTTTTTGCGCCTACGTTCTACTACTAATTTTTGGCTTCTATGTTCTGTTCAATTTATTTTTATCCGAGACACACACGGAGACGGCGTCGTTTTGAGCTTTACGTTGGGAATAATTTCAATCCGTTCTGAACCGATATTTCTGCTGGATCGGATTTGCGTACCTTCCCGTCAATGAGAATTTGCAACTAGATTTCTCAACAAGCCGAGTCTAACGCTTACAGCTATTTGCAGAACATAAGGCGCGGATCAAATTTTCATCAAAAACCGTCGTTTTCACTGTTTTCCCTCTAGCACCTGCAATTCTTCTTCAATTTTTTAGAAACACGGACCAATCAATATATACAAGTGTTTTACAGTGCTTAGGATTCTTATAATATTTATTCCCTTCACTGATGTCTTAGCAAGCAGAATCATATGATTTCACAGTAATGTACCTCCTGCGAGGGGAGAACTACTTTGAGGGCCCTAATATTTCATACGAATGATATATTATCCAGTGCTCTGGATGGTTGAATAATGGAAATAGTGCATCTGCACAATACAGATGGCCGTACAGAAATGATGGATTTATGAAGGGCTTTATTTATGTATTTCCCAGTACAGAAATGCCACAAAAACTACCCAGTGCAATATATAACATCAGCAATGTGAATACAAATATCCAGAGCGATAGAACCTATTCTCCAATATTGTAAGAATTACATTTATCTCAGAATTTTATATAATTTTGGCTCTATCACGTGTTTACTAAGGTATATATGTTGTCCCTCCCAAAATATTAGTTTTCTGGGACATGTTCTGGACATGCTAGACAGCATTTGGCACAAAAATAGCCCAAGAGCACAGATTACCTAATAAATAATATTTTCATAAATTGCTTTCTATCGCTGATTGTGCATGAATTAGCCCGTCAAACCTACCTAGGTTTCATCCAAATCGGTGCAGAACTGATTGAGTTACTAACAATTCTTTGAAAATATCCCAAAATAAGAAATTTTCACTCGCGCCTTCGGTTCATTGGAATGTTTGATGAATTATCTGAATTTTCAAGACATTTTCTAGGCACCCCCAATGTGCGAAGATGGGACGAGCACAGATAAGCAGATGAACATGCCCTGCAAGTTGCAACCAATGGGGCGTGTTGCTGCCAAGTTGGCAGCACTTTAGAGTCGCAGGCAATCTTTGGAACGAGTTGTGGGTTGCAGGCATTGAATTGGGATGAGTTTTTAAGTTGCAGGTATTGAAGTTACAGACTGAAATGATCAAGTCTCATGAGGGGAAAAGTTGCACTCCAGACCTCAGAGTGCGTTCGGATATTCCTGGCAACCAGGATCAGGAATCAGTTTTTTGCGTATGCCGGTTAAAAGTGCTCCAGAGCGCAGATTCTCGTCCAAGCAACTTTGTTGGGGGAATAGGCAGTTGGTCCGACTATCCGGCGTCCTGACTTGAAGGCCTAAATAGGCCGAAAAACACCAAAATTTTTGGTTCGGCATTCGACGGACTGCCATTTATAGGAATTTTCCCATCATTGCCGAGGAATGAACAGTGAACGCGGGTGACATCGCATGAATATTTGGTCGAGATAGTACAGTATATTCTGGGGGACAATGTCAAAAGGTGTTTGATGGTTGTGGCCTCGACCGGAGTGACAAGGCCGAATCACGCTCAAGCAAAGCGTAGCGGAGCACAGCCTCAACGAAGCATACACCTAGATTTTGGCAGACACGCTTGGCCGAAGCGTGGCGCCCGATCAGGCCCTTAGGAAACCGCTAGTCATCTCAAGCAAGTCCTAATTGCACAGGGATATCGAGGTTTATGATATAACAAATTTGCATGAGTAATTTTTATTTGGTCATATTGTGAAAGTGGGTTCAATCGATGTTCTCCTACATAGCCAAACCTGAAGGTTCAGCAATTATTTACAGATGTTGTGATTGCGGGCCCGCTCCCATTTCTTGGCACACTCGTCAGATTCGCTCTGACTTACAGATCCATCTTTCTCGCGGAGTCGCGCCACTGTCCAAACTTTTGCTCCAAAATCTCGCCGTCATCCGTGAATTTTATCCGAACTTCCCTCCGACCTATTTTTCTTATGTAGAGGCAGCGAGTAGAATGAGGCCATGGACACTGCGTAGTGGGTGCCCAACACTCCTTTCTGCACCAATTGCCAAGGTCTCGCAGGCATTTCGACTCAGGATTGCCGTGGCTATCTAATGCACCAGGCGTTGTAATTTTTTGTTCAGGCAAGAGCAAGGTCTGCATTAAAAAAGTACAATTTTATGTTGAAATAGCCCTGAATATCCGGCTTTGATCCAAGCTGAGCCATGCATTCAATTGATAGCACAATCCCGATTTAGACATTTCATTCATTTGAACACAAAATTGAACTTGTTTAATGCAGACCTTGCCCTTGCCTGAACAGAAAATTACAACACCTGGTGCATTCAATAGCCACGGCAATTGTGAGTCGAGATGCCTGCGGGACCTTGGCAATGGGTTCAGCAGTGGTCCAGCTATGAGGCAGAATAAAAGGATGCAACTCTAAAGCCTTCGCATTCAGACATGGGGAGTCGAACCCCTGCGGCCTCCTGTAATTGGATCAATTCCGAGCCCTATACTTTGAGGCGGTGCACCGTACACCATGTCGGAGTTATCCGTGTACTGTAGTATTTTGTTTAATTCGTAAGGCTGTTTGGGGTGTGACACCATCGTAAGGTAGGCGGCATGGAGGATCTGCTCATGTCACCCCCATTTGGACATTTTGGATCAAAATACCTCGTATATTAAGCAGATGCCTCGTATCACGATGTACATGTTTACTTTCCCACGCCACCGCTGATTACCGACGTTGCAACTATTTGTTTTCGACGGAGCGCTCGAGAGCGCTTACAGTTTAACTTCTGGAATCTTCGACAGGGCTGTGCGCTATGACGTGTAAACTATTTTAAACTGACCACATGCCCTTTATTCACGCGCTCAATGGCCGCTCAAAAGAGCCGTGCGCATTCTCGTTGCTTGGTTTCTTTCTCCCATCATCCTCCATCACCCTGCCGCTTTCGAGTTCTGCCCCCTTCACAATCTTCTTGCCGGGTCGTCCTTGCATGCAATGCTGCCAATGCGTCTTTGTCAAGATCCTCTCAAGACTGAAGTCCAAGCGTTAACGCAAGTCTGCGTCGCACGTCCGAGGCCTCGACAGTTCCCTCAATTATCAAGCATCTCGCAGCATCAAACATCATCCCGCATGGTCCTCAAGGTCGTCCGGAGTCACGCATGCTTCAAGACTGCAAGTATTGGACACTCACTCATCTTCAAGCTGCGCAATTCTGAGTCAACTTATTCTTGACCTTCTGCCAATTGTGTCGGCGCCACATCTTCAACTACTGCATGATCAAGTCCTCCGTTTCAACGTTAACTCAAAAGCCAAGATGCAACCTCGGCCACAGAATCCCAAAGTTTTGGCAGCACGGGCGCAGCTCGATTTCAGTACGTCTACCATCAAATGGTTGTCCTCTGCACATTCGTTGGGATCTCTGAGAGCGAACCAGCTGTGGCGCCTCCTTGCTGCCTTTTGGGGAGTATTTTTTTCGGTGTGGATTAACATCCTATTGAACCACACGCAGTTCCGAATTTGGAAGCCACACGGCGTCTCATGGGCCAAAAGCTTTGGAGTATGTTTTCGCATTCTTTGATATCCTGGTACGCTGGTTCAAGGCTATTTCCTCGGCAGCGTGGGGGTTGATATTCTTATTGATTTTTTTTTTTTTTTTCAACTCGGGAGGAACAAGCAAGCATCGCCGGTGTGTTGTTTTTTTCGTTTACGTTCTCCGATGCTTAGTATTCTCACACGTCGCATAGCTCTCCACCTGCACGACACCGGACTGTGAATTGCTCTTCAGTTACGTGCGTTCTCTGTCATCGGAGTTGTAGGACTTCAACTAGCCTGCGCTTGATTCAATTTGTTTCTGACTCCGTCGTTTCATTGACATGGACTGAGTTCGAGTCTAGCTTATTTCTATTTTCCAGTGCGTTGCCGGATCTACCAACCTCTAAACTGCTCTCTACTCCCATACAGTCTGCCTTTCCGTTTATTTGACGGTCTGCTTCGTCCTCCATTTACTTATTTATTAGACCTGACGTCATGTACATTTGTAATACCTAGCTAGCTCGATTTATATTCACCGTACCATCAATGATATGAGCCAGGAATACTTTGCTGTGCTCTGAGCCTCTCTGACTGGTTATCTTATGCCATGCACACATGCCGAAGCGAAGCGAGGCATATCTTGTCTTTAGTAACCGGTCCCCTTTAGGGAATTGGATCCGCTGGCAACGGGTCAAGCTCGGCTAGCTCGGCTAAGCCCAAAATCGCCGGGTGACTTTTCGTACTTACTTAGATTTTTGGCCGTGTTACGCGGACTATACGAATTGAACGAAATACTACAGTACTTATCACTAATTGCGACTGAATTAGCCCGAATTATTTAGCTACATTTCAGCTCAATCCATGCAGTATTCGTGGAGATATGAGTGATTCGGTCGCGGGGATCAAAAAAATGCCCCAAAATGGCAGTTTTTGGATTCGCGCCTTCAGTACTGTCAATGGCTGTAAACCATTCAATAGTGAGGCGCAGGGTTCAAAATGGCATTATGAAGCATGTGATTCAAAATGGCATTTTGAAGCATGTGGTTCAAAATGCAAATTAAGCCATATTTGATGGTGCGAACTGTTCTCGATACCGAGGAATCCCGCACGAAAAGCATGAACCCAGCTTGGCTGTAAGAGTGCAGTATCGGTTAGTGGGTCAGTAAAACAAGACACGGACTGTGGCAGTGAAGCGTCACCCTGCGAAGATTGCAGACTTACCGTTCATCTCAAACAGATAATAAGCCTTGATAAATGCCTGTCTGGTGTATATCAAATGAGACGCAGGTGTACTAGATTCGGGCTTTCAATCGAACATCCGTGACACGGGCACGGAAATTCCGGCACTCAAAAGCATAGATGTTCGCACGAATTGCGGCCTGATGGTATAGAAATTATGAGCACCGGAATGCGCGTTCTTGAAGGCCGAAAAAGCGATTTGAATGAGACATGACCACTCGGCCATTCAATCTGACTTTTGAGAAGCAGGGATTTGCTTGGATGAGACAGAAGGTAGGAAGTAAATGTGACATGAGGGCATGAGCTCAAAGTCTGGCTGTTGATAATGCAGATATGAATGAAGAACCAGTGCTCGATGACCAGAAGTAAATCCAATGAATGTGAATTCTAGCTCCTAACAGGGCAGATATAAATGGGAAATAGGTGCTATCTGCAGGTCAAGTTACATCCCCAATCAGAGGCCAAATGCTAGGTTTTTTTTTTTCCTCCCATACGTAGACGACATTTTTCGCAGATGTATGGTATACGGATATGAGCTCGAAGTCTGATCGTGAATCGTATTATTCGGCGCCGCAGGCAAGTGCGGCACGTTCTGTTGGTTCCAATTCACCGGAACGCTATCTTCGTCACGATCCGCGCAGATGGGATACACGGCCCATATGCGGGAAAACGTTTGTCAGGCACAAATATGTGCACGATTCACGAGCTCGGTATGCTGACGGTCCGCAAATCTGACGCTCACGCCCTCGGATATGAGTCAAATTCCATTGGCGGAAGCCGCTATTTCATCGTCCCCTTTTGTGAAAGTTATTTACTCTTCAAGGGTAACACACCAATCAAATCTATGGTCCACTTGGTTGGATTGAGTTGCATTGAATTGGCTTGGTTATTCACTGCACAGTGTCTGGTGTATTTCTGTTCTCCTTCGAATGTAATTTCAATTCTGTCGAAGGTGTTCCAAATCCAGGAGAAATTGCTAACGAGTCGAAATTTTATACAGCAACAAAAGCTGGAGTTTATCTGTCTAGTTGCTGACTTCGCTGAATTAAGCTGAGTCGATTCGAGTATTCAGTGTGTTTGACCCTACTATTAAATTCTGTCCCCGAGAGGTGAAGGTTTTCCAAATTAAACTTATCTGTAGGGCAATCTGTTAATTTTGTATCTTTCCAGCGGTTGATTACATTTGTCACTGTTTACACCACTGGTGGCCAGGGCCCGCAATGACACTGGCCCAGACATCATGCGTGTCAGCCATTGCCTGTTGTGGTGGCATGCTACAGCCGTTTCGAAAATAGTATACGGGTTGTGGAGCGGTGGTGCTCATTCGTTTTTGCTGACACTTGTTTGTAACCGCATCTCCAGCCCATTTCTCATAATGTACCAATACACTCCCGAAATTCTGGCTTGCACCTCCTCGAGTCTATTTCCCTCTAGCTA
Source organism: Mycena olivaceomarginata (assembly GCA_029378375.1). Lineage (NCBI taxonomy): Eukaryota > Fungi > Basidiomycota > Agaricomycetes > Agaricales > Mycenaceae > Mycena > Mycena olivaceomarginata. The sequence continues at coordinate 91,602 of JARKIC010001052.1, forward strand.
CTCAAAATGATGGGTGAGTGTAGGCCAAAAACCAACGAGGGAGGCACAATACGACTTGCAGATATGGAGCTGGGGTTTAGCCGAGCTTAGCCGACAACGCCACCGCAAACAGCGGTAAGCAAAAATGAAGGAACACCACTGCATCAAAACCGGTATACTATTTTCGAAACGGCTGTAGACGTGGGCCGGATCGCCTCGATTCAAGGTCAATCAATCGCTGGGCCACGGTAGCCGATTTCTATGTCGCTCCCAGGTTGCGGACCAAGCGGTGGTGTGAACCATTCACCGGCCCAGACGTCATATGCGCATTGGTCATTGCTCGTTGTGGTGGCATGCTATCTTCAGCGAAACCCTTCACTGGCCCATACCCGATAGCGTTTGAAATAATTCCACCACAGCGAGAGCAGTCCTATAATAATCATTATTTCAAAATATACGGCCCAGCAACAGCCCAGTCCGACAGAAATCACAGTTCCGGTCCGGAGTCCAGTTTACAGTACCTCCCACCGAGCGATCGGTCAGCAATGCGGGAATAATAACGGTACCGGCACTGACGTCGTGCTCGGGCTTGGCATGGTACGAGGATTTAAATTATAGGAAGACGCAGAAGACAACTTGTACGGCAACGGCGCAGGCGAAGGCGTGCGCGTGGACATGCTGCAAAGGCTGCTCTGCAGTGAGGAGGGCTCAAGCACCGGGACGACGGCACCCGTGCTCGGGCGGAACACATGCGTGTCTGTTTGGGCGCAGGGGCGCGCGGCGGCGAGGCTCGCAGTCCTCGTCGGCGCAGCGGAAGAAAAGTAAGTTGAGGTGGCAGAAGGGGAGAGGGACATAGCAGCAACAAGCCCCTCGTGGTGTGCGAGCAGGTCACCCTGGCGGATGCCGAGCTCCCAGTCGAGCACGTCAAGGAACTCGCGCTCGATGCGGCCTACGTCGCGCTTGCCGAACACGCCTGTGCACAAGGCCCAGCGCGCGTTCTTCAGCGTGCAGTCGTTGGTGTACTTCGAGGCGACAATGAGCGCGCCGAGGAAGACGCGCTCGAGGGCCCATTCTTCGCCCGGGATCGAAAGGTGGGGCCGGGCGCGGGTGATGTAGACGAGGGACGTGAGGATAGTGGGGGGCCGCGACTTTGGCGCGGGAAAGGACAGTGGTAACGAAGGCAGTGAACTTTGTGTGGTAGGGGGAGCCCTGTGAGTTGCTAGAGGAGGAGGTGGCGGAGGCGGGGGCGAGGGAGGGGGCGGGGGTGCGCCCCATGGCAAAGTCGACGGTCTCGGATACACAGCCGACGACGTATTCTGTGGTACAATATATAAGAAATGGTGGAGAGACATGAGAGTAGACACACCGATGACGCCCTTTGTGATCTTCATGTTGATGAGCTGGATGAGTGCGGGTGAGTGTGTGGATGGATCGACGAGGGACGATGCGTGCACCGCCGAGCTGCAGGTACTGCTCGCCGTCGACGACGATGACGAGGACAAGGACGAGGACGAGGCCGAGTCAAAGAAGATCATTTCTAATTCGCTGGAAGAGCTGGAAGACAACTTGGCGGGTGAACTGAACATATGTTTAGTCGTGGACTCGGAAAGAGCCCGGGATGGTGGGTCCTGTCCATCGGTGTTCGAGGACCTCCATATGTATACGCAGGCGGAGTAAATGCTGTTGTCTGACTCAAGTCTGGCTGTGCATTACTGGCTGCGATCGCCGAATCGGGCGGATCACTCACTCAAGCTGTTGATGCCAACCGTATACTATGCCGTGGAGGTACAGTCGCAAACGGCGAAGCGAAAAGTTCAGGTTCGACCCGCAATTACAAATGCAGCATTACCCCAATTGTATGATTTCTTGTTATGGGTGGGACAGATCTGTATCATTGCAATCACCTCGCCTGGAAAATTCAGCCCTTCCGTCACCATCAGGCCATAATTCCCCCCTTTCGCCGTTAGGAGGATTGGTGCACTACCGGTTTTCTCACAAGACGGTCCCTTTTCCCCATCGTCGTCTTTTGCTCCCTCACCTTCTCCTTCCATTGCCGATAGTCCTTCACTGAAGAGACGTCGAACTTCGTATGCAGACCCGCCGCTTCCAGCGTGGTCAGCAGAAATGCAATCGGAGTTCGGGGAAGACCGATGTTTTGGAGGAATCAACGGTGTGAACGCTGAGAGGGCTTCCAGCATAAATTTCAGGCAAATTAACCCCCTGCCGAAGCAAGTTGCACAATATTTTCTGCGTTTAGCCCAGCTTTCTCACAATTTTGGCTCTGCGGGGCGCAGGAGTGGAATGCGCACCGATGTTTTGGTGGAATCAACGGCGTGAACGCTGAGAGGGTTTCCAGCATAAAGTTCAGGCAAATTAACCGGCGCAGAAGCAAGTTGCACAATATGCTACATGCCCACCCATCATCGTCCCACGCAATCTAATGCAACCCCAGCCACTCTTTTGAGCTCGTCCCCTCGGTGCCACGTGACCACCTCAACGTCGACCTTCCACTGCACATCACACCCTCCCGTGAAACCAGCTTCAGCGTGGCAGGATATTCGCCATTTTTTTTAAGAAAAAAAAAAAAAAAAAAAAACGGGCCCTCAAATCTGCTATCATCTTTTTACATAAAATCGCGTTTTCTCACGATTTTCCGCCACTTTCGGGGCTCTTCATCATCTACTGGATTTCTCTAGGGCCCAGACAACAGCGGCGACCTCCTCGGAAGGTGGTAGCGGAGGTTCAAAAATGGGAACGGAGTGGTTAGTTTCTGGGGCGTTGAAATCCGGCCTAGATGTGTGTAGAAGTGAAGTGATTTCATCCTTCGAACCAGTTGCGAGGTTGTGTCGACCCCCCGGGCCCCCGTGCCATTCACACTATTGGCGACTGGGAGTTCGGTGTCCACCCACTCTCGGACCCCCTCCTGCGTCCACAATCCACCTGGACATTATAACAATGTAATGCTCGGCGTTAGATTCCCGGTTTCTTCTATATATGTGCCGTTTTTTCAATCCACCTGGACATTATAACAATGTAAAGCTCGGCGTGAGACTCCCCGTTTCTTCTATATATGTGCCGTTTTTCGATCCACCTGGACGTTATAACACGGCGTTAGACTCCCCGTTTCTTCTATATATACGTGCCGTTTTTTCCTTTCCTTCTTCGCTGAATTTTCTTTCTCTGTTTTTCGTTCCCTGGTGGACCGTGAATTCTCATTTAATTAACTAACATTATTTTTTCAGGTTCAAAATCTCCTGTAAAGGCCTCATGTAAATCAAAAGTAACATCGTTTTGAATATTCTTCAGGGAATGTGTGAGCCCCTCAGCATCGTCATTGAAAAGAAGGAGACTTAACGTGCCGGCAGACGAGCTCGACAAATGCGCGCTCAGTCAGGAGCTTGGGGAAGTGGACGCTCATGGACAAACAATATCTATCCCTGTCGCCCCAATGTTTCAGGGTCTGTCAGAGTTAGAACCGAACGCAGAAAAGCAGCCGATAAAGACGCAGCCATCAAGGTACGCCGCTCAAATCATACATCGGCCATCTCCACCAACTCCGTTTAATCTTAGCTGCGCTTGGTTGAGGCCGAGCTTAATTCAGTGCGTGCCCAACTCGAAACAGCTAATGCTGAAATTGCTGCAATGCGCTTCGTAGTGAGCATACTCACAGCGTTGTGAACTTTTTCTTGATCCTGTCTAGTCCGGTGAAGATCTCGAAAGGGCTTTGACATGCTCAATCTGCCAAGATATAATGTGGAAACCCGTCATGTGCGTAGAAACAAAGACGTCCATATTTTGTATCTAAATGAGCTGGCAGAACTCCGGGATGCGGACACACTTTTTGTCGGGAATGCCTTGCGAATCACTTCCGTAAGTAATGCTTACTATCCACTCTTCCAGTGTCAATACTTTATACCAGAATCGGAGAGCGCCACTCACGCAACAATGCATCAAGGCTGGAACGAGATCCGTCCGCTTCCTGTCCACATTTGTCCAAACTGTAGAGGTACTGTGACCGAAGCACCAGTTATCAACTACGCGATGCAGGATCTCGTAGAGCTACTGTACAAGTAGAATGAAGTCTTGCACTACTCGGTTTCGATGTATGCAGCAGAGCCATAATCCCGAAAGAAATCATTGCAAGAGTGCCGGGTCAGGTGTAGTCTCTCGTAGACAGACGCTCTAACAAAAAGGAGCTCGTACCTCGCTTGTTAGAGTCTGTTCGCAACCGCGGGGGTAGCGGTGCTCAATAAATCCTTAAGTGCACCAGATCTCATAAACTTAGTAAACTGCGTAAACTTGGTAAACTCTCGGGCCGTGATACTCGTGGCTGACATAAGTGATGGCCGCTGGTGGTTTGGGCTCATTTCTCAACCGAATTCATTCAAATAAACTGCTACCATGAAGGTTGAGTGATTCAAAGCTCCTATGTACAAAATAACCATATGTTTCCCAGTTCAATGCCCTGAAATAAAATAATGTGGGATATTCTGAGAAATCGACTTTGTAGAAATGTCTGCTATCAAAAAATGGTCATGGTATCATGAAAGGACTTGAAAAATAAAGGACACTCACACTCTAGTTCAATGAAAATGATGAAGATTTGACCTCGCATGAAGGGTTTCAAGTTGGTGATTTGGGGCCAAAATGCCCTAAAAATGGCCAAAATGGCCTGTTTGCGGGACATTTTGTGAGCTCAAATGTGTAGCAATTCCACTCAAACAAAATTCAAGTATCCTTTATTTTTCAAGTCCTTTGATGCTATCATGACCATTTTTCGATAGCAGACCTTTCCACAAAGTCGATTTCTGAGAATACCGCAAATTATTTTATTTCAGGACATTGAACCGGGAAACATATGGTTACTAGCAAGGACTCGTGCTTCGCTACGAATATAATTGAGAATGTAAACAATACACACTGAAAACAAAACCCCTTCCATCCCAGGATTCCTAAACTGCTGATTTCCAGAAAGAGTTAGGATATCAGGTCTTGTTCAGGTAAGCCGTTGAGAAGTGAAGCAAGAGGAATTCCTTGTGCTTCTGTACATTCAATTCGGAAGAAGTCACGATTGAAACTTGACCAAACCACATCAATCGGCCAGTCCGCACTCGTAGGTGATGTCATTCAATGTTGAGTGAAACCAGGAATCGGCGGCAAGAAGTGAAAGCAGGGATTCCTCGTGTCCTCTGTACATTCAACTCGGAAAAAAGTCACAGTTGAAACTTGACCAAACCACATCAATCGGCAAGTCCGCACTCGTAGGTGATGCCATTCAACTCGGAAAAAAGTCACTGTTGAAACTTGACCAAACGACATCAATTGGCCAGCCCGCACTCGTAGGTGATGCCGTTTAATGTTGAGTGAAACCAGGAATCAGCAGGAGTCCTATCGAAATTTTCATGATGGGAAAATGAGCTCCATGAGAGCAACAGTTGTGAAGTCCCATCTAGGGTTGTTTGCCGTGCCCGTGACAGGCACGGCCGTCGCTTCGACGGGAGTGCACCGGGCAAACCTGTCCCGTCGCAGAGGCTGAAAAGATCTCTATGGAACGGGACGGACGACGGAACGGCCGTCACGGTCAACGGGACGGTGTCGGTGCCTTCTCACTGAATAAACCTCGTGATTTTAGTGAAAATATCGAAGACCTCCTCCTAGTAGAAGATCTTAGTAAGTTCAAGATTTGTAGTTGACAACGAGCGTGACGAGGGCAAGAAACTCAATGCTGTTACCCCCAGAGCTCCTCCACGCGCTCGCCAACAGCCCTACAAAGAGCGAGTTCGATGTCATCACCGGCGCAGACGCTGTGCGGTTTTACCAGGAAGTTTGTGAGGTGTGCCTCTCATAAACCATAAATTGTAAAATAACATGCTAACCGTCGACCATCAAATGAGTTAAAGGATGCATTAAATGAAAAAGCGGCCCAGGTATTTGCTGCCAGGACGGGGGAAATATTGCATTGGTATTATGCACAAGATATGAGGAGCGACGGAAGTCTGATCAAAGATGCCGGATTGCGGCAACACCTCACCTATAAATTGCACTCGGGGGAAACAAGCTACCGTCTCGGCCGCCTGCCTCTAGCATTAGAAATGCCAGGTATGATCACACAGAATTTTGACGTTCAAAATGGGATTGTAAATGGGGCCACCGGGATTGTCAGAGAGATCCGGTACACTGAGAATGAATTAGGAGAGCGATATGCGCAGTCCTGTATTGTATATATACCGGATATGACTGGACCTACGTTGCCGAACCTTCCTCCGAAGCATGCAGGGATCCTCGCTGGAGGCGCGTTGGAGCGATATTGCGCCGGATATCACTTGAAACCGAAATTTTAGCCACGAAACCGATGAAAAGAATGCGATTGACGTGTGTAGAGAACGGGTTTTCTTATGTAATCGGTCATTTTTTTCGGCCAAATACTTTGTTTTGGCTCGTTTTTGGGTTTACGGGGTCCAACCGCTTGAAAATACGTTATCCGTGGAATATTTTGATTTTGGACCGGCCCGGGCCTGGAGCGCGCGGATATCAGCCAGTGGCTGTGCAATCGGTCATTTTTTTAGGTCCGAAAGTTGAAAACTTGTCCGACATCTTAGTTAGCCCTTTATAAGATGGATAGCTACTATCAAACTGGGTTGACCAGCGTCGGGCCCGCATAACTCCCTAGGACACGGAAGGATGCCTCTGTGACCTCTATACTGGCCTCTTGAAAAAGAACGGAGCAAGAAGGAGGGATATTGAGATCTGTCGCGGGTTTTTGGGTGCTCTGCCGCCCAGCCGTTCCTTTTTTGGCTGTCACAAATTTCTGAAATCATCCATCAAATTTTTGACATTTTCGTGATTTTGAGGGCTTTTGAGAGCTGCAGATATGCTCTATTAACACCCAAATGACTTTGGAGCCAGTTTTGCAGCCGCGCAGGGTGACAATGTGCCCGCGGATGCAGTCGTACAGCAGGGCGCGCTGGTCCTTGTCGGCCTGTACACCACGCCATGCATCGTCAGCGCTCAGGCGGAGATGCGAAGAGGAGACTCACGGTGGGCAACACGCTCGCGATCAGCTGGCTCACCGTCAGCGACAGCGCCAGATTCACGATCATGGCGCGACAGGCCCTAAATCGCACACCATCAGCATCAGGACGAGGAGGAAGGAAGAAGGAAAGACGACGCACCCCTTAGCCGACTCGCACATGCGCTGCCCGACACGGTCGAGAGTGTCCTTGCCGCCCTCCTTGAGCGCCGAGCAAAAAATTAATATTAGCATCACGAGCACAATGAAGCATTTTAATTGTACCTTTAACCACTGACTTTGACCCCTGCTCGTTCGTCGCATACTCGAGCAGACCCGCGAGGAGGTGCTCGAGCGCCATCTGGCGGTGCTTCTCCGACCCGTGCTTGACTACACCAAGTGTCAGAGGGAAAACGGCGCAGAGAGAAGGGGAGAGGGACGCACTGTGCTGTATGCAATACGAGCCCCACTGTCTCATCGCGACCTCGCCAAAGACCGCACCACACTGCCCCAGCAGCTCGTCCACGATCCCGTCCTTAGCACTCTCCTCCGGGTTCTCGATGCGTGCTGGGCGAGGAAAGAGTCAGGGACAATGCGATTGGACGACAGGCAGGATCCGCACCTTCACGACGAGCGAGCCCGTCTCGTGGCACGCGAGCGCGGCTCACTTGCCCTCGAGGGACTTCTTCACGCTGCGCCGCACGAATCAGCATCAATTGGGGAAGAGGGAGGAACGGTGGACGTACTACGCGAAGATCGGCGGTGCGGGCGGCGTCCACGAGAGCTCCATGACCTGGGGAAGCGCGAGGTCAGTCAGAATGCATAAGCGAGGAAAAGAAAGAGCGGGAAGAAGGAGGAAGGTGGAAGGAGGAAGGATAGGAGGAGAAGAGATGGAAGAGGAAAGAGAAATGAGTGAAGCAGAAGAGGAAGTAGCCTCACCATGCTCCAGGGCGGCAGATGGTCGCTTGAATGATTGCGTAAAGACCTTCGGCTGGCGCATCCTGCGGGACTTCTGCGTGCGCGTCTTCACCCCTACTCTGATGTTTGAATTGTATCTCGTCAACGTGGTGGAAAATCGAGCTGATGGTGGAATGGCAGCCAAGTCGTATGATCTGAGGCGGTTACCAAAGCGAAATCACCTCCAATCATCGTTCGAACGAGGAAGGGCAACCCCGCCATTCCAAGGGTGATCAAAAATCGGTCGGTTGACAGATAATCTTTGGTCAGATTGGAGTAGTTACACAAATCCCATATTGAATAGAGCATTTATCACACACGTCGCGACGATTCATCCCGACATCTGCAAGCCCGTCGTCAGTCAAGTCAAGTCTAGTGGCTTTGGCGAAAATCCCGCAAATGCGCAAGGAGCGCCGTGCCCCTCACAAGGGTAAATCTCTGATCTAACTACATACGGTCCCCCGGATGCAGTGGGCCGGGCAAGCGCACCTCCTCGGCCGGAATGCTTGATCCAGCAGACTCAAATTCGTCGCCAGGTGGGGTGGTTGTCCACTTTCCGTTCCCTACTTATATAGTCTCAGCGTCAAGCGTTAGCCTCGACCAGGACAGTCCACGCAACATCGTATTGAGCAATACAATGACTGTCCGCCCTGGAATCATCTCATTCACGCAGGAGACTCGTGAGCACTTGTAGCTTCTTCATTCCTCAATTCATTCTTCTTAGCCCCAATGAACGGTTTGATTTCAGACGACGACAGCTCGGTGCAACCCCAGCACTGCGCGGCCCCTTGCGACAGTGCGTGTCCAATTTCCTGCTTATATTTTTTTGTGTTTTCCCTATAACACTTGGGACCAGACCGGGCTCGTAGCAACGACGGGGATGACGACTCGACTGCCGCAGTTTCCGGCGCCCGCCAGACATTATTACATTGTGCAGTCGGCTCTGGGTCCCTAGAGCCTTCTTCCTGTATCGGGGACAAACCCGATCCCGACGAGAACACGGTAAGTCATCGACACGTTCATCATCCTGTTACATCTATGTACAGTACTCCTCCCCGTTTTTAGATGACAAGCCCTTACCATGACTCGACCGGTTCGTGCGACGCTTCTTCCCAGTCCCCACACCACGCCGCACAGCACAGGAACATGATTTCTACTGCGAGTGAGGAGAAGGCCGACTCTGGTATGCTCCCAGCTTCCCCCTTGATGTCAGACATTGATCTTCAGGAGATGGCGCCCCCCCCGGTTTCACGACAATCGCGGTGCTCCTTGGCACTAAGTACGAATCCCTCCAAAGTCTCTAATTCCCGTGAGACGAGTTCGATGGGCGTGGATGTCGGGTCTCCGTCGGATCGGTTGACCCTCAATCCTGGTGAGTCGCTCTTTCCTGGTATTTATCCAGAGCTTCACCCACATCCCAGAATTCGCTGGCGACGTCTCTTCTTCCAGTCAAAACGATGGTCCGTTTGGTCATTATTATGCTATGAACAACAAGTAATCTGAATTTGAAGCCACGCAATGTCGTTCGGAAGCAATTCATTTAGCGTCGGATGACACCGCTACCATGCTGACTGTCTGCGGCTGGGACTCGCGACTGTTGGAAACTCTCTCATTCTGCAAATCTATCTCCTCCCCGGGTTCTGCAGCAGAGCAAATTGGTGCGTTAGTTCGCCGACCGGGTTCGGCCCGGAATGCACATGATGATACTCTAGATCTTCTAATAGGCTCCGTGGGGCCGGGCGCTGCCGGTACCAGTATGCCGAGAGTCGAGTACAATGTCCATGTACGTGAGTCCTCCTCGAGACAGATCTCTGATGTATTCACCGCAGCCGGCACAGTTGGCCCTCGAGCAAGGTAATTGAACTTTTCAACCAGACAAAATCCTCAAGTATGGACAGCTTCACTGTTCACAGGCTCATGGATGATGTCTGGGGATTTGCCGGGTTTTTCAAGTTTTTTCAAGTTGCAGAGAACGGAAAAAAAAAGAAGGAAAAAGGGAGAGATGTATATCATTATTTACCGGATGTAAATATCTCCTGGCAAGAAATCTAAGGATTCACTTACAGATCAGCGCGCCGGCACGGACACAATCTTGAAAGGCTGAAGCCCGCCGGTCCGCCTTCCAGTGATCCATTGATTTCAAGAACATCCTCCTCGGCGGACGCCGTTGATTGACAAGACATCGTCGAGCCAATGGGTTTTCAAGATTTTATCTAATCTTCTAATCTTTCCGGCTATTCGCGTCACCGGAATTTGATTCCGATCACCATCCTCTCGCGTCCGTGGCATCCACCGCCGGTATTATTTCAAGTAACTGGGACTTTCCACGGCCTAGACACGGCGCTTCCCCGAGTCCTCGGTAAGTCCCGTCTATCTTTACTTCCATAATGTTTTATTTTTAATGATTTTAGGTGAGTTTGACAAGCGCAAAATCCGCCCGCACATCAACGGGAGCGGAGGACACGGTCGGCGCACCTTCGCTCTTTTTGTCTCCTGTGGGTGCAAATTTCAACAGCAAGTGTGTGGCAAGTTCCCTTTCACCATCACTTCTCTCAAGTAACTTCTGGATCCAAGTCCGGGGTTCATACTGTGTTTTTAGCTGAGTTAAATAAAGTCTCAACTAAATATTGAATATAGGGACATATGGACTCTACTGTGCCTGCACCCGATCTCGGGCAGCTATTTTCGCGAGAACCATAGCCTCCGTCCAACGAACCCTCTCACCTGACCTCAACGGAGGATGGCCGCAGATACAAAATTTGTGCCCGCCTTTTCCGAGACAACCATCGCGTTTGGGACACAAGGCCTTGACGCACGGCGCGCAACGCCGTGACTGGGTTGTTGCTGCAGAGCGACTTGGTGCCGATGGACCTGGAGCAAACTTTGTTGCGCAGTTGTTTGAACAGGTGGGGTGGGGTGGGGTATCGTTGAGGAGGTAAAGCCGGGGAACAGTGTCAGATCGGGTGGTTGTGAGTTGGTTGAGACGTTCGGAACTATTTCCAACGTGGATGTAACATCGGTATCTTCAATAAATACCGAGTCACTGTCATTCGGCGTGGTTGGCTTCCCGGCCATCGGGTTGAAAGACCTAGGGTCGATAGAAACACCTAAGTAGAGGTAGATTTAAGTCCAGTGATGAAATAAAAACCGGACAAACTAACCTGGGGTATCCAACTCGCCATCGGGCAACGAGTTTGGAGGGAGAGCGGCGATTTGTGAGTCTGTTGAGTTGAGGATGTCGAGGAGGGGTTTGCGCGCTAAGAAATTGCTACCCTCTGAAAGTGTAGCACATTCTGACTTCCAAAGAATGGTGTTCTTGTGGTGCGCCTCAAGCTGTTGAGGAAGCTTGTAATATAGCCGTTGATTCGAGTCCGTGAGAGTGCGTGGTTGGGCGTAGACTAGTTTATTCCAGTGTCTTGTAAACTCGTCCCAGTTAATGGCCTTCCACGCCTCGTGTGGGACAACCACCACCCTCTTGCGGAATTCATCTTTCAGAATTTCAATCTTGAATGTAATGAACTCCTGGTGTGTATGCACCGGGAGCACGGGAAAGAGTACCCGTTGGCGAAGTTGTAGATATCGATATTGATTGGTCGGCTTTGTAGAAAGGCGTGTTAGGGTGTGGACAGGGGTATCACGGTGATGTGGTACACCTGTGATGTGTGGTCGTGGAAGAGTAGTAATGTCGAACTCGTCAGCGAGAGATTTGGAAATGGGGAGGATTCCGATGGTCTCAGATGTTGAGGTCCGAGTAGAGAGCATGCGGGGAAGAGGGAAAGATGGTTTTGAACCAACAGCAACAGCGAGTTCAACTATCTCATCCCTGATCCAAATATCAAAGTGCCCGCAATATGTCTTGCCTGTGCGATTATGGTATCCAACCTGTGCACTACAATTAGCCAGCAGCACAAGCAGAGTAATAAAATATGCACCCTAATATTCCGGCGAAGGATCTAATTGATTAGAATGCACTCAGAGAGCTCGGGCGATGCTCGCAGAGAACCAAATATCCGACGAACGACCATGTGGAACCCGCCTTCGAGAGAATTTGTCCCTCGGACAGTGCGGTACATATTGAGGCCATCACGATCCTTTCCCATGAGGTAGTAGAGAGGAATGCCAGGAGGATCTGAGAGATAGCCATCTCGTGCAGTTTGAGAAGGCGTTGGATCATGTCCTTCGCGTCGTCTGAAAAGAATGATCCGCCTTCCTTCTTTGCGGAGCATTGGATGTTCTCGTATGCTTTGAACAAGGCCTCCAGACGAAGTACCAAGACAGATGGTGGAGGTATAGTGCGCCGGATGCGCTTATTCAGCGCCTTCGATTTTGCGCGTTTGATGTACTGCCAGTTGGCACCCTCCCGCTCAAGGACTTCGCGGACCGCGCGCTCATCGGTTTGATCACGCACAAGATGGCCTCGGAAAAATCGTGTGCAAAAGCCTTGAAAGCAGAATGTTTCCTGGACAACAGCCGGAGAAGTCGATCCATGTAATGAAAGGCATCATCCAAAACACGAGTGGGAAGCTTTGCTGATTGCTGCATGAGCGTGAATGTACGCTCGACACCTTCCATGAGATCAGCAACAGATGTATGCTTGTGCATAGAGGTAAGTTTCAATTCCTTGGAATTTAAAGACCAAGTACCTCATCGACAGGCTTGAACGTGTTGAAGAGATACTCCTCGTCAATATCTGGTACTTCATCAAAATCCTACCCAATTTTAGAGGTCAGAAAGAGATTTAAAAAAATGCAAGTTAGAGTAAATACCTGGTCGGGGTAGGAGTCTTCATCGAACTCGAATGTATCGTTGTCGTCTGACTCATCGTCTGAATCATTATCGAATTCTTCTGCCGTGTTTTCCGTCCAATGCTCAAAGTGAAGCTCTGGTGGGGATGGAATGAAAGCAGGGACGTTCTCAGAGAGATTTGGTGGTGCTGGAGCTCCGAAGGCACGAGAAATAATACCAGATGAGATCGGAGGTCTTTTGCCGCGCGTCAGAAGTTGGGATGTGCTAACAACAGCTTCAGCCCCATGCGTGAATATCCACTCCATGGTTTGGCCATGCAATCGATGTATAGCACCGGGAACAAGAACCTAAAGACTTATTATTCAACAATGTGCAAATTTTTGTAACGTAAAAATCACTCACCTTCGAGATCAGGACAACCGAACGTGAGGGGGTGACATTAATCTTCTTTGTCGTCCCGTTGTCGTCCATGACTGCGTATAGATAGCCAGGGTGCTCTGCAAGGGAACCTTCCGCCACAGGTTTACAAGCCTGGACTATGGTAACAAGTTGCCCGGGTTTAGTGGCTTGAGTGGGTTGCAACGGAAGTCCGAGATCATTGAGCTGATCAATAGCGGCATAAATACACCACTGGCAGTCAATTTCACGGTACAGTAGATCATCGTGTAGAGCAGGGCTGAGGTTCCAGGGGTAGGGAGTGTGATAAGGGAGTGAAAATGAGCGTTGAAGGACAACACCGGCAAGTGCGTGAAGTGAAAGTGATGGGTCACTAACAACACCTTTCAACTTGGCATACATCCCAGATCAAGAATGGGAGGATTTTTAGCCTTTGCAAGCTTTGAGATTTCCGGCAGCAAAAACTGATCTGCTATGGTTTGGAGGCTTGCGCGGACTGAATGACCCGATTTTGATGATTGGGGAGTTTGTGAGGATGGCGCGCAAGGAAGGTAGAACATCACTTCGTGAGGTTAAATCCTTCACCTGTGTTGAAAAATTAATATTGGTGATTCAGTTAGAGTTCACAACTGCACCTTGAATATGACTATCTTATGGTGCGTGCGGAGCTGAATAATTTCCAAACGAGGTCTCTCATTCGCAGGTTGATAGGTCTTCACAGCGAGTGCAACCACCGCAAGACGAGAATCAGGTGTAATGAGATCTCGAAGGAGATCATGTGCAGCATCATCAATAGCCATCGAGTCAGAAAGAGATGTAACCGGAATTTCAGAGGATCGTCAAAGCGAGGTAGATCTGTCCAATCTGTAATAGGTTCAACATCCCTGGTAAGTGAGGGATTCATCGTTTCGTGGAAGGGTCTTTCCACTGTGTTAATGAATCAGAAATTAGATAAGACATCAGGGAGAGTGAACTCACGTTGTGGCGAGTCTGTATAAAAGATTTGAGTAGGTGGGTGATTCGCATTCTTCAGACCGTCACGAATGCCCTCAAACATGTCTTTCACGAAGTCCAGGGACTTGGTCTGTGTCAAAGAGTGTGCGTGAAATTCCTCAAACTCGTTCAAGACAGTAAATGCCGCATTGAAAATTTGTGTGCCCTTCAAGTCGCCCATATACTTTAGGAGCTTTTTAAAAAGAAGATTGTAAGAAATTTGTTGTGCAAAGGGTCAATTGGTGCACTAACCTGAAATGTATGGTCTCCCATACCGATAGTACATGTCCGAGATGCGGTATCACGCTCTGCGTAGATACGATGTGCAGAGACATAATCTGTGAACAAAGCTTTCAAGTACGGAGTGGACGGCGGGGATCCAGCATAACCGTTTCGATCATTGAATGCCGAAAATGGGGGAACTTCGCTTTGGCCGTAAAATTCGGCAGCTGCAAGGTACATGAGCTCCCTGTCCGCATGTGATCGGTATTGGATCTCAGAAACCAGGGCAGCAAATGGAGCAGGCCCAAAACGTGCCGCAAAAGTGTTCGCCATCTGTGACATCATGAGCTTCGAGATAGCCCCACGTGCTGAGATGTACGCTAGAAGATAACTTCAGTTTCTTGCAGTTTCAGCCAACAAAACTACTTGATACCTGGAAAAGCGACTTGTACAAATCGCGGCAGTTGCGCAATCATGTCTGGATCTGATCCTTGATAATTTTTTCCGCAGCCCGGGTTGTTATCACGTCGTTCATCACAAACAAAGCGGTGTGTGAGGAGAAAGAAATCTACAGGCATTGAACGGACCACAGCGGGCGATTGGTTTATCATTAAAGCCTGCAGCAAACGGTGAGATGTTTCACTATCAAAGATGTAAATCATACCTTTACGAGAGAGGGGTAAACCACAGCTGCACTTGAATCGTTCAGGGGCACCCGGGAGTAGGTGTGGAAGCCACACGAAAACATCGCGCCAATAGACCATGTCAGGATTGGTGCCAAATTCTCGTTGAAGACTGAAGACTGGATGTGGAGGCCTCCAGTAGAAATCTCCGCGAAGATAGCAGAGTGGACGTTTGTGAATGTCAATCTCCAGCTGGAGTTGCTCTTTCACATACTCGAGGAAGTTGGACAGAACAGAGTTTGTGGCTGCTTCGGAGGACTGTGTTTCAGTCTCAGCATCGCCCTCGCCACCCTCAGGTACAGCATCGACAAGACTTTCGTCGATCTCAGCCCTCGCCTGAAGCAATGTCTGCATGCTCATCATTTTCAGTGATATATGCGAGGGCTTCATTGAGGCGAGCAAGATTGTCTGCGGACATGCTGTGAGACCGTGGACCTGTCGCTATATTTATATAAATGAATTATTGTATTTGGACAAAGAGTAGAAATAACCTACATGGCATTTCTCCTGGCGGTGCTGCATTGCCAGACCAAAACGAGCTTGTAGCCTTCACTACTCCCTGAGTGCGGATCGGGTCGGCAAGAGGAATGGGACGGTGGGTATTGAAGGATCGAAATAGTGGTGCAATGGGGGCTCTAGAGGTAGTGGCCTGTCTTTGAGAGACTGGACGTCGTGGTGGAGTTCTGCGCATCGAGAAAGAAGGGCCCAGATCCGTGCCAAGCAATTGGTTTTTTACAGTTTTGGGTTTACGGCCAGAACCTTTGCGGGAACCCCCATGAGTTCCCTTGATTTTCTTCCCAGTGGAACTAGTGGGAGTGCTGTTCTTGTTGTTATCCATGGAAGCGGACGGGGAGAAGGGCGGGAATTGGTGATATATCTCCAACGTGTTGTATAAGAAAACAAGAATCTGTGACAGAAAGCGTCAACAGGACCGGAACGTAAGGGCTGGGGCCGGAGCTAGGTTCCAAATGTAAAATTCCGGGTAGGAAACCAAAACACTCTGCGCGAAGCACAAGTGTGACGTCTGCGCGAAGCACGGCGTTAACCAGAGCGAATCTAGCTAATTTTGGCCTTGAAGAAGGGTCCTGGGAGGTACGAGATATGTGGGGAGCCGATTGGAATTGAAATAAGACATATTAGCCTGTTTGCGATGCAGCCATTCGAGCCATCTGATGGCTGTTTGGTATTGCACAAACTGATGGCTAATGGCTGATGGATGGCTGATAAATAAAGTCAGTGTGAACTCTTTTCTGCTAGAAATAGTGTCATTGAGTGTGTTCTTACACGTGGACCTTAAGGAATGCCCCTAGACTGCATGAGACTTCCAAATCCAACAAAATTAACTATTTTGGGCCTACCCATCTGGCTGTTATATATGTGAGTGGGACTGATCACCCATACATGAGCTGTACAACTCGGAGGCAACTCAATGACTCCAAAATATGGGGGAGTATCAAAGCCATTCGAGCCATTAGCCATCAATTTGCACAACGCCAAAGAGCCATCAGATGGCTCGAATGGCTGCATCGCAAACTCTCTATTTTGACGCGAATTGAAGCTCTGACAAAGGCCCGAGTGGCGGTAAGAGGCAAGCAATGAGGTGATGCCATTTACAGCACCAACAAATTTACATAATCCATCAGTCACCGTTCTCAAAGGCTGCCGCGGCTGCACTACAAATTAAAAATGAGTATTCTAAAGCAATCCAAAAATCTATCTAAGAATGACAAATTAAAATGAGTAAGTATTCTAAAGCAATCCAAAAACTCTATCCAAGAATACGTTCTCGCTCGCAGCTCGGAGATGTCGAAGAGATACTTCTTCCGGGGCTTGCTTTGACAGTAGTTACGGACCAGACAGATCAGAGATCTGTCAGACTCTGATCTGTCAGATCACACCTCCGGATCGTTCGCATCACAGCCATCAGTCATGTGGGGTGCCTAAGTACTTAAGCCTCCCCTGGCACCTTTCATGAGCCTCAATAGCAAGGCACAGGGTTCAAAATGTCATTACAAGCATGTGATTCATAATGGCATTTCTGGGGCATGTGGTTCAAAATGCGAATTAACCATTTGATAGTAAGGCACAGGGTTCAAAATGTCATTACAAAGCATGTGGCTCAAAATGCCATTCCGGGGCATGTGGTTCAAAATGCAAATATCCTGAGGGGTCCATTCAAACCTTAAATATGTTGAGTGCTCCCTTATCCCTCCTACTCTTGGCTGAATTAAATCATTTCGTAGTGAGACACAGGGTTCAAAATGTCATTATGAAGCATGTGATTCAAAATGGCATTCTGGGGCATATGGTTCAAAATGCGAATTAACCATTCGATGGTGAGGCACAGGGTTCAAATGTCATTACGAAGCATGTGATTCAAAATGCGAATTTAAACCATTCAATGATGAGGCACAGGGTTTCAAAATGCCATTACGAAGCATGTGGCTCAAATGTCATTCCGGGGCATGTGGTTCAAAAATGCAAATTAAAGCATTTCAATGGTGAGGCACAGGTGCATCGTATCCCCGATGCTGTTTTTTGGTGACCCCACGTTTTCGAGGGCCAGGACTCCGAAAATCGAGGTCCCGCAATTTTTGCGGCATGGACTACTCGATGATTTAGGTCGCAATGCCAAAAAATACAAAAAAACCGGTGTGCCCTCCCTTCCCCTTAAGTCGAGACTCCGACAGTGATCCTTTAGTGCAACAATTCATCTCGGACCATCTCCTGCCGATTCAATGAATATACTGATACTTCGCGAACACAACTCGCAGTACACGACGTAGTGATGTAGGCGAGTCCTGTCAGCAAACCGCACAGCCTACGATTTGAATGAAGATTGATTTCACTTTTCTTTCTTTTGTAGATCCGCTATGCGGGAACCGTATAGTCCATTTAATCCAGAGCTAACTTTGCAGGTACACCGTTTCTGGGGTTGAAAGCCTTTCGTGGATCCTGGTCGCAAGGCCGGAAAAACACCTCGATGTTCACCAAACAAACTTCTACGCTCTTCCCATGACAGTTCACAGCACCAGCCTGTGCTCCCCTGCCGTCAATATATCAAACAGCGATTTCGATACTGTAAGCCCGATCCTTTCCCTGAAACAAGTCTTCTGTGCAGAGAACACAAAAATTAACCATAGGCAAACTGAGTCGTGCAATATTCCCATATTTGGGAGTATTTTGCTCCCTGTAGCGGTGGTCAGCGCCTGCAGTGTGGACCTTGTGCTCTATCTTGTGCGCCACAAATTCTGCAGATACTCGTCCAATTCGGGGTTGTCCTACGTGGAAATTTGACCTCATTTTTCATTCACGCAGTAAATCCCACCTAATGGTGTTTGCATGTGGTTCAGCCCTTTTGTTCAACTTAGACCAAGGAACCTTCAAGTCGCGTCGAGATGGGAAGATCGAAGTTCAGAACAAGTGATAGTTCAAAAAAGCCGGCGGGCGCCTCGGCCAGCAAAGCAACGACAAACACTTCTTTTTTTTTCGCTCTCGCCGTCATGCGCGACTTCGCCCAAGAGCTCATCGACAACGTTCTGGACCGATGTTCTGAAGGTGCTGGGGTTGCAGCGGCTATAAAAACATGCGGCCTCGTCTGCAAAAGGTGGCTGCCTCGCAGCAGACACCACCTCTTCTGTCGTATCCTTCAAGTTCTAAATGCAGATAATCTCCCACTCTTCATTGAGATTGTCCACTCCTCCTCCCTTCCCATCCTCTCCTTCGTCCAGCACATGAAATTTTTCTTCAGTCAGCCTCTGGACCACGCACTTCTCGACAAAATACATCTCTGTCCCAATCTCAAAGTGTCGACGCCCGCCTGTTCGACGTGGGAGGGGTTGCACAGCTCGATCTGTCCCTCAAGGTCCATCTGCCATTTTGGGCTGCCAACTCTCCCTTGTTTTCCCGCCTCGATTTCGAGTACACAGATCCGGAATTTGTCGGATTGAACGTTATGACTCTCCTGGATATTATCAGCTGTATTCCACCACTGGAATATTGTGCGATTTCAGGAGATTTTGTTCTCGGTCGAGGGTCTCAGCCCACTCATCCACTCCCGCCACGATGGGACACGTTGTATCTCGACGTCCTCGGCGGCGAATGCCTTCTCGACTCGCTACTCCTCCTCCCTACCCCTCCCGCCCTCAAGTCGTTGGAATTCGGACCGAACTCGTTGGTCTCGTTTGTGAACAACCGTACTCTCGCACAATTTTGTTCCCGCGCGGGTGGTACACTCGAGTTTCCTTGCTGTTGGATTCCTTCATAGCTTCAAAGAAGGTCAGCATTCATCCGCCCAGACCAACTTCAGATTATATATCCTTCTTCTTCCCAGAGGTTGAAATGGTGGATCAATTCGTCCGATCTGCACCCAAACTTAGGAATCTCAAAGTCACAATTGTACGAGCCACTCCGTTCCTTGCGATCCTATCACTTCTCCCCGCGTACGCGTGGAATACGATCACCTTTGTTACTTACAGCGACGGTATACCGTGGGCGGCCATCGATCAAACCCTCGCGGACCCTCGCTTTCGGGCTCTGAAGACGTTTTCCTTCCAAAAGGTCACGTACCATTCGACGGGAGACATTATCTCCTCGATGATCACGCCGGAAACCAGGCTTTTGATGCCATTGGCCGACGCTCGTGGGACTCTTTGCGTGAGGAGACCGAGGGGGAAATAAACGTCAAGAAGGTTTTTCAATTTGTGAGTCGACTTCAGCAGCAATCGCGCCCTCCAGAACATTTATTCCGTGCTCCAGTGCGCGCTCAGCAAATCGCACCTGAATTTCGCTGGTCTCTTCTCAAGACCATCATTCCACTCTCCGATTTACCCTCATGTTACCCGATCATCGATAACTGTAATACATTGGCGGAAATGATCCGCCAGAGCCCATGCTGACCTTACTTTTCTTGGTGTGCATTCCACGTAATTTTAAAAATATTTCTGTCCATGTGCACTATCCTAGTAGGCCAAAGTGCTCATTTTAAGGCTATGAACTAACACCTCAATCTGCTTCTCATTCATTTAACAGCCCAACAGAATTGTGGGCCCGACTTCATGTCAACTTGCAGACACACACACCACAACAAAGATCACTGAATAAAATAAATCTGTTATGCATGGCGCACTATCTTGCTCAAGGTCTATGTCCAAAATAACAAAGGCCATCAACGTCACAACTTGGCAAATTCAGATTTTTCATTTCACTTTCATCCATCAATTCCAACAGGTCCCAATGTTCCGACGTGAGTTGATTTCGCATAGCCCGTGCGTCCCGATTGACAGAAAAAAAATCCTGAACAGGCTGAGGGAGTTTTGAACATGTAAGAGGTCACATGGGCGAGGCGCAAAAAATTGGCTCACCTGACGCAGATAACGTAGACGACGAAGCATGTAAAAAACTGAATCCCATCGTGTCTTGACATCCGGCAAAAACCATGAGAGGTTTGAGTGGAACAACAACTTGCTCAGTCCGACCATCACGTTCCACTGTACAGACAGTAAAACTGTTAAAACTGAGATACTAAGCCGGTGTTGTATTCAGGTTGTATTCCTCTGTCTTCCCTCTCATCCCGAGTCCGCCGTTCGCCTTTTATCCACCCTTCACTTCCATTGACAGATCCGTTGACACTGCTATGGACAGCTTCACCAACTCGAGACATGGGATAGCTTTTTTCAAATGGGGTCTCCACAGAGCAGCTGACTGCGACTTTACTACGCAGCGGGCTACGGTCTTACTAGCTTATGGTGGTACGGCTCATCTAGCTTGTTGAGGTCATATCTCTGTGCCGGAACATTTCCGGGCAAATGGGTGCAAATGGTGGGACTAAGAGCAACAAGGTCTGGCTGCTGACGACAACAGAACAACACCGCCCTCCTAATCAATCGTCCAATTATTCATTACATACAAGACATGAGACACCGGACAACGGTAGAACCACGTGTGAAGCACTACATATTCGCGTTGTCTTTTTCACATTGCTATCCTAGCGACATTTTCCTACAACCAGTCAAGAAAACGGCAATTGTCATTATTTGAACGGAAACCCACCGTGACTCCAGCGATATTTGCTCTATTTACTTTTTTATCTCTATCACCTCTCTACGCCGGAGGCCTCTTCATCTCGAAGGTCTCAGGATTCTGTCGCCAGTAATGAAATTCCAAGACCTGTGCAGTCGTCTGCTGCAAGTCAGCCAACGTCGTGTCACTGAGCGAAGACGAACAGCCCACGGAATCTGAACGGCAATCCGCTGGAAGGCGAGGAAAACATCACTTCGAACAGGTAGCGTAAATCCCGGACCTGGCAATATGTCTTGAAATTGCCGAGCAATCAAGTCCAGGGCCACTGGGTTTGACATGAGTGGATGGAGCGAAAGTTTGGACACGGGGATGTACCCTGATTATCGAGCGACCATTTGATGCGGGGCAACGTGCTGTCGCTGGCAGCCGACGAGTTTTCGAAGATCACGCTGCCGTCTGTGCCAATCACTGCTACTCTGAGCAGCGAACTGTGGGTAAACTTTTTAGGTTTCAAATGTTCAACGGATTGTGGTTCTTCGGACAAGCGATCCTGGGAACTATTGTTTACGCAGTCCGTTCGTTGGCGCTTCTCAGGCTGCGAGGTCGAAGGTTAGTGTGGAACCAAAACATGAACGAAAGCCCTTGCCTTGCTCTTGTCGCGTACACATGGTGGTAAGCCCGACGCGCTAAATATACGTGAACTGTCGAGAAATATTTTGCACGCCTGGATGCACTTACGGTGTATTCGTGTTTGGAGGATTAGCTGCCGGTATGAATACGTAGTCCATGAGTTCGCGCTTGCGCCTACGTCGATCTCGCACTGACATGCAATAGGTGTTAAATATTGAATACAGGTAAGAGCGGAAATATCGACGCACTTGCATGATCGGCCGTTGGAGGGTCCGCATAACGTGAACAGCGATTCTTCATAACCGAGGCATTGAAAAGCATCTCAGTCTTTCGACGCTGACCTTCGGCGTTAGATCCAAACTTTGCTTGATCCAGAGGTGCGGGCGAGAACCACGCAGCTGGAGCTCCAAGAAACGCCAGGGGAGACATATTTTCTAGTTGCTCGACTCGTTTGCGCAGTTGAAGCGGTAGCCTTTTCTGATGTTTTTTATGCCGCCGACTCTCTCTCTTCTCTTCGAGCTCGAATGGCCGATGTCGCCGCTCGTATATAGCATCAGCCTCGGGAGAGATTAGTTCAAAGCCCAAGCAGAGAAACAAGCTTACATCTGCATCGACGCCCCTCAATGTTCGATATCGCTGGCAATTGCCAGGGAGCTGCAATCATCTTGGAAGGAATGCAACGGATCAGGTCCTGCGGCTCACATTCAATTCCGCGTCCGAGGACTGCAACCACTCATATTGCGGAGTTTCGATTAGACTTTGGTCTCTGAACGCTTGGAGACCACGGGCCGCATTCAAGGGTGTGTCAAGCTTCAAATTGAAAGGGTTCCCATTGGAGAAAAGGAACACAGTGTCGACGGGAATGACTGGACTTTGAGCCGCTGAAACTCATTACTGCGTGGCACCACTGCTTTTCACCAATCAATCACTCACCGATGTCAAAAATAGTCCTGTCTATCTCACAACTTCCCAGAGCAGGAGCCGTCTGCTGCTGTCGGTCTTTTGGCATTCCGGAGTCGAGACACGGGTCGCCTGCGATCTGAGGCTGAGACGGCAAACGTAGTAGAGGATGGCCAAGCTGCCCTCAGGAGTAAAGTAACGAAGCAGATTCGACGTGGTCGAGGGTTTGGTGAGGGCGACAAGGAGAACAAAGGCGGTCACACAAGATGTGACTGATGTTTGGATCTTTCCATTTGATGTCCGAATACGCGACATCAATTTGATCTCGGCTTTGCCTGGGCTCACACAACCAGTAATACACGCGGAGCTGTCATTCGGCTGATCGGCAGTGTTCGGCACTGGTTGATGGTGGGAACCAGCGCAGTGAGCCATCGAGTTCCAGTGGATTTCGCCGGCTCACGATGCGCCGGCGGAGCTCCATTGGTAACTGATGGAAACACTGGGGGTCAGTGGGTCTGTACCAGCCATATTCCCACCAGTATCCGCTGGATTTCAGTGGGTGTTGCCGTAGCACAATGGCCTCGCGCTTGCCGGTTCACCACCGGATTCCAGTGGTTTTCAATGGAATACACTGGAACACGTGCACGTTCCCAAGCACTGCGCTGCGCGCGCGCCTCGTCCTCGCGTTGTATCCTCAATGTGCAAGTCGTCACATATTGTAGTTTACGGTGGTTGTTTTTGATACACCCTGGCAGCTCTTCACAGTAGTGGTATGCGCTTAGCATAATGTAGACGTGTTCTCTTGCACCCTACTGCAACAGAGCTTACGCAGATCATACCGTGGATGTGTCCATCAATCCCAGGCCAGACTGGTTGGCTTATCGAGCTCTGTGGACTTCAGCTGCAGTTAATCTTGCCGTTAAAATCTGTTAAATTGAACAGCCTGAGAGGATTAGATGTGACTCGACCTCCACAAGATGAAGTGTGAATGTCACAAACTCCCACAGTTCAAGTCGGATCTCTTGCCATATTTTATGCTCAACGTGCTGGAAGATTGATCCTACAAATTGTATTCAATGATCCAAAGATATCGCTCAATCCTTGGATGATGTTACTGAAACTCCAGCCCAATTTTTATACAATGACATTAATGATCATGCAGACACCTCTTAAACGTCTTTCTGAACCTCATTTGGCAATGCTTCACCACAATTGTCATTGCAAGCCACATCCCCGCCCAGTTTGATGCCATCAGGCAGAATGGCTTGTGATGGCTTAAGACATGTTCAACCGTGCTCAAAACAAGCCAAAATCTATCTGAACCTCTTACCACATGAGCTGTACCAGTTTATTAGACAGCCACAAGAAATTTCCGAGCTCATAGTTGCGTAAACTCATGACTTTTGGTTGCAAGCCGTCCCCCGCCCCAAATTGATGCCATCAGGCAGAATGGCTTGTGCACGCCATTTGGCAGGTGGCGGGCATGGGGTTGAAATTCAATGGAACTGAGCATCCCAGTGGTCTCAGTGAGTGTATATATATTACACAACTACCAATATGATGATGTTTAAAACTCAATACAAGAAAGACTGAGTTTCGAGTCACGTCACGCCTCCCCCACGGGAGGCGTGACGTGACTATGACATTTGATACTGTCTGGTTCCAGTGCGAGTTCCCTTCCTCTGAACCATTTCTTTGAGCTTCATGATTTTATTTCCAATGTGGCTCTTCAGAATTGCTATTACAAGAAAAAATTACTCATGCCAGACACAAGCCATTCCGCGGGCAGAATGGCTTGTGGAGACCAACCAAGCGTGCCTTCAGGCAAAAGCAAGAGATAGTGCAATGGTTCTACAAATGGGGAGAGTATGTCAAGGTAGATTGGTTTGTCATTCCCCTTCCGCTGAATCACCAGTTTTCGACGTGATGGCGGGGAGGCAGGCAATGCAGCAAGTAGCTGAATGGCGCAGGGCGGCCATTGGCGCACGTTCTCTTGTCGAACTTGTGGCAAAGCAACTTAACGATTAATTCAATTTCTTCCGTATCTATAATGGTATCTGAATCTTTGTTTCTACGGTCAAAGAATAATGGACGAGGAAGCTCCTCGTTTGCGATTCTTGAAGCAGCCTCAACTGCGCCACGCCTGCGTTTGCCGGACGGGCGTCACTTGATTCATTCTGGGTTTTTTTTTCGTTTGGCTGGAGCGAGGACTGCAAGCTCCTGGACAGCGTCGAATGCCGACTTGATCTCTGCCTGTGAAACCGGAATCGTTCGATGTGGGGGCCTATTCACAATATTTGAGTCTCTGCAAAAATAAATACCTGAGACGTCCCAAAAGCTCTCCCTTGAGGCCCCGTGGACCTTCATCGGCTTGTTTACAAAGGTATGCCAAAATGGCATTGGTGCAGGACTCTCTGCAAAACATGTCAGATTTGCAAAGCAAACATCACATAAATTTCACGATCATTTAGGATAAATTTTTCAATCCAAAAGTACATGGAAATTCGACACAATAAATCACCGAGTCCTCTGGGGAATCTTGTGCTCGTCTCTTCTTTGCCTCGAAGGGCGACAGAAGTTTGGAGGTAAGGTTTACTGCCTGGCGTCTGATTTGTCCAATGTAAGATTCCATGACCGCAGTGACACTATCTCTCTGGAAGGTGTATGTTGAAATTCTTCCTAAAGCGAAGTGTATACCACTCACGCGTGATCCTTCGGATGCAGTGTTCGTTCCAGTTCGAGAAGCATTTCCGTGACCGATGTGAAGGGCACATCAGCCCCTTCCTTAGGAATACTGTGTTAAAACGCACTTTCTTGGCCGTGACGACGCGTAACCGCCGCAATGATTAGTGCCCAGGCTCCATCAGTTGCTCAGAGACCTGAACGCGACGATTGCCCTTGTAATTGGGCAACATTTACTGGGAAGGGGCCGCCTCTTCGAGGATCGCTAGGTAATTCGAGAAGGCAAAACTCTGATATACAAGCGCTCGGGGGACCGCTCCGCGGTCCCCTCCCCCTTTATTGATCACAGAAATTCAAAAACAAAAACCTTACAGCCGCTTGCTTAAGAAAACAAACAATAAAATCAGTACAATCTAAAAATGGTTGCAGAGTGGATTGGTTGGTGGAGTTTCAGACGCTTCCGAACGAAGGCAGAGACATAATTGCTATGCAGAGGAGATGAACAGTGGCAATGAGAAGTGTGGCCAAACAGCCCACAATTAATTTTTGCCAGTATCTCTCTCTTTGTAAAATTACGCCTGTAAACACTGCCCAAATTACCAAATTGGGAAATTTGTACCATTATGTGTATAACACTTCCTTTGAGTAAATCAGGGCATTTCAGGTTGTAATATATTGTGCAGAACATCTTTACATATATGCTGAGACGCAGGGATGGTTGTATGTGGGTTTCCCAAGATCCTCAGCCACACCAGGCTGTCAGATATTGGCCAGTTTTCTTTGTGTCTGTTGAGCATGTTAAGACCTATATATGGTAATTTGAACTACCCTTGCACCTTAGGATAAGATAGAGGGCGTGGAACCCCAGCACCCTTATGTCAGCAGTCACATGTCACAATGTCACGAACAGCGGCGAGCGAAATAACTCAGTGCCGAAATTAGCTACAGATGTTTTGTCCAATACAAATGTAAGATAGAGAGAATACAATGGGTTTCTATTAGACAGATCCTCCAAAAAATTTCTTGGTGAGGAGTTATCAAGTCCCAAAATTTTTTGTGTGACTTTTTTCAAAGTGTTTCTATATGCTTTTCTCGTTGAAAGGAACACTTTTCAGGGAAAGTGTTCCGAAATTTGATTAGCACAGCCACATCGGCAAGGCTCGGCATTGTGATTGATTGATTGATTGATTGATTGATGGGTGAACAGCCCCTAAGAATGCGGCGGCCATGAGGCTGCAACGAGGCTTTCTCTTCACTTCCTCTACATCCTTCTGCTCTTTAACCATGCCTAGAGCTACTAACTATAAAAAAGGCCCGGCAAAATAACCTCCAGAAGGCCCGAGACTCTCATAAAGTCACTGTGGAAGAGGTTCCTGATGAAGATGACCCATATCAGTTTCATTTATTTCCAATGGTTAATGTAGCTATGTAGATATGCCAATGGTGCGGTACAATTTATTTTAGCTTATGCCGGTGGGCTTACTGGTGCTGACTTGAAATGGGTAAACAAGCCTTATAGAGGTCATCGGATCTTGCCTCCAAGCATGATTGCAGAGATAAAAGATTCCATTGCACAGTTCCCAGCCAAAAAATAGACACTTTTGCTGTTTCCATCCCATGTAAATCCCAGAAATATGGTTTTATACAATTTTTTTCTTCTCTGACATCGAAATTGATCGTGGGAAAGTATTAATAAGCTGATTACATAAGGGTGCTGGGGTTCCACGCCCTCTATCTTAGGCCGGATTACGTGCAAAAATGGCCTCGGCGAAAGAAATTGGGCATTTTTTTTTGCGCAAATCTTGGTCCGAAATAGAGAAATCAGTCTCCGAGAGCCAAATTTCATGGAGTAAATCAGTGAAAATTTTGAGTGGACCGACCTTGACCCGAGTGTCCGTGGGCCTGTCGCACGAAGAGTAGAGAGGGAGTGTATTTTCGTCGTGCGAGAATTCACGTACTTAAACTGTAGAGAGGTGATGTCACTGACGTGGCCTGCGGCAGGACGAGGGGCAACACCATTTGGGCTCGCTGGCGCCTTTCCTATACATAGTAATAGTACTGCAGCACTGTATAATCACTGTATGTATTCGGATGATCAGATGAAGTATCAACTCTCAATGATCCTGTACCTGAGAGGTTAGCCGGTGCCGTTTGTACGAGGATCTCCGGGTCAAATGAGAGCGAATGCAAATTCCCTGTTTTCAAAACTCGCAAAACCGCTGCCCAACGGCACTGAAACTCGCAAGTACCGTCCGGGGTACCGATGCACGATGCATCTCTGGCTGGACTGGCCGTTCGGGCGCGCTCGCCGCCTCTGGACGGCGACGATGAGGCCCACTCAGCGGCGCTGCCCCAAGCCACCTCTCGGCTCCTTCGGAGCACCGATGAGCTCAAAAAGGGTGACACGGGCCCCTCCCCCTTCGTACCGTCTGGGGGTACCAACACCCAAGGCGTCCGTGGCTCGACTGGCTGCCCGTCTGCCCCACCGGGTTTCCGCTGCAGCGGCCCCTGCGCCTCGCCACGCACCCCTCCGTTCGCCACGCACACGTCCGCACCTGCTGCGAGACCGCTGACGAAGACCCCATTCTGTGGGTGTACTCCTGGGCGGCTGCCCCACCCCGAGCGGCGCCTCGGGGGGCCTCTGCACTGGCACCTGCCAGCGTCTTGGCAACCGGATCCCTCGGGTCGTTACCCGAGTTCACCCGCAGGACGTCAAGCACCCGCTTCGTGCCTGCCGCTCCTCACAACGCGTCGAGCGGCTGCTCCGCGTTGGCCCACCTTCTTGCAACATGTCGAGCTCCCGCTCCGTGTCTGCCTCTCTACGCTGCGCGTCAAGCGGCTGCTTCGCGTCTGCCCCACTCGCCCGCAACACGTCAAGCAACGGCTTCGTGGCGGTGCCTCTCGGGTCAGCATATTTTTCAAGTTTTTTTTAGACGCCGGAATTGCCCTGAGCTTCGCGCGAGCTGTCCAAATTATTGTCCTGCATCCGAATAGGTGAAATTTCTGTGGGCGCCGCCACCCACAGCAACACGAACATTAGAGACTTTGTGGTAGCCACCAGATCGGACTAGTGGCTAATTTTCCTGGACAGTGGGCAATTCTGTTGGACCAAGGCAGCCACTATTTGTAGCTCTGAGGGAGACCATAAAATAGTGGCTAGGTGAGAAGAAGCCGCCCCCCGCATTTGTCTGTGGTGAAAGCCACCAGTTTCATCTGGTGGCTACCACCAAAGCCTCTATTCTGAACGAGTCTTGGCAACTAGTGCTTACCTCGCTCGAGAGACGGTTTACAGCTCTTTGCGGAACATAGGGCACGGTCGATTTTTTTTTTTCCTTTTTGAGCATTTTTTGATGGTTCCGACCATATCCGCCGTTGCGGGCTCGGTTCTTGCCCGTTTGCCTTGAATATTTGACCAATCGATTCCCCTACTCGATTCTGAGGTTCTGTCGTCCTCTAACTTTCTTCCAAACTCATACCGACCTTTTATTAGCTCACATTCAATGTTTTTCATGTCCTGAAGGCAGAGTAGCCGTAGCGCTATAAATACTGATCAGATTGCCGTATTATTTCAGTAGGAACCTTTCATGACGAGTATGAAGAACTTGTCATCGCGTGATAGTGAAGTACTGGCCCATCTCCAATGTATTGTAGAGGATGATCCAGCGAAATTGAAGCAATTTCTCCCTGTGATTTCTTGGCAGACCTGAGGTACCTAGACGTTTAGAAAGTTACTAGAGCCTATAGAGAACTTATTTCGACACTTCAGAATGCCGGAGTTTAGGCGAAGGGCCCGGAATTCGGCGACGCGACGCGCCGTCCGGCGTCACGTGATCCCATCGAGCGAGTCGGAAATGCTGTTGTTGGGCCCGTTCTTATACATAGGCCTGATATTGAGTTTTCCAACATAGAAGGTGAGTTCATTGAAGATATTCGCAAGCTAAGATAGGCTTGCAATGCAGAATTCATTGGTAATTTGATGTGGGGAGGTCTCGGGGCTCACGAGAGATGGAATTAGGAGCCACCTTCGATCACCAGAGCCCACAAGGAATGCTCCTGTGAACTTTTTCGCTAGGACATGGCCATATGCACCCGATGGAATTCCGACATCCCCACATATCCCTAAACAGGACCGCCATCGGAGTGTGTAGAAAGTAACTTGTGTGAACTAACTTAAACTTTACTTGCCCCTTCAGCACAACGTGCCACCAAGTTACTTAAGTTTTCTCACGCATACTGAATCTAACTTTGATCTAACTTGTTTTGATCTCTGCTATAAGGCTATCGTCCGACTAACAACAAGCACCCCCCGCCCCTCATAGGGCACTTAGACACCAAGGAGACCTATATTATGGGTGTCTTATGTCTATGTGACCCCGTTGACACTACTAACTGGTTTCAGGATGTGACCCCAACGTCCCAGGGCGAGAGGGGACAACATTGTTGGATTACTCAAAGTAGAGGTGCAACAGGTCTCTGAATATCCTCTTATACAGGTTGGCAGCCAAAAATGTGCACTACAATGTTATTAACGAGTTTGCGCAACAGCCATTTGATGGCTAATGGCTGCCAAGAATGCCAAATTTCGATAAAGTCCCCAGACATTTTCCCCACTTTGAGAAAAATTGAAAGCCATTGAATGGCTCGAATGGCTTTGCGCAAACTCTCTATTGATGCCCTCCTGTACTGTGTCTTCAAACATCTCGGTAGAACCTCATGTAAATCACTGAAAGCCAAGGGATAAAGGACATCCCAATCTCCAAGGAACTGGCCAGGAGAAAATCAGTCGTCTGAAGGGAACCATAAACAGCAGCATCAGCAAATTGACAAGCTCTTTTCTGGCGCTTTTCATCGCTTTTCGGCGCTTTTTTTGACCAATCTCTTTTCGCCACTTTTCATACCACTTTTCTGGGCACTTGTAGGAGCTTACGTAAATGCCTTATGTCTTTTTTATTGCTTTTAAAGTTCAAGATTACAAATTCAATGAAACTGGCAAAGGCATCTTAGCCCAATGACGTAAAAGCCAGCATTGGTGCTGTGAATAGCTAGGGATGGCCCGACAGGCCTGGGCCCGGGCCGTACTACTATCTCGAATATCTGTGCCACATCCTCGACGGGATCGAAGGAAATTTGCCCATTGCCATTTAACCAGTCGTGGAGGGAAGACTGCGAGCTTGTTTTCGTGAACAAACGTGGCGGACGGCAGAACGCGAGTACTCAATTGACGCGAAGATCGCCAAAGTGCCCAAGTTCAAACTCCGATGCACGTGGTCGTGTTGACCAGTTGATCAGCGAATCGGAAACGATTGATGCTGATGGAGGTTGATATATCTTTGCTCTTGACTGCCATGTCGCCCGCCCCGCGCGCTTTCCTGGGCTTGCCGTCTCTCTCTTCGGACTGTTCCGGGTAACAGTAGTCAACATGATATCGCCAAGTCAAGACTCCCCGTTCCGTCTTTCTTTGGCCTGGAATCACCAGTCTACTGCCCCTCGAGTCCTCTTGGCGCCATGTCTCAGTTATCCCCGCTGTCTCTGGCCTACCCCTCATCCTCTTGCCCTGCATGGCTCCCTGGCCATATGTAGCTTTCCTATCCTGCGCTGTGCCGCAATTTCGCCGTTTGTGGCACCCATCGCGCTGCGTCGCAATCTGCCGTCTGTGGCATCCTTCATTTCAGCGCTGACATGTTCCTTCCGCTTCTGGACCCTCCCACAGGTCCTTGTGCAACCTGTGGTTGGCCTGAGGTACATTACCAGTTCTTACCATGTATTCTATGAATCCCATCTGATATGACCCGCAGGCCCCGGCGTTATTTCCCTCTACCCAGTACAGCGCATCTGTTGCTCCGTTAGCCTGTGTTTGCAGTGGCTGGTGCGTGGCCTTTTCTTCCTTATTTACGTAGCCTTCGCTGACCTCGACATAGAATATTGACCTCCAGGACATTCAACTAGTAAATCACGACCTGAACCGCCGCTGAACAATGAGGAGGGTTGAGATGGCTGAAATTCAATGTAATTGAATCAACAGGGGCTTGAAATATAGTTCATGTATGCTCTCCACCCACTCCTGATGTATCACAGTTGACTAGCTACGTTCACAGTACTAAGGTACCCGTGGGCGAGTGCGGTTTTTCCTTGTGGTGGACCTGTTGATAGACGCGTGTTCATGCTAATTCCATCCGGTGCATCCTGACGGCAGTCGCAATTCAGGTCAGATGCCATATAATATATGATATTCACATTACCTGCCCCGTTTAAGGCCACCCGTGAGCGAGTACGGTTTTTCCTTGTGGCAGACCTGTTGATAGATGCGTGGGGATGCTGAGGACGAGAGATCCCAGAATTCCATCGGGTGCATCCTGACGGCGGTCACAATTCAGGTGAGATGCCATATAATATATGATATTCACATTACCTGCCCCGTTTAAGGCCACCCTGGGCGAGTGCGGTTTTTCCTTGTGGCAGACCTGTTGATACACGCGTGTTCATGCTAATTCCATCTGGTGCATCCTGACGGCAGTCGCAATTCAGGTCAGATGCCATTTAATATATGATATTCACATTACCTGCCCCGTTTAAGGCCACCCGTGGGCAAGTGCGGTTTTTCCTTGTGGCCGACCTGTTGATGGACACGTGGGGATGCTGGGGACAAGAGATCCCGAATTCCATCGGGTGCATCTTGACGGCAGCTGCAATTCAGGTGAGATGCCATATAATATATGATATTCACATTACCTGCCTGTTTAAGGCCAGCCGTGGGCGAGTGTGGTTTTTCCTTGTGGCGGACCTGTTGATGGACGCGTGGGGATGCTGGGGACAAGAGATCCCGGAATTCCATCTGGTGCATCCTGACGGCGGTCGCCATTCAGGTCAGATGCCATACAATATATGATATTCAGTGCCTGCAGTCAACAATGCCCTACACTCTAGGTCCCCTACGTATGATTAATCCCTAGAGTTTAGGGTCCCCAAAATCCGCCGGATTTTCGGCCAAGTCCTGCGCTCCTCGGCGATAATAATATTTCCACAATATTATCTGACCTGCATGTTAGAGAGGAGCCAACCAGATTTTCAGAGGTATAATATTATGCCCACCACATCACTGGGTTCTTCCAATGCAGCACCGGATGGGCTATAATATTATGCAAACTGCAGGTTTCGATAGGCCAAAATATTTTGCCACCTACGGGCCAGGGTTCGGCCGATCCAGTTACTGACCGACTGTAATATTTCATCACCTGCATACTGGGGTTCGGCCGATGCAGGTCCCAGCGGACTGTAATATTTTGGGCCTACAATCTGAGCTTCAGCTGATGCACATCTGTACCGGATAGGCTGCAATATTGTGCAACCTGCATACCTGGGTTCAGCCCATTCAGGTTGTGATAGACTGTCACCTACAGGCCAGGCTTCAGCCAATCCAATTCCTGACAGACTGTAATATTTCATCACCTGCATACTTCGTGACGAGCCAGGCTCCCGGGCAGTGGTGATCAGCCAAGGTTACCCCGCATACCTACAGTAATGCGCTTTGTTCGTGGATGGTGCCAATCACTTAGTCACCACCACTTTTCTATTCTGAACCCCGTGCCTCACAATGGCATTTTGAAACCCCATGTCCCTTCACGATGGTGTCCTTCAGATGCCTCTGGGCCTATACGGACGTTCGTTGGATCGATGCCGCTTCACTATGCTTTTAAATGTGAGCAGGCAGCTGGCTGGACAAGGAAGTTTTTGTATACCATCTGGATCAACGTGCAATGGCTACTGGCGGCAGTATACGCATCAAATGCTCCACATGTTTTCTAATTGCCCTCATGCGACTGGTGCATACTGTACCCCCGTGTATGGTAGAAACTGTAACGCATAACGCAGGTCCCAAACATTGCTTAAATCGCGTGCGTAACGACTTTTGCTGCTATTTTAGGCTATTTTTCGGCCCTGCGGGGCTGTGAATTGCCTTATTGGGAAGGTTATCTACCCAATAATACACGGAAAGCCTTGCTTAGTGCGGATGCTGGCCCTTTCGCTTATGGTGTACCAAAATATATTCACAATGATGACAGATTGGGTTTCTCGGCTCACTGGGAGGTGGAAAATATCCCTCTCGACATAAATGCAAACCCCTTGAAGTTCATCGCCAAGGTCTGCTTCCGGACATTAGCACCGTCTTTGAAGATATCCAATTTAAAGACTATATGCAGATTGCACCACATAGCTTGGACGGGCAAGCCCAGTCAGTGCCCAACGGTTCAACGGCAGTTGGCCGATCACAGTTGTGAAGAACATGGTTGTAAGCTGCTCGCCACTGTTTTTGACATGACTCATATAAATGCCGGAGAAATACCGCAACAGAAGAGGGCGCAACAGCAAATAGGCAGGATTTGAAGGTGAAAAAAAACTTAGCGCTAAGCGATCGAAGGGTAGTGAAGCCCTGGTGCATAAGAGGACATTGGCACGAAAGATGTATGCCTCAAGGAAAAAAATTGACACAGATGACGTTGCGATATTTCTTCCGCTGCCTCTGTCGAGGGAGCTCCGGCATGAGATAATAACAGGGATGCACCAAGACGTGAATCCAGTCGAGATAGAAGAATCAGGTTGTGCCGTGTGGAAAGTTGACGCTAAACATTGAATTGACGTCGATGACTGATGTGGATATAAATTGGGATTGTTGATCCGGCCTGGTGTCACTCGCAAAGAGCGAGGAAGATGCGATCGAGGAATTGGATGGCCCCATTTTAGCACATGGATGTGGCAGTATTTGTGTCGATTGCGAGGCCAGACTGCGTACCAATATCGTGCCACTGTTTAGTCTCGCGAACAAGCTGTGGATTGGCAAAGTACCCTGGCAGCTCCGCAATCTCTCCTTCGCAGAAAAGGTGTTGATTGTGAAAGACAAAACAGATGTGTGGTTCGCGTGCCGTCTGGGAACGGTGCAGTGGGAGCCATGCTTCCCACTCTCTCTTTCGACCCAGACTCCTGCTTTTGACCACAAGGGTGGAGAGCCGGGTGGAGAGTGGGAAGGGATGCTAGGGTCGAGCGATGGGATCCACTGAAATTCTACTGAAATTAAACAGACATTAGCACTGTACTGCACAAGGAGGTGTTGACTTACAAATCCGAAATGATGGGGCAGTTGGAGCCATGCTTCCCACTCTCTCTTTCGACCCAGACTCCCACTTTCGACCACAAGGGTGGAGAGCCGGGTGGAGAGTGGGAAGGGATGCTAGGGTCGAGTGGTGGGGTCCACTGAAATTCCACTGAAATTAAACAGACATTAGCACTGTACTGCACAAGGAGGTGTTGACTTACAAATCCGAAATGATGGTGCAGTTGGAGCCATGCTTCCCACTCTCTCTTTCAACCCAGACTCCCACTTTCAACCACAAGGGTGGAGAGCTGGGTGGAGAGTGGGAAGGGATGCTAAGGTCTGGCGATGGGGTCCACCGAAATTAAACAGAAAATGATGGTGCAGTTGGAGCCATGCTTCCCACTCTCTTTCGACCCACTGCTGCTTTCGACCACGAGGGTGGAGAGCTGGGTGAAAAGTGGGAGGTGTTGGCCTTTTGTACATCTTGTGGGTTCTGCTCATGGAATACGTTGGATTTCAACGCTCTTACGGGATAACCCGGGCAGAATTGCTGGCTGGCCAGATGTGGTTGAGAGCCGCGAGAAATTGTATTTCCGTCAGTTGTCTGGCTATTTTTGATTCGCTGATACTTTTGTCTGGGTCTGCGATGAAAGTCGAGCACCAGCAATGACTTACATCACGCAGGTATAGTGGCAGTTCAAAAGCCCTAAGGCTAATTTATCATGGGATTTACAGCTAAGGGCGGAACTTAAGGCATGGGTGATTTTTCATCGAATTTTGATGTTTTCACCAGAACGGCTACTACAAGCTTAGTTCTTACCCTGAAAATATAGCCAATACTCGCTGTGACCAAAAGTAACCGGAAATTTGGTTTTGAGAGTTTCTGTCTCAAACTTTTCGCATTTCTGTGGTCAATTTATCAATCTATGGTTAATTCGGCGTAGATTGACGCATTTGGACCTAAGAGTCTGGGAAGAGAGGACGGACAACAACCCCTAATCACGTTCTTGCGGACTCGAAATTTTCTGTCTTGACTCTGTCTCAGTGTCTGGGTGGGCGCCTCCTTCCATATGCTGAGATTAACGGGATGGGAATTGTAGTCTCGGATAGATCTACTCAGAATGAAAGCTGCGTTAGTGCCAGCTCAAAGTGAGGTGGGTAGAAGAGAAGTTAACGGAGAAATGTGTATGTCGGAAAACACCGCCGTTTTGAATCGAGTACCTAGCGGGATAATAGATATAAGTGGTGAATTTTCTAGGATAGGACATGCACAATACTTTCGTCACTAAAAATTTCGGTAGGCTAAGATTTGCGCTCAGGCTGGAATCCTACCCTGGATGGAGCTGAAGTCAGCGCAGGATCGAAAATTGAAAGAAGGGATCCCAGCAACGTTTTATATCCTTGTCTACGCGTAATTCAGCGGAGCTACGGCAATCCCCGTGAACGAAACTGCGTTGATCGAAACGTGATGATTTTTTTCGGCCTCGCCAAACTTGTGTGCAAAGAGTATAAAGAGAAAATGAGCCCAGAATTGAAAAATTCAAAAAATATTGTACAACAGCACGTTTTGCCCAGAACCAGTGCAGATGTCTGAGAGGATTTCCCTGGACAAGATCTTGATTTGAGAGGGAGTGAGGTCGGCGGCCAGAGCGAAGGTCGGCGACGCGTTTCCAGAATACATTTTGCGAAGGCAGAGTGAGGGGACAGTCCATTCGAGTGCATCCAAGGTCATACTCTACAGGCGGCCCATTTTTATCTGGCCAAACTTGTTTTAATGATGCGGAAAAAGAATTGCGAAGTCTGGATCGAGAATTCCAGTTATGTCTGTCGGTAACTACTACTAACAATGCAGGCGTGTACCAAGGACATCCGGCTGCACTTTGGGACGCTGAGGAACGCTGACGTAGGGAAGGATCTGTAGCAATAATAGCCAAGAGCGAGTCCGAGTCCGAAGCATTTTCGCTACTAAGTGATTCCGCCCTCGCCAAGGATAATGACAATCCAGAAAAAAATAGTCATGAAGACACACAAGTTTTAAGGAGAGTCGGTCGAGTTGACGCAGGCGTAGCGAGTCGACGATGCTGGTGAGTCGTAGGGAGACTTTTAGGTGGATGATGGAGAGCAAACGAGAAACCACCGGGTGGAATGAGATCAAGGCCAAGGGCCCGAGTTCGGAAATTTCTTTGTCTCATTGATCAGAGACCGTGTGCTCCCACAGGTAGAAATGAGTGGGAAGGCAATGACAATAAAGATTCCTTAGCTGGGAAGGGGGAGCGCAGAACGCGAGGCTGCGAGAGAGAGGATGGAGGAATGCCGTGGAACTCCTTGTGCTCTACGTATTGGGAAGAATGGTGAGGCGGGAGCACAGTGGAAGTATTTATACGATGTACCTGCATACTCCGGCATTCCCGCAACAGGCCAGAGTTTCCTAGCAGAAGCTAAGTTCAAGAATGTTAAAGTGAGACACGATGCCGCTGCTGCGCATCCACGACCGACGACAGTTTGATATTGTGCAGGGGACGGCCTGTTCGATTCGCCTGTTTCATTCGGGTCCGGGTTGTAGTGGGATAAAATCCAGCGGCAAAGGAGCGAATGGAGATCCGTTGGCGCTGGTGTGCCATCCCCAATAAAGTATGTTGCTCCGATCATTGCATGGGGACAACCTGTTCGATTCGGGTTCTGGTCATGTTGCAGAGGCTATTTGCTCCAATATTTTGTGTTATTTTCAAGAGGGAGCCGCTTGTAGAAATTTAGGGAGTTGCGCGAAGGGTTTTAGG
Source organism: Mycena olivaceomarginata (assembly GCA_029378375.1). Taxonomy (NCBI): domain Eukaryota; kingdom Fungi; phylum Basidiomycota; class Agaricomycetes; order Agaricales; family Mycenaceae; genus Mycena; species Mycena olivaceomarginata. Next base: position 128,685 of record JARKIC010001052.1, read on the forward strand.
AGCGCAAACCGGGGGAACGAAACGAGCCAGCACCAAAATCGCGCGATTGATTCGTTGACTAGTGAGTCCGTCCTCCGTGGGCAAGACGGCAATCCAGAGCGATGAATACATTAGAGTCTCTGTTGTATCCCGTTGAGTGGGTCTTGAGGCAGGCGTAGCGAATCGGTGAGGAGAGATGATGGGGAGAGACAAGAAGAAATTGATGCCGTGATCGCCAATCATTCACCATCGGTGGCTGGCAGCCACCGATGGTGCACATGGATCAAATAACAAAATGACTTCACCAGAAATGCAATCCAAGGTCCTGGAGCCTGTTAGTATTAGACAGACCCTAGACAGAGAATCTGTCTCTAGTGACCTACAGAGCCTGTCTAGTGGCCTCGCTCACATAAAAATATGCTGCCGCGACACTTCGCACACTACGGGCTAGAGGAAAGGCGGGTGGGGATGTGAAAAAAACTTTTTAGACAGTATGTGTGCCCTACACAGTTCTATGTTATACAGAGTGCTATCTGACACTTTGACAATCCACAAAGTCTCAACTAAGTTCAGGAGTGGTGAAAAGGACGGGGTTTGATGGTAATTTCCAAATGGGGTCAGACATTTGATTTCGCCGCGACTGTATGTAAAGTATGAAAGGGAGTTGTTCCCTCTTGTAACGACAGCTCTTTCTTACCTCAATCAATCTACGTAGATTCCCCTTAAAATCTTGTGTGAACTTAAGTGAGGCAGCGCGCTCTCTTCAGTATCTCGTCAAGCTAGCTCTTAGTTGTAAAGCCGCGCACTTCTCGGAATAGAAGCAACTACGCAGCTGGTCGATATTCCTCACTCGTCTCAGAAGACTCGCTCTCTTGGACAGGTTGTTTAAGGTGAACGATTCTGATTATACTTGTTATCACAAAAAGTACCCGAGACTTGGGCACCTGGACACTGTTTAAGCTCTTCCGTAGTTCATGTACTGTGTGGCATACCCTCTGCTTCAGAGAATAAACTGAGTGTCATCACCCATCAAAACCTGGCCTCGGTGACTATTGAGATCTCGAAAACTTTAAATGTTGAGAAATGTAAATGTACAGTGAGCAGTCTTCCAGAAGCACAAGATCCATAATGCAAATGCTTTGACACATGCCACAATGGGCAGTTGGTCGTCACTGTGGCCCTGATGGTGGGAGGTGGAGAAGAGGTGATACTGTAAATTCAAAACATTGAATCATGCAGAGCACATGGTGCCGTATCGGTGTACCGGCTATCGGCCCCCTTTAATCCTGTGGTGCGCTATGTATGCTTCTTTCCCCAATGACCCTGCTCTCTTGTGCCAAAAATCTCTGTTACTGAATCGAAGCCATGACATGAGATCTGCTCCCTGGCAAGATATCTGATCACTGATTTCCCTGTTCGAGCCTTTGTGGTGTTGTATTCGGTCGTGTTGTATTCGGTCGAGTCGCTGACTCTGGACATGTTTCCTTGACCCTTATAAACTCTTCAGGAAGGATGCTCTTCAAAGTCTGCGACATACTTACATCCAGCTGCAATTGCAGCCACCTTTCCTCCTATTTTGGTGTATGAATATGTTCCCAGTGAGTTACCGCCTACTCTGTTAATATTCCAGCCTTAATTCGTTTCTTTACCTAGCCCGGGACCCGAGTGTTTTACTGGAATGGCGCTGGGCAGACGGTATACGGGACAGTACAACAGTGGTTCGTGGTGCATTTGTTTGTTTGTTTTTTCTGTATCGGATCGGAACCGGTCGGACTCATTCTCTTCGTAATCATATTCAAATAATCCATCGGCCAAATTCTCCATCACACCCACTCGGCCAAATCCGTCGGACAGGACCATCCCGGAGGATTTCGTCTTGATTCTGGCTTGGTTTCAAAATTCATCAGAAGGTTTTCAAAAAACTCCGACACAATTTTACAACCACTCGGGTCTAATCTAGTCTGAATCGTCTGAATCTGTTGGCAGGTGCGATCAAGGACCTGGGTTTTTGATAGTCTGTGCGCTGGGAGTATTTAATTCTTACGGGAAGTCACCTGTAATTTTTTTTTTTTAAAGTGTATTCTCTCTCTTTATAAAATTATCCATTCTGTCTGAAGCTTTTTAAACTCCGCTTTTGGGAGATCAGGCCCGAGGCTTTGGAAGCGCTGGGTCCAGACCTTTGGAAGCGCTCAATAAACGGCGCTTTCTCGGGGCTTTTGGCCCCATGATCAACTTTAAGCGTGCACGCGTCTATAAAAGTGTACACAAAGCCAAACTCCGCTTTGCCCGGGATATCAGCGTTAAACTTTCCTCAAGCGCCAAACTGGCGCTAATACCAATTATCAGTCCGCTTTGGAGTAGTGGCAAATTAGAATTTTGCAATGATGAAGTAAAGTACGGGCCAAACTATTGAAAACCTCATGAAATTCATGAAAACTTCAGTGTCTCACAAAAGAAACCCATTTTTTTAATTCATGCTTGAAATTTTCTGGGCCCCAGTTTTACCCAGGTTTTCCCCCTAGGTTTTTTTGTCTGCACAGATCTGCTAGCCAATTTAAAACTGAGCGAGCTGAACATATTTTTGGGTGGATATGGCCACATAAATGAAAAAAGCGCTGAGGCCGTGCCTTGGCCAATTTTTTTTTCTGGCCAATTTGGCCACTCATTTTTTGAAGTGGCAGCTAGTTGATCTCCAGGTTATGTTTCTGGGGCCAGGAGTAGCTGAGGATGACGTGCTGCTTCCCGAGCCGGGTTACGGCGAGCTGGATGCGCTCAGCGTGCCCCTTGTAGTCGACCACCATATCGATGTAGAAGAGGGTTTGACCCGGGATATGGTTCGTGATGGGGATAAAAGTGGAGAAGAAATTGTAGGTAGATGAAACGCTAAAGTGTACGTTTCGTAAAGTACTAGAGAAACGTACGTTAGGGAATGAGAATACGTAGTAGTCGTGAATTGCCCGAGCGAGGTGACGTTAAGCGTCCGCGGATTTGTAGGCAAATCACGGACAGAGATATGATAGCAGCTGCGGGTCCAGAACGTAGGCGTTCTGTACCTAGGATTGTAGGCAGCGTTTGATTTCCAAGTAGGATAGAAAGTTCCCAAGAGAACAGCGCGAAGCACTAGATCGTAGAACGCGCAAAGCTCGACTATTAAAAGCCTTGACAGTCGGAACCGATCCGGCTAAAAAGGCGTCCGTGAGAGACATTCGATGTTCGTATGCGAGTAGTAGTGGTTAACGAGGCGTAAGACGCTCCGTTGACGCTACTTGAATGAGTCGTGGCACCCGAGATGGTGGTAGGAGGCAAGCAAGAAGGTGACATAATGATCCGTAAACAATGTACATAATACTACACACCCGACGCGCCCGTACTCAAAGGCCGTCGGGGCTGCTCAAATAAAAATGGTAGGAAATATAGAATACCTAGCCCATGTCAGGGCAAAAGCCAAGGTCTCTCCCGACTAGTTTCTCCGTCCACCCAGGGTATGCAATATCGCAATGACTCAGTCCAAGAAAAGCAAGAGAAGCGAGGGGACAGCCCGCCAACGGTCCCAGTGCCGGCCCGCGACGACACTCTTCCCTGCGGGACCTACAACCCCTGTGCTTTCGAATACACCAACCGTTCGATCCCCTGTCAACAAAAAAGGTACGTAAATGTATCAATAGATTCTAATAAAATATTCCCGTTTTACCAATCTAAATCGACGACGCCCGGGAACACCACCGGGGATGCTGAACGAAAAAGGGGGATGGTGGATGCCCAGCGAATGCTCGGGGCTTGTTTTGAGTTCGCGAAAGCAACACCCCGCTCGTGATTGCATGGGTAAAGCACGTGGTGAGGGTATTCGGGCTTGAGGTCCGAAAGACGCCGGCTAAGCGCCCTTCGGTCGCAAAGTAAAGTCCCTATAAAAACGACTACCAAATGTGTTCGTCAGCAAGCTATTTAATAAGGGAAAAATAGAAGAAGATCGAAAACAGAAAAGTTGCATGGAATAAGTGGTTGTTTCAAGAAAAAGCAGAAAACAACGACGTTGTTGGTGCAGGGGTCTAGATGCCCTAACATCGTGTTTCCACGCTTCGGCCATCCGACCCCTCCACATCGACTATGCCGGTGATGCCGCCCGCTTGGTTCGGGCTGCTGTCCACGTTGAGAACCGGGATGGGCTGCGAGAGACGCCGGACCGGAAGGTTGCGGGAGATGACGTACTCCGAGTCGATGAAGTCTCCGGTCGCTCTGCAGTCAACCAGAGCCTTCACCGACATCTGGGCGGCGGTCTCGACAGACTGCAAGTCCAACGGGATGTGCAGGGAGTTTCGGCCTTCGACAGAGTCGATGACGTACTGCCGGGGAAGTCGCCGTTCCCACTTCGGGCGGTGGACGCGCCGAAGCGAGCCTGTCCTCGTTCCCGGCTCAGGGACAGTGCGGGTCACTGGCCGCTAAGATGGTGGTACAAGTCTGGAATTCGATGATGTGGCACTATTTACTATACAAACAAATGCTGTAACATAAAATAGGGGCATGGTAAAGTAAAAGGAAACGGTGGTTGTGGAAGGAATTCCACCACCCAGCCATCCGACCCTGCAGCGTCGGACATGTTGTGGGCCTGCTAAACGGCATTCGGTGCAAAAACGGCCCGAAAACTCAAATTACCTGATACATAATATTTTCACAAATCCCTCTCTATCGCTAATTTAGCATGTATCAGCTGAGTAGATCTTATCTGGTTTCCATGGGAATCGGTAAAGAATTGACTGAGATAAAATGAATGCTTCGAAAATTTCTTCTTTCGGGATGTTTTCAGAGAATTGTAAATATCTCAACCAGTTCTCCACTGATTTGATTGAAATGTATCTAGATATGTTGGGCAAATTCATGCGGAATTAGTGACAGAGGAAATTGTGAAAATATTATGTATTAGGTGATTTGTGTTTTCAGGCCGTTTAGTGCCGAATGCCGTCTAGCATGCCCACAACATGTCCCAGTGGCCTAAAATTTTGCGAGGGACAACATGAATACCTTAGTAAACGCGTGACAGCGCCAGAACTTCATGAAATCCCCGGACAAATATCTACCTCTTTATAAAATTACCGTGTCTGTCTGTCTGAAGCCTATATCCCCATAGGGATATATTAATGGCTCAACTGCGACAGGTTCGGCCCTTCGGCCCATCAACTAAATCAAAAGCGCTTTCGCGCCGGCGAGCGCTTGTAATCCTTACAATATCTCTGACTGTCAAAACCACCAAATGTACACAATGGTGATGGAGGGAATGCAACCGATTTCTCCCTATTTCTGGCTCTGTCATGTGTTGCCCCTACCCAAATACGAGTTGCAGCGGCATCCTACGCGGATGTTGGTGTTGAACGATAGAATATCAAGGACGTACTTGAACGTATCCCATAGTTACTTATAAACGCAGCATGTACGTCGAATACTTCAGTCAATCGACTATCTACCCCAGTTACTTTCTGTCCGAACTTGAATCTCTCGTGTGCCGGGATCTAGCCGTCTGCTCCCCGTCACATATTTCTAACTCTTGACAAGATCTGCCTCCGCTTCGCTCCGGCAGTGTATGTTTATGAAAGCAACAGTTTTGAATGACTGAGGATTGGGCCTCTTCGAGGCGGGCGCCGAACCTTTAGGTTGGAGCTTAAGAGCGTCGGAGAGGAATTCATTCCCACCAATTGATATATATATTGAAATATCACGAGATTTCACTCGGCAATCATCCGGCTACCGGGCCTAATCCGATAGAATGTATCTGCAATAAATAATACTGCAACGCTATTACAACCATAATTAGAAGTACCTGTTAGAAGAATAAACTAGAATGCTAGTCACTCTGGAGGGTAACAAGGTTTCCACACCCGACTCAAAGCCTTAATGCACAAGAGATTGACAGTTGTAAGCTGTGAGTTTCCCGCTTGAACTAGTCGAATACATGCACAGCTTTGATAGTAAAGTAAATAAAGGGAGTCCGAACAAAGTACGGTAAATTAAACTGCTCGCACACAGGACAATCGGGTTGCATACAGGACCACAGGAGGGAAGGTATAGTGGTACGGTATAGTGGCCATTGGCCAGAGATGTCGACAGTGGTAGATGGGAATGATGTGGTCCGTTTCCGAGCGGCGCGATGGGTAAATGGGATGACAAGAGCGGCGGGAGGATCCGGATGATGGAGGGAGAAGTCGGAAGACGGGAAAGGGAATGAAAGATCACAGTCGCTACACCCGCCTTCCGAACGTTCGTGAGAGCGCTCAGCGTTCGATGACTGCACCCTTTATTTTGCTTTCGTAGGTGCACTGCTGTCTTGAATAACGTTCCCCAGAATCCTTTTATCTTTCCCCCGTATGTCCACATACGCATCAGGTTTGTTGATCCCGTAGCGTGCGAGGACGATCAGCGCTCCGACGTTTTTTTGGAAAATTCTGTAGAGCTGAAACCGGCCCTGAGGTGTCGCCAATTTCTCCCCGGTTATCTCCACTGTGTGGACTATTATTGAACGTTAAGCCCGTTGTGACTTCCCAATATCACATTCTCACCGCCATGAAACCGGCCCGTATGGTGCACATACGCCAGGTTTGACATATTCAGTGCTTCTCTGATTACGTTCCTCGACAAGGACGCCCTTGAACTGGGCCGGACTTGTACGTAATTAATAAACGCCACCCCCAGTCAACAAAACAAACCTGGCCCGCACTCAGACCATTTGCCATCAAAGTGCAGCTATTTTGGAGGTGTCTTAAGCAATCATCGACTGTAAATTAGCAGCGTACGTTCTCTTCGCCCACAATGTCCGCTGGGCCTTCGCCCCCTCCGCTCCAGATCTTGGTTCTGTCGTTATCCGCCAAATTGATCATGACGTCGTCATGCAGCCAATGACCTTCCTACAAATATATAGCCAAAGATACCAAGATGTCTAATAACAACTCACTTGATGAAACCGAAGATCAGCAGTACTTGCCTCGAATGTCTGTCTCAAGAAAGAAAGAAAGAAAAGGGGTGAGAGGCCGCCAATCAAGCTGATATTTAAAGTCCGAACTTTGTCCAATTCAGTTTTGTTCTCCTCCAATTGTTTTACGTAATCAGCATTTTCTGATCTCAGCCGTTGGAGCTCCTGCGCATCCATTGTGATTTGAGCGAGGTCAGCTACGATATTCCCAACTCACATCGTGAATGTTAGGGTTGGTCTGAACTTTTTCCAACTCCAATTTAAGCCGCTGGCACTCATTTGTCTCAATTGCAAGCAAGTAAGTTTTTGTCGCTTATAAAGTGATACGAGGCGCCCACTGTATCTTCGTATTGTGATTTTACCATTTCCAACTCTGCGTCTTGCTGCCTCGTGTAAGTGTGTCACTTTCCGATGCTTGTTGTTGGAGTTCCTGCTGCGCTTCGTTCAACACATGCGATTAGGGGGGCTCAATTTCAGGGAAAAACAGTCACCTGATTGATAGTGACTCCGAATATTGGCGGATTCCACTTCCAAATCTTGGATTTTCTGCGCCGAATGCTTGATAAGCTAATGGGACCCTCCGATCAACGATTTCACCTCTTCAAATTTCTTCTTCTGAGTCGTTAGTTCCGTCTCCCTTTCTGCACGTTCTGCCCGCAGCCGTTCTAGCTCTTTCTTCCAGTTTTTCTGCCCTGAGCTGTAGCGCAGGACAGTTGGAACACGACAGTGAACACTCACATGCATAGTCTGAAGCTGCGCTTCATATTCTTCAATCCTGCTAAGCGCTTGGTGCAATTCACTTTCCAGATTGTCGATGAGGTCTTGATCACGCTGCCACTCCGGATTCACGATCAAATCCTCTGCTATTCTCACTTCGTCTTGCGTATCGGGAGATCCGGGCCTGTCAGGATTCGTGGCTGTACCGCGGCGAGGTCCTTCGGGTCGCCTGAATCGAATATCCTCTATCGCAGTACCGGATGTATGATACAAAATCTCCTCTCCTGAGATGCCCCTGTTAACTGCGTCAGTCTGGAGCGTCCAAGTCATTACCATGTACTAACTGCATCGAAAGTAATGCCGCCAGTACTTTGACTCGCTCTTCTTCGGAGACTTCGCCAAGGAAAGTAATAAGACCCCTTGCGATTTCTGCTGGAGATGCATTCGCCATTCGAGCCCCTGACATAGCGCTGAGCTGACCGGCAGCACTGTAACTCACTGTTCAGCTAGCCTTGAATACTATATGGAAATGTGCGGAGGGCATTGGCTGGACTTCCGCGATAAGGTAGACTAATGCAAGGACATCCTCAAATACACCCGGAAATAGTGTTGTTCTGGTTCTGGGCGTGGGTTTCATGACGGTGGGGACAGCTCAAAGAGCGGTGGAACTCTAGGAATACTGATATTGGTGGGTGCTTATTTCTATTCCTTCGATTGCTGGCAAAGTAATGCGTGGAACTCCGCATCGGTTAATTTGAGCGTGAAGTGATGGAATATATTCCAGTACATAAACAAGGGAATTCAAGCTTACACCCGGAACTTTGGTGGCTGTGCCGTGTGCACGCCTTCCTACCAGATTAATGACCATACTTCTTGTATGGTGTCTTGAACTCTGTCTGTTAGAATGCTTCCTCTGTATTTTTTACAGCTAATCCGGACAGTAATGAGAATAGCCGAATTTTTTTTTCCGCTTGACGCAAAAGGCAGTTCCTAAAATAGTAACTCCTGGCCCGATCCATTCTTCTTCGCTTCGAGTCTGCTACCTCATACCTTCGTCTTTTGCCTCCTTCTGGCGCTCTCCCCAATGGCAGACGACGACGTCTATGAGATCTCGGATTCCGAAAGCGTCAACGACGGCGTTGCGGACAATGATGTAGATGGCATGATTCGCCAAATGGTGGCAAAGAATCCTGAATGTAAGCAAACCAGGTTTTCCATGTCGCCTTTTGACTCATGGACTCTTCTAGGTTCCAAGTGGACAGTTATGAGTCCTGAGCTGATGAGACAGAAAGAGAAGCAACGAAAGGCGAAGGAAAAACGCGACGCGAAAAAGCGGAAGCGCCAAGATGACGACGACAATGTGCCCAAGAGCGCGAAGAAGGGCAAGCAGAAAGAAGAGGATGAGGTGGGTTACCCTATCGTTTCTATCACCGGCTACATCCACGTCATGAAGCCAACGCTGGCTCTGCCATCGAGATCGTGCGTCAAGCCCACACCAGAAACACTGTACATCTCCCGCGGCCCCTTCCTATTCATGTCCGACTGCTCTTTTGCTGAATTCGTGGTTATCATGTCCAAAGCTCTGCCCTTTTCACCCGACCACATTGTACTCGACAAAACCGATTGGAAACTTCAAACGCCTGCCAACCGTTCCCCCCTCCCTCGGATGCGATATTGCCCTTAGAGGTCAAAAAGTGCTATACATTGCCACACATGTGACTGCATTGCGGGCAATGCAATCCATTATATTTTCAACCGCGTGATCCTATTGCCTGCAATGCAATCCATTGGTGACTGACAACTGGCGCTGATCAAGCCCATGTTGACACCGCCTGCCAAACCGTTGGCAAATCGCTCATCGCGTCTACGGTATTCACCAGAGACCTCATAGCACCAATTTATGCCACCAAAAGTTCCATATATATGCATTGTAAGCTATTGAAGCAAATTTTGATTTTTTGAATGTACCAAATACAGTTCTCCACCGATTTGGAGAAAATGCAGCTAGATATGTTGCGCGGAATTAGTGACAGAGGAATTTGTGAAAATATCATGTATCAGGTAATTTGTGTTTTCAGGCCATTTTCGCGCTGGGTGCCGTCTAGCATGCCCACAACATGTCCCAGTGCCCTAGTATTTTAGGACAACATGTATACCTGAGGAAAAATGTGACAGAGTCCCTCCAGCTCCATTGGATACATTTACTGGTTTTGACACTCAGAGATACTGTACTTTTTCATTCAAATCGGCAGTCACGTGTCACGCACCCCCCTGTCGATCACGAAATTTGGTCGAGGTCACGCGTCACCCGGGCCTTTGTCGAACCTTCAAGCGGTCACATAGGCTCCCAAACCGCCTAAAAACTGCAAAAAAGACAAAATTTTCAGTTCAAATGTCGAATTTCTCGGGGTGTCATGCAGAATTTCGGCGGCTGCCGAAATGTCGAATAGGTAAAATGAGTCACGCGTCACACCCCCTGTCGATTTGAACGAAAAAGTACAGTATTGCAAAGATTGCATTTATCCAGGAACTTCATGACATGGGATAACTTAATTGGATTTCTCATTGAGCACATGTCCTCTACATTGTTGTATTTTTGGTTTACTGCAGCAGAACGATAGTTTTTGAGGTGAACTTGAACAAATTCACCGACTTTTCAAAAAAAAATTAAATTAATTTAATTTTTTCTGCGGTCGATTTGGGACATCAGTGATGGCATCAATGATTGTTCGAATTTGGTGGTGTTTCGCCGATGCGCACCATAGTACAGTACACAACTCTTTGCTTGCTCGTCATTGTGAACGGGATAACGGCTACATACATAGGTCAATAGGTAGGGATCGGGCGAAAGAGCATAAGGCGCCTCCGCCTTGGGATAAAAGCTGCTGGGACATCTACGCATAGAAGCTCTCCGAACCGATCCGGATGGGAGTCGAAGGTAAGGCTGAAGAGATATGAAATGAGTGAGTCGGAACTCAGAAGGAAGCAGCTTCATCTCACGTGGCCAATGTTCCTGACCAGTTTCAACCGCAAGATGTGCGTCCTGTGCGTACCCTGCATATTCAGATCCCATCCAGTGTGTAATCAAAGCCGGATATTCAGCAGTCCGCAATGCCGCACGAAGGCTTGTTAAAGCTCCCTGGAGGTTCGGCAGCTGTCGAGATAACGCTCAGCGAGTACTGACTGTGAGGGATGCATACCCTGCATACCATGTTGACGTCCCGAACATGCTGGGACAAAGTTTTTTGAAGTCGGCAACCGCCAATCAATGCCGCTGTACCGTATGGCTGCTGCCAATGGGATCGACGGTAGGATGCAATCGGGCATAAACGATAAGATTTCCAACTCCCGAATTTCCTCTGAAAGAATAAGGCAGAATTGTCATTTTTTCGCCATTCAGCAGAGTTGAACGCAGATTGAGCTTATTAATGGGGCGCTTGGGCTGGAATTTTGGTAGGGAGGGTGGTTCAATGTGGGGATTGACCCTATGAAGTTGTATTGTTGAATAAATGATGGGAAAGCAGTTGTTTTTGCGCTGCTATAGTGGCAAGTCTGGGTGTGTTTTTATCGGAGCAGCGAAATTGTGCTCCTTTTGGGAATTCAGAGCAGGGGTTTGCGTGGGGAATGGTATAGGGCTTAGAACCTAGGGAAATATGGCGTAAGGGGACCTAACAAGAGGTATAATATTGCGTTCAACACGGTATGGAGGGGGAATGTAGACGTTCCACATTGGAGGAGTGCTCACTGGACGCCGAAGTGGAAACTGCGAATGTAGGAGTGGTTTCATCATACAGAGAGGCTCTCTTGGTCCGATAACACCATGTCGGATAATGTCCGCGCTGGGTATAATCATGCACTTCAACTGTTCACCCCTTCCTTTACAGTGGAATCGGTGTCGGATCCTGAGCCGTTCATTTTTGGCAATCAACCCATCAACTTGGACCAAAGAAGATCATTTTGGTGCCCTTCAGTGACTCAGGATTGAAAGACACATTGAAGCTTCACTCTGGAGAACGACGCCACGAGTTGCTCAAGTATGGGAATATGGGAATAAGAGCTGTCAGCTCGAGCTCTTCAGTCATTCGCCAGAGAAAACATGAAACCTGACACATACAAGAGGTGTACATCAACTCGAGGCCTTCAGCTGAAAGTCCATACTTGGCACCTTCCAACTCTGGGATAGTGTCCGTCTCTAGGTCGGAGAAACTCAAGGTCAATAGCTTGATATTTCCTGTAGCGACCCATTTGAGCAGAGCGGGTGCCAGGCCGGGACAGCAGTGTAACATCTGTACGTATTTGAGATTGAACATCCGCATTGATTTCTGCCCCTCCTCTGCATTTATTAGGTTTGATATTGATTATATGGTAGAGAGTACGAAGCATGTGATTCAAAATGCCATTCTGTGGCATGGGGTTCAAAATGCGAATTAAATCGTTCAATAGCGAAGCACAGGGTACAAAATGGCAGTATTCTTGGATTCATGCGCCTCAATAATACCCATCACGGGGTGCGTCTGGGTCAGGCCCTCTTCCAAATTGTCAGGGTGCGGCGCCTCACGGTGTATGTGCCAACCTCGGCAAAGTGTAAAATGACCTTGAACACGAGAACGTGCTGACGATCACCGGGGACACTACTGTGGTCGTTGTCCACCATCTGTGTCACCACGGGGTCAGCGAGGAATTTGGAAAGTAAAGCCTGCTTGAACTCAGCAGATTTAGTGAGGTCAGTGAGGCCATCAAATACGGCGACAATCCAGGGCATCTCGGGCACCACATCAATGCAATAGAACGAGCCTCTTTGAATGCACACGAGCAGTCGGAGATCATGTTGGTCCAGGGCATGCTCATGCCCTTGCCGCTGGTGACATGTTCCTTTGGAATGGGCGGATACACATCAATCTTGTCAGCATCGGGTGACTTGCACGACATGAAATTGACTTGACCGCACCACCACGATCGCGATCAAAGAAATCAAATGCGAGGATAACGACGGCGACGCAAGTGTCTACGTTGTGTGAGATCAATCATGGCGCCAGAAGATACCACGCACCGGGGTTCGCATTTAGCAACTTGATCACTTCATCTTTATGGTTGGCTCATACCAATTCCTTCGTCCAACCTCTCGCTGCAGGCTTGTACGATTTCGGCCTATCTAGAAAAATGTTGAGCTGTTCAGCAGTTAGAAGTGGCACCCCGTGTTTATCAGCAAAGGATGTACCTCCTCGGACATAACAATGTCCCCGTTGGGCATGGTCGCAGTCTTGGTCAATTTTGGCGGGGGTGGGGATGAAGGAACGGACACCTGGCCACGCTTTTGTGGCTTCTCGAGGCGTTTAAATTTCGGTAGTGCGATCTACGACCCCGAATTTTGCCCTCCTAATTTCCGGCGCGAAAACCCTTCGCGATCAATAGAGAGTTTGCGATGCAGCCATCAGAGCCACCACTTGGCTGATTTGCGTTGCGTAACTTGATGGCTGTTGGCTGCCAAATTATTTCTCTTTCTCCGAATCTTGAGCCACTCGATGGAGTCTGAGATACTCCGAGCTGCGCTTTCATTTAACACCCTTCTTGCGGACCTTCTGGAAGCCCTAGATGAACAATGGATCGCGAATCAAGGACGCTTCATTGAAATTGATAATAAGGCGGTCGGATTGACTTGAATACATTGGGTGACATGGTCTGGCTGGAGCAATTCCGGTGGTTCCTACGGCTGCGGCTTTTGTATTTGGGAGGATACTGAGTATTTTCATCCAGATTCACACGGGACGAGGTGCATCAGCTTGTTGTTATCCCTGATCTCCCCGAGATGATCCACTGCGACCAAAGCGGTGTCAAAGAGGATCGTGAGACTGCGGTTCAACATAAACGTAGCACATTACATACAATGAGTCATCAATCGAATCTAGTCTTGTATACAACTTGTATAAGACTTCAAAAAATATGAGGTCACGCTTTTCAAAATGCCGGCCAATTGAAACATTACTTGGGAACCAAGCGATTTTTCGGCCCAAACCAAGATGTCACATTGTCGAGTGAGTCGGGGCCAACGTTCCGCGCATATTGATGATATCGAAAAGGCTTCAGACAGACACCCGTAATTTTATAAAGAGGGTGACTCGAACCGTCTCGTTGGGCCCGGTGTCGGTTTTACGATTTGGTGACCTCCTCGCTCATAACTTTATTTTTCGATTAAATTTTGAGGAAGCGGAAACGGTTTCCGCTTTGATAAGCGCTGGAAGAAGGGCTCAAAAGTGGTAGTGTTCTGTCATTGAGATGAAGTTGTTTGCCTCTGTCTTTCCTGCTGGTCTCCGGGTTGTTGTTTAGTGACCTATGTGCACTTTCCGTGTCCTTCGCTAAAAGCCGACAGCCCAGATTGGGAAGCAGAGCAAAAGAAAAGCCGACGCGGGGATTGAATACTCAAGGAGGAATTACGCAAAGAGAACTACAACCGTTAGACTAAGATGACATTAAAGACGGGATTCAAAATAGTTTCACACGTAGAGCATTATATCGTCTGCCCTAGACAATATAGTACGTATACACAATAGTTCTCGCGTAGAACAATATAGCACACCATACGTTACAGCTGATTTCAAAAGTTTGTACGGGTTTCCATAACGGTGGTGCTACCTTACGATGGGTGGATCATGTTGCGAAAGCGATGATTGAATGGCGATTACCAGGTACGATGCTTGGCCCGGCGCAGATACCGAGACGAACCGGGTAAGTGCAGGAAGCATCTGAATCATGTTTCTTACGTCTAGCCCATGTACAAACAGGTAGAAAAGAAAGTTCGTCCCGTATCAACCACCTTCTCACCTGGAACAGATGCTATTCAGCGAAAACTTGGTTGCCTAAATGTGCCGCTTTCTGTCCTGCCACACATGTTGAGGAGGTATGGCACACAATTCGAGTAGGCCAAGAAGTCAGTGGACGATAGAGCGGACAATATTAATAGCCAATCTCGGGGAAGTGATTAAACAGCACTCAAACCCATTCACTAATCTTGCCGAGCGGGCAAAGCGACGGTGCCAGGTCAAAGCTCTTAAGGCAATGATCCCAACTTTGGAGCCAACGAAGGGTCTTCCATGCGAAGAAATTAGTGACAATTTTGTTCTCCTGCGAGCTCGCGATGATCACCGTCAAGAAATTTTGGGCCGCTGCGGGGAGGCAATTGTGGCCTATTTGGAGAAGTCGGAAGGGATCAAGGCGAAGGAAGGGTGGAAACCCGCGTTGCATGATGCTCTGTGAACTCCAGTTATAAACTTCACAAAAAGACAAAGCTTCTGGATCAGTCAATAAGACTGCCCGTTCCCTGCGCTTCACGTATAAAAACGTGAGGTTGTCAACTAGACATTCACACTATATTGTTGGCTGGTTCAACCTTTACCCGTCTCCTGAGAATTTAAATGACATTTACGGTGAGCTTAGGTAGTTTGGAATCCTTGTCATCTGAATTCATGCCCTTCGAATAGACAACAGACAGGCGGAAGCTTATTAAGGCTCTTGAGACAGCTATGAAGCTGGCGCAATCACTGCCAGTCACTCCAGAGCCAGAAACACCGGCCCCCAAGGCTTCTAAGCCAAACAAGGCAGCCTTGGACAGAATAATGGGGAACGAACGGTCAGTGGCCCAATTATTCAAAAGATTCAACAAAAATCTAATATTGAATGGAGGATTTCCTACCAAGACGAGCCACACCTGGAAAAACTCCTGGAAATCTTACGGGTTCAAAAAGCAAACCAGGCACATCAATCAGGATAAGAAGGAGAGTAGAACGCCAAAGTCCAGATCCGTGGGATTCAAAGGATGAAGCACAGAGTGAGACAGACTCCATTGTGCCGACGAAGAAGACCAACAAGTCAAGAACCTCCAATGCGACGCCTCAAGCGGAGGATAGGAAGGGGAAGGGGAAGGGGAAGACTACAAGGAAGGCAAAGGACTCGGTCGTCGACAGTATGTAGTCGCTCCTGCACAAAAATATGTCAAACTCTTTATAAAAACATACGGGTTTCTTGGCTTTCCTTCTCGGGGAGGTGCACTCTTAATTGCGCACGGTTTCCTGTCACATCCTCCATCTTTCGATCGACATTTGACTGTCACACTGTTTCGATCATTTCTGGGTCTCGGATGTTCGTCGCCTCCTTCTCGGGGTTTGCTTCCTCTTCTAATTTGTCTTTCCACCTTTCTTTTGAGCTATGGCAATTTCCTCTTCGTACTCCTGCTCCCTAATTTCCTCCTCGCACTCCTGCTCCCTCACAATGTCGATCGTTGTTGTCAGCCGATGATTTGAGTCGTTGACAACTCCATTTCAAATGGACTTCGGACCATTCCGCCCAGATTCGTCAATTCATCTGGTGCCTGATCCTTCACTTTGACCCAGGCTCGGTGGTTCCTAATCTTCTCTCCACTCCCTGCTTCACCAATGAGTATGTGGAGGTATTGATTGCGCGCGGCGCGGAAGGCAATGATCGCCGATCACATTGATTGTGTCAACGCATTGATTGATCCGTTTTCGATCCTTGTTTTCTGATGCAAACGACGATGAGCGCGCTTGGATGATTGAGGTTTCTTCAAGCACGTGTTCTCCCTACTTATACCACCGGCTCTCCGGAAACGCTGTAATCTTGCTTACGGTGTATTCTTCGCGAGCACCCTGCGCTTTCGGCGGATCCTTAGTAGCAATGGCCCGGAAATAAATTCCCGGGCATTCAAGTGTACCCCAACGCACGCGAGTTTTGGATACCTGGCTTTCGGTACCAGGCGGTGTGTTTTCTTTCACTGTTGTGTCATTTTATTCTAATCTTGGTGCGCATAACCAGTATTTGCCTTCTACGCTTTTCCATCAGGCGTGCACGCTCAGGCGTAGATTCCCATTGCATCTGTTCGGGTGTCTCGTAGTCCGGAATGTTTGTCCTTCCAGTGCCACGCTTCGGATCCGGAATTGATGGCCGCTGTCAGCCATGAGAGATTGCCGATCCATCAATCAAAAGCCAAACAGTGGACGATAGGACTACCCAAAGTAATCGATAATTTTAGTGGTTGCCCCCTGGTTGGAATCGTATTCAAAATCTGCAGTCAACGCAATACAGAGTTGAAACCCGGATCCGAAAAAGACCCAGATCCGAAAAATGTCGAGTTATAGGCCCAGATTTGATGCAATTGACCTGAGTCTTTTTTGTATTCATCTCACCCAGGGTATCAAGAATCCTATGTGCACAAAAATCTCCACTCCATTCGTCGGGTAGCACGAGAAATTGAAAACATACCAAAACCGGAAATCTGTGGCTGTGCCACAAGTCGTGAGCCGAGAATTTGTTGTTACAAGGGTCTAGTTCATCTCTCAGACTGATTATTGTGCACGGGGAGAGGTCAAGTGCTGCATCTACCTCAGAGGTGCACTTGATGGTAGGGATGCAGCTGGCATGTATATGGCACCTGATTTTTCGGATCCGGATCCTCCACCAAAACAGGTGCAAAAAGCGATGACCTCATGCTCGGCAACCACGGACCCCAAAAATTCTGAAAATATTTGGGCATACACTACGAGGTAATAGTATCACATAAATCCAGTTTCAAGTATGGTTGTTCACGTTACAATTGAGAGATGGGGGGGATGTTCTTTTTTTTTCGGATCCAGGTTTCAACTCTGTATCGGTATTTTTGATGCCATCAAAAAATGAAATTTCCACCGCAAAATCTCGGTCTTCCACAAGTCACCTGTAGCACTTGGAGTACTGCTCTGATTGACCTAGATTTTGGATATGTTATACCTATAGATGTACTCTAGTCAACGTGAACTTTGGATTGATAATATTTGAAGTAACTGTAATTCATTGGGCACCTTGTTGAAACGGTCATCCCCCTCCTTAGAAAATAGAGCACTCAAAGCAGATTTGGGTATGACTGTCAATCCACATCGCTGCTTCTCTACACACACATGAAGAGCAAGAAGACAAAGGGAAAGGGCAACGGTCACGGAGGAAGAGTGGGAGCGGGGAGGCCACCCAACCCGAATAAAGCACGCAAGATCAGCCAGCCATCAAGAGTTCTCGGCCAGCCGCTGCGATGGTCTTCACGTCATCGACCCGACCCTAATGTTGCGCCGGCGGCTTTTTTTCAACCATATAATACCAACCAACCAGCACCACTACTTGATGCCCCAACAGCTGCTGCTCAGAGTCAGGGTTCTGGAAGCTCTGCTGGACCTTCTCATCCCGGAACTACAACTGCATTTTATGCTCGGAATGATGCACCGGCAGCAACAGCTCATCGTACGAAAATCAGATGCTTCATTTTCAACATTTTACTGATGTACACTAATAGCAAATACAGGAATACTGCCAAATGACTGGGCCCAACTCAACTCGGATCTTAATTTTCTTGCCAACAATGACGAGCATGCTGATATTGCTGCTGGTAATACAGTCATCGACGAAAGTCTTGTCAACGAGGCATTGGATTCCATGGAGCCGAGTTCTGAGGCGCTTGTGGCAGAAACTCAAGCTGCAGAGGTTGTTGACAAGTCTGAGCTTCATAAGCAACTTGTGTTGATGAAGCAAGAAATTGACCAGGAGATAGACAGTCATGGCCAACCTCTTTGCTATCTGCAGGGCGATTTCTTCCACAGACCTCATCATCCTGTCTTTGCACTTCACAACAGTGTCATTACCGGCCTAGATCCAACACAGCTCTATTTCCGCAGAGTTTGTATCTGGTTGCCATATCTACTGCCTGGCTCTCCTAGTCAATATCTGTGTACCTGTGGACGGGTTTTATCTCGAAATGGTAACCATCCCCATACATATATCACTTCATTCGTGGTTTTAATCCCTCTCTCAGGTTATAACGATGATCCAATTGCACGCCGTGTCCGAGATATCCCGGATGACTTTTTTCTGTACACAAATTGATTCATATGTGATGTTAGACGGGTCAATGACACTGGATGTGGCACCAGTTGGCAAGGTACAGACCCCTATATCCTTGCACAACTTCCTCGCCATGTACAGGCTGCATTTCCGGGTAAGCTCCTTCTCTTTTGCACAAACAATGAATTAAATATCCCCAGCATACATCTCTGCCCGAGGCGCGATCTCAAAATTAATAATGCGACTTATGCGCAACACTTTTTCAACCTGAATGGGACCTGCACCATTTTCTGAAATGGTTTCCGAAATACAGCAACCTTTCTCATGCCGACGGTGAATTGATGTACACTGCGGCAGCCAATTTCTACGGTCAGGTTGGGCTCAAACAATACTCTGCATTTGATGATCCCAATGCATATGCTGGCTCGCCTCCCTCCATTCCATATCTCAAAGGACTCTTCACCGATGTTATTTCTGCCCATCGAATTTTTATTGAGCGCGACATTGCAACAAAGCCTTTGACAGTGGCCAAGGCTGATCATACCTTTGATGTAAGTCAAACCATTATTTGTTATATTGTTCAACTAATTTATTTTTACTAGGTCCTCAACATATAGGTGGTGTCAAGGGGGAACGAATCTTCACTGCAGCTTACACTATTATCAATGAGTTTGAAGAAGTCCGTGGCCACTCGCTGACCCTCACAAAATCACTTGAATTTGTCAAAGACATGTTTGCAGGCATCCAGCAGGGACTCCAAGACTCACAGAACCCACCGACCCAAAATTTTATACACAGATTCGCCTCAAGGTGTGTATTGTGGCTTTCCTTTGTGAATCAAGCTCATCTCCAGAGCAGTTGAACGATCCTTTCATGAGTCAATCAACACTGCATTGGCAAGGAATGTTGTCCCAGTCACCGATTGGACAGATTATCCTCATTTCTAGATGAGCCTTGACATTCCAACTGTTTCAATCTCTGACTCAATGGAAATTGAGGCAGCAGCACATGAGATCCTGCAGGATTTCTGGGACCATAGTTCTCAGTCACAGCTCTACCTGATTGCACTTGCTATCAAAGCAGAGCATCGCTCCGGTGCAACACCCCCACTGCATGTGATCCAGTGCAGAACTAGGAATAAAAGTTATAGCTTCAAAGTCACATTTGAATTATCAGTATCACACTGACTGGTTAAAAAATAGGTTTCTGGTCTGACTTCACCCAGCAATATCTTGCCATCCCTTCGTGCAATTTTGACAAACATGTCCATTATAAAGCTTGGCCATGAAATTCGGCAGACCCTTCAAACAATCTCTCAAGCATTTGGTATCTCCGAGATTGAGAAGACTTTGGTGGGTAACAATCCACCACTACTTGACCTGGGCAAATATGCGAAGTTGAAAGGTCTCCTGGTCACTTCCACAGTTTCACTCCACAATTTGGCTGGTATTGTTCTTCAGATGTGTTTCACTGTTCCCCAAATCTCTTCCGAGTCCTCCCCTTGGGTCCTCCCGACTGCAGAATTTTTGTTCACTGAACTTGACTGCCTGTGGAGCATTTATATCTCTCTTTCCAGTCTTGATTCAGTCGGACTTCCGCTCCAACCAATTCAGGCGAGAACTCATGGCCAGCTGGTGACCCTTGTACAAGCATGCTAGCCAGTGGCTGAGGGCTCCATTGTATGCAACCATATTGGATATCTTGATGCAGCTATGGATGACGAAGGCCATACAAAGCGGGTCAATGTATCTTCTTCTCGCTCTCTGATCAGAATTTCTAAGGTACATTGCTTTTTCTCTCAATTTGACATAATTAAACTTGACTTCAGGTTCTTGTCCCCGGAGCGATCCATTCATTATACAAGCAGACACTTGAGTGGATTATGGCCCATGGGGGAATGGCTGTTGTCACAACCTCCCAGCTTCATTCACCCCTCCCACTCAGGTTGGAACCACTGTAATATCAGCGCACGGTGAGCTCTCTTTGGAACATAATCAAGCCCAGATAATAACCTAGGGTTGACAGCAGCTCTTTTCATAAGAAATGGGCCATCTGTGGACTGCACCTTATCCGCCTGCTCACGCAGAACCGTATCGCGGACTTTCACACCGCGCTCGAGAGCCTGAGCGCGGCGGCCTTCAAGAGCCCATACATCGTGTACCCCGTCAACCTCGTGAAAATGGGGATCTAAATCAATTTTGATTAAGGTGGTGATTGTTTTCCTCCGAATCCTGGCCATCATCATCGCCCGACTCCCCTCCCGCGGCTGCTTTCTTGTTGCCCCTCTTCCGAAACAGTTTAATTGCCTCCTTGAATTTTTCCAGACCCCCAGCGAGCGTTTTGAAGCGGGCAGCATCCTCCTCTGTCGATGATGCCGGAAAAATGCGATAGATGCGCTTCGCATAACCCCAACATTGCTCAATGCAATTGAGCTCGGGGTGGTATTTTGGGAAGAAAATGACTTCATACCCACGCTTTTCACAGTGCTCTTCCAGCATGGATTTCTGGCCTTGAAAGTCGGGCTCCGAATAGATTATTTTCTTGAGGCAACACTGCGTGGAAGTGGAATGACGGGCATTTGAAGTTCGCGCCGCACTGAGCTTTGAGCTTTTGCCAGATGGCGAGTTAGGGTCTAGAGTATCGGGATCAGGAAGATCATGGCCTTTCTGACAACGCTCCTGGATAATAGTCTTCATGCCTTTAAACCGGCCATTGGGCAAATAGAGTGACTGCGGGGTTCCATCACGGAAGGTTCCATCCCGCATACGGACAAGGTGCGTCGTGCCGTCGTTATTTTTAATCTTGTTGAAATTATCGGATGATTTTGTAGTCATTTTGGTAGCACTGAGGGCATCGGGGGCACGAGCCGTATGGATTGTAGCGTTATCGTAGGCCAAGACATGCTTTTCATCGGCGTAATCCTCGTCCAGAATATCCATGGCACGCGTTGATTGGTCAATGATATCCTGGGCCGTTTGATAACCTTCACGCTTTTTCCCTGGCTGGTTCCGACGCAGGAATCGCAGGGGAATCAATTTGCCACGGAAGAATTCCTTAGAGGGGGTCCCAAGGTAATTCATCCACACCCTCTTCTGCCATTGCTTCGGGACTAAGCTGCCATGGTTCCCCAGAAATAAAATTTCCTCGTCATCCACATCCTCAACCGTTACTCGATGCAGCGGTGAGGTGCTCGAGGGCTCTGGAGAAGGAGCTAGATCCAGATCCAAGTCCGATGCTTCATCCACCACATTACCACCCATTTCAGGTTCTTCTGTGGCCAATTTTGAGGGAGAATCTATATCCATGGGTTCGAAGTGTTCAATATCCAACAGCTCAAATCGTCGGTTTACTAGCCGGGACGACAGGTGGAGCACGCGAGGCTCGTGAGAAGAAATCCTGAATTTTAGTCGGCTTGACACCTCCGAGTAAATCTTCTTTTTGTTCGCGTGCAGAACACTCTTCTCTCCTCTTTTTGGAGTGCCTGTTGTCTCCGCTTCGATACATCCTGTCCGACTTTGGAGCTGTGGTAATTTCCCACGACGCGTTGGAGCTGCACTGGTGTGGAGTGCAGCTAAGTGCTGATCACTGAGCTTGAGCCATTTCTGTAGGTCTGCTTTGTCTTTGTGGTGTGGAACGTCGTCGTCCCCCTCAATTTCAAGGTCGGACTCGTCTTCATCCCTTCCGGTCTGATTCAGTGTCAATGTTGGCGTCAAAAGTGCCTCGAGTGGCACAGTCCTCATCTGAGGAATTTACATCGGGTGGGGCCATGCGTGGCTTTTTTTTGGTATGTTCGTCGTCGCTCTCGCTGTCCTGCATCTTTTCTCTGCCAAGAAATTGAGTTTCGATGGTAGAAATTGTACTTTCTTTGTCGGACACCGACCTTGACAGCAAAAGCCCCGAGATTTTAGCTTTTGCCTTTCCTTTCTTTATGGGCATTTTTAAGTTGTTTAGAATGGTTTAACACGCAGAAATTGGTGTATATGAGGGTGGCAATGAGAGGAGACGAACGTGAGTAGCACGTGATCACGTGATCACATAATTTCCTTTTTGGGAAGCGCCATAATTTTCAGCCTCAAAATGTATTTGTGCACCCCGATCCTTCCTTACGTGTTTTGAACACTTTGAAAAAAATCAAGGGTTAACAATTTTTTGAGAATATATATTGCTATTCTGAAACCACACAATCCTTCCTACACCTAACAGAATCTTTCTGTGGTTTTACTTTGTATCTCTGACCCGAACGCCCCCGACTAGAGAGGGCGGGAAGGCGGCGTCACACCATCATCCACGTGACTCGATGGATGCGGATGTCGCCTACCTTAACTAAGGTAAATAATGGTATTTGAAGGCTTTGGTGCTGCCGTAGGCAAATATATGTAAACACTCTTCAGGGGGGGTTGGGTCGCAACCCTAACACTCTCCCCGCTAGGTTGAACCCTGGGGTGCAATCTACCGAGGAATAGCGAAAGGTACTGCAAGCCGATACGTAGACGTCCAAAATAGGAAATGCCGAAAAAGGAATCGTAGCCGTGGAAGATTGGAAGTAACATAGACGCACGGACGGGTTTGTATCAAGATGATGGGGGCAGTAGTGTTTGAGCCAAAGCATTGCAAGAAATATGTAGTTCAAGAGGGTGAAGATGGGGCCGCGCATCGTATGGGAAGGAAACGCACGAAGCGCAAGTGCATGCAGCGGCGTCAGGCTAGCGTGATGCATCGGGTCCGAGCAGGGGGGACACAGACGCCGCATGCAAGAAGGACGCGGCAGCGGCGCGCAGAATAGATGAGGCGGCGGCGAGCCAAGACCGACAGGGTGAGAGCGACAAAGGAGAATGGCCACATGGGCAAGAATGTAGTGGAGGGTCCCCCATGATACCGTGCGCGTAGGTGGAGTCCTAATCAAAACCTGGATATTTTCCCAATCAGGCAATTTGATTGGCCATCAGAAAGTCTGAGGAGGCCATGCCCTCCGGAATGGAAATGGAATTCAATGTCATATTTTCAAGGGAAACAGCTAGGAATTGAGCTCACAGCAGCCATACTGGTGGAAACATCAAATTTTGATAAAAAATGAGCCGGGCCCTAGTTCCGCAAAGAGCTGTAAAAGCATGAACGGAAGTAATACCATCTGGTTGCCATGCGCGAAGCAAGCGAAGGTCTCTCAGACACGGAGTTTTGCTCGTGGTTAGCCTTCTCGGCGGACAGCAGTGGCGCATATGTGGCGAGAGGGAAGTGAATACGAGGGAAGCTATTTGGGTAGGGTTGGGATTTGTCATCACCTCACTCGTCGAAAGCCACTCACGGCACAAGGTTAGTCTGGAAATCGTTAAGATCGACGTTCAAAGAACCGTCGAAACGGAGGGACGCGGTAATCGAGGACACGACTTGGCGATCAGTCTGTTCAGGTTGGAGAAGCTGGGCGACAACCACACCGAGTTTTCTTGCAAATGTCGTAGATCGCCTCTTGTCCACCTGGATCGAAATATAAACGCGGCACAGCGGTGTGAATGGCCAGACGAACCATGAACGAGCAGTCACAGTGCTCGAGGGTCGTGTGGGTCGTAAGGACGGAGTTGTAGGGTCAACGACCGAGCTCGACAGCTGGGAGCGGGGTACAACACAATACTCGAACTTCGACTTTTTGCCGTAGTCTGTCGACAGCCTCTCGAGAAGGAGAGCGCCGAAGCCGGAGCCGGTTCCTCCGCCGAACGAGTGGAAGACGAAGAAGCCCTGCAGACCCGAGCAGTTGTCGGCAAGACGGGAATCTTGTCCATGACGGGGTCAATGAGCTCCTTGCCAACGGTAGTGGCCGCGAGCATCTGAAAATGAGTTCAGCAGTCGACACGAAAAAAAGGAGAGTGAACGTGCAATTGTTGGCGGTGTCCTCCTTGCCAGTGATCATCATCTCTGGGTGGAACAGCGACTCCACAGGGGCTTTTTATGGTGGCTAGAAGACCCCGAGAGATGTGCTGGCTGCAGAGAAAAAATAGCCACCAGTTGATCTGGTGGCTCTGCACAAACTCTCTATTGAATGATTCAATTCAGCTGAGAGCAGGAGGTGTCGATCAGCTTTGATAATTCTTTCAGTGACATCGGGCCTTGGTGCTGCGCTTGCCCCTGTGATTATCGCGACCGAAAAAACACAATTAACACAGTTCTCGGGGAGCAAGTCTGCTTATCCGGTTTATCTGATCGTGGGGAATCTTTCCAACGCATTGCGGCGCAGGCCATCCGAAAATGCGTGCATATTCTAGGTTATCTTTCGTGCGACAAGATTGCGAGAAAGGGGTTCTCGAAGCAGACCATCAAATCACGGAACCAAAAACTTTTCCACACCTCTATGCGTCTGATTCTGCAGCCATTGGTTTCTGCCGGGAACAACGGCAAACAACGGCATGGAAGTCGTTGGTGGTGATGGTTTGTGCGCTGGGTTTTCCCAATCCTGGCTCATATTGTGGTAATAATGCCCATGAAAAACTGGTACAGAATGTGGAGGACAGAATATGGATGCCGTGTGAATTAATTCAAACTTTTTCTCCCTGCAAGCGGCGGGCAAGATTATCTCGTTTCATTGTTCGAAGACACAAACATGGCTGCCATCCATGCTAAATGCGCAACCAGAACAAAAGGACTGCGGGAGGATTGCACGTGGTACACGGACATGGTTGCGCATTTAGCATGGATGGCAGCCATGTTTGTGTCTTCGAACAATGAAACGAGATAATCTTCGGCGGCCTCCTGTAGCGCCATGAGGGCGGACGACTGGAATATCATGTCTGTCTGATTTGTGGCAAATTAGGAAAGCCTATGAGGCTTTAGCAATGCGCACCCTGAAGTCCTAAGATATTTCACGAACGTTGGAAGGGAAGTTTTCGAATCAGGAGATGAGTGGACTTTTGATACCGCCGGATTCACGGTGAGCCACGATCCCCGGTCGAAATCTGTGAGGTTTTTTTACCCTCCTTTCCCGGCACCGGATGACTACGTAGGGAAGATTGGCACAATGCAAAATGAAATGAATAGAGAGCCTACCTCTTCGGGACCGGCTTTGGCAGCGCGCTGTTTACGAGGGGTCTTGCCTGGGGATATGCAGAACTCAGTAGGCACTAAGGTGCCGCATGTATATGGTGACACACCTCCTACGGATTTGCGTGCAGTTTGCTGGGCGGATTTGAGTTCTTCTACTTAATACCAGGGGAAGGCTCTCTTACCTTTGTACAAGCCATGCATGATGCTGCCATTCACAGTCTGGTAGAGACTTTATATATACGTATTTCGGGAACCGGGATCTCTATGAAGCCCGTGACGCATGAGATCCACGGATTCGAGTTTTGAGGGCAGCGCCACATCACAAGGGAATGATCAAGGGCTTGAGGTGTCTTGGGAGGGGCTTGCAACCGGAAGTCGAGGCTTGTGGAGCCCCATCGAGGCGGCAGGCTGGGGGTGAGGTGGCCTTGTGAGCGCGACCTTAGCCGCGGATAGCGGTTCGCCGGAATGGGATACCCCAAGAACTCGGATTGCACTGTTGGCGAGGTGCTGCTGAAAGAAGTAGGAACAAGCCCGCGTGTGGACCGGCGTATAGTGGGAGACGGACCCCGTTGTCTACCTGTGTCTACGATATGTAGACACAGTTGATCTACCTATGTCTACATGGGTCTACTCATCTACATTAATGTACATGCACATGAACCAACATAGTCACGTGGAGGCGGATGTAGACGCATGTACATTTGCCCCAAAGCCCACACCATGGTTAAGAAATTCAGTGACTCCTTGAGCTCAGCGCGACTATAAATATATCACGCCTGATACCAATAGATAATTCCCAGTCGGCGAGAACAGACCAGTTCGAACCGTCAAAGCAAGGGAGTTCTCAGGTACGATTTCGGCCAGAGCCACCTGATTCCTGAAGTGGTATGCCCTATCGTAAACTGGCCGGTTACTTTTTGCAATGCCGAGTAAAGGTGATCATTCCCAATTTGGCAAGTACTCACAAAAGCGAGCAGTTCGACATTCAGGGCAGGTTCAATATCCTTGCAAAAAATCGGAGAGCTTCCTGGGTCCGATGAGATTATAACAAGCCAAAAATCACGGTGCACGTGCGGGCGTGGCCCTCGAATAATGTCCAAGTAACTTCCTTTTTGTCTTGGGATTCTGACGTTGAAACTTGTGTTAAATCCGGCTCAGAATCGAGGTTGAGAAATTTCGAGGGTTGAGCCGTCCGAATCAATGTACATAATACAATGTACGAAATCCAAACCCAGCTCGGTTAAGGGACGCTGGAGCTTTGAGCGACTAAACTATAGTCAAAGCTCGACTTTCAGAGTTTCAAGAACCGCCTTGCTACTCTCTCCGAAGTAACGTTCAGTCTTAAACGACCAATGCAGAGATCCTACCATCCAATCTTGGAGGCCGTCAACGTAAACCCTCACCATACCGTCTATTGTGGGACCCCACGACGGCAACTGTGCTCGAAGCCTTATAAAATCCTCCATGCGATCACTGCACAGCTTCCCCACCATGTTAACCGCTAATTGCAAGTCAATACCGTGCTCGTGCATCATAACGCAGACTATATTGTGCGTATCCTTCCTTTTGGTTTCAACCTTGAAGGAGAACAAATCCTAGAATGCAACGGTGAGTAAGTTCGGTGGGAATTATCAGCATACGCACGTTTGACCATGCCACTAGATC